>JAJHSJ010000015.1:42589943-42683096 GCA_021015155.1 Magnolia officinalis
CACCCAAAAGAAATAAATAGCAAAGAAAGGAACTAAGCTATTACAACATTCCCACACATACATAAAAAGATTACAATATTCTCCCCAAATACGTAAAGGGAATTACAACATCCACACAATGAAATAATCAATCAATCTACCATAAGACCAGAAATTATAGTGGTTCGCTTGTGTGTACACCAACTGTTTAGAAAAACACCACACAACTACTCCACTCCTAATATCCTCACACAGTGGATATTAGCGTTCACTATGAAATAGGTTTTTACAAGGTTCACCTAAAACCCTCATAATTGTGTCTTTCAAGTGGGCTTACACAATTCGAAAACCCCACACTCTAAGTTTTCTGGATCACCTCAGACAAACTAAAAGAAAGAGATTTTTCTGGCACAATCTGAAAGAAACCAAAAGAATGAATTTACAAAATTGTAAAATACTTATCTGGATATTCTCCTTTTGATGCAGCCCAGAAGAACCAATTCGGAGTAGAAGTTCAACGTAGATGTTCAATGTTCACACTCACTTATGAAATGGTTCTAAGTTCTAAATTGATTTTAGATTAAAGCACTTTGGGCTAGCTTGCATTGATTTTGATTCCAAGAAATGGGAAAACTTCAATCCCTCTTTCAAATAAGATTGGAATGTAGAATACAAAATCAAATGCAAAAAGTTAATTAAAGAGAATATAAAAAGAGTATTAAATAACTTAAGAATATCACAAACTTATCTCTCACAGTGGTGACTTGATTTTACTTGAATTGAATGAAAAACTCTGAAATTCGTGCTCTATTTATGGTTGCAGAACTGTTCACTCGACTGGTCCTGAGGTCAACTCGACTGGTCGAAGGACCAACAAACTTTTAAAAATTCTGGCACGATAAGATAAGGCCATTCCACTACTGGTCGAAGGGCCTGGTCGACTGGTCGAAGGACCAACAAACTTTTAAAAATTCTGGCACGATAAGATAAGGTCATTCCACTACTGGTCGAAGGGCCTGGTCGACTGGTCGAGTCCTCTCCACGACTGGTCATGTGGGACCATTTTTAGTTGCTGGACTTTGAGTCAAGCCTGCAAGACTGGTCTAGCACTGTTCACTCGACTGGTTAAGCAGTCTTCAGGACTGGTCGAGGCAGTAATGAAAAATTCTAAAAATTAGTAACAAACTTAGGACTTGTCGAGGATTTATTGGACTGGTTGAGCCAGTGCTAGGACTAGTCGAACATAGTCTAAGACTAGTCGAAAAACAGTCTATACATTTTATAAAGTGACCCAATTATATTATGTATTCAAAATGACCTAACCTATGGTCAATCTAGGGTCATTCATACCTTGTAAGCAATATATTAACATTGAAACTTCATTTGCTTCAGTTGATAGTTGTTCTTTTACGTCCACGATGCTTGATGTCTTGACATATGTTGTAGCTTGGACTTGAGACATTTGAAGCTTGAATTTGACGTATATTGAAGCTTGAGCTTAAGGTTCAAAGTAAAGGAACTTTGTCTTGACTTGGACGAAGCTTTGAAACCTTGAACTATCGAAGCTTGAAAAATTGAATTAACAATAGGTGTTGTACTTGAACTTGAACATGTACATTACTTGACGTATGTTGAAGCTTGAAACCAAAGTACTTGACTTGTATTTTCTCTTGAGGTAAAGACCTTTACTCTTGTACATGAGATGTACAGTCCTTTATATGTAGATGAGCAACACAAGACACAGATTTCAAGAGGTTTTGGTACTACAAAATTTGACAATCATAGGAGCTAGAAACCATAGCACTTACAGGTATACTATGCGACGATGCCATGATCTTATAGATATCAAATGAATGGCCCTAGATTATGCCCAGATTCATCATACCTTCCGTACTACTCACCACCATACTTGGATCTAATGACTTTTATCTTTCTATAGAGTTAATTCTCGACTTGAGACTTATAGATCTTAAATTTATCGATGGCATCTGACTTATCATTAATAAAGTATAAGTACCCGTAACGAGAGTAGTCATCTATGAAGGTGATAAAATACTTCTGCTCATTCCAATATGCTATAGGGAATGGTCTATAAATGTTTGTATGACTCACTTTCAAGAATCATATGCTTCTAGTAGCACACTTTTTCCTGTTTCTAGTCTATTTACCTTTAATGCAATCTATACAGACCCAAAGTCTGAAAAGTCTAGAAGTGGAGAATTCCTTTACGTACAAGTCTTTTCAATCTCTCACGAGAGATGTAGCTTAATCGCATGTGCCACAACATGGAGAAATTTTTAGGGTCCAAACTTGTAAGACCCGTATCCTAGTCCGTACTGTTCCGTCGAATCCCGCGATCTTCCTGACAAATTTTGGCGATCCGCGACCGATAATCAATGTTTGCGATCGATCCTAAGTCATATCCTGTATATTTGAGTCGCCTTAATCCGAGACTTCTACCATTGCGACCTTACCGTCGTTGCTGTTCCAATGCCGTGACTCGCGCACCGATCCGATACCCTGGCCGAGAGATGTGGGCCGGCGTTTATTTCGAAGAAACGCCGCGCGGTTGCAATCCCAAGAGAATCTCTACATCATGTCTCATCAATCAATCAATCAATCAATGCTTTCTTTCTCCCCAAGTCAAGCAACCACTAAGTCAACTCTTTCTCATCATCTCTCTTACACACCCATACATGTCAAGTACAACATCACCTCACCCATCACTCACATCCATCACTCTCTCTCCTTACATCCCATCTCTCTCTCTTATTTCTCTACACAATTTCCAAGCAACCAAAGAGAGCAAAAAAAAGTGCACGTCCAAGCTTTCCCATGGAGAGAAAAGTGTGATGTATGTGGCCCACTTCCTCTCCCAAAAACCTTCATCCTAGTCATTCATTTTTCATCTTCCACCATCAAAGTGAGGCACAAGGAGATCGGCTTTCCAACGGACCAAGAAGATCAAATGGTGGGTGCTTCTATAGGCTAGATTTTCATATTTTTATGATGGGCCAAGTGAGGCCTACCGATCGATGGTATAGATCTCACTTTGGACCCTAAGATATGGCCGATGGCCCACCTTGATTATCAATATCATTCCATGATGGGGCCATTCTCCATGGACCCCATCATGATGTTTACTTTCTAGCTTGAAAAGAGGTCATCTAGACCGTCCATCTTGGTGGAGAAGTAATCTCCACCCTTGATTTTTGATTTGGTGGGCCCACATGTATTGAGACCCACTTGGTGTATGATTGTATGCTTGAAAATGAGGGCCCATAGTGTCGGGGTCCCTCCATCATCGCGTGTTTTTCTTTCTCTCTCTCTCTATCTCCCTCTCTCTTTCATTTTCTTGTGATGATGTGGCCGTGTGGCCCACCCAGATGGACCCCACCATGAAGCATTTATTTTATCCAAGCCATCTATAGGTGGGGCCCACTTTTTATATGTGTTGTATCCACATCATTCATCATTTGGTGGCCCACCTAAGCAGGGTCCACCTTCCATGCTTGGAATGCCCAAACCTTCTAGCGTCCCTGGACGCTGGACGTTAAGAGAAAATACAAATATTAGCTTGGTTCAAAGCTCCTTGGGTGGACCGCTTATGTAGGCCTCA
Organism: Magnolia officinalis; assembly: GCA_021015155.1. Classification (NCBI taxonomy): domain Eukaryota; kingdom Viridiplantae; phylum Streptophyta; class Magnoliopsida; order Magnoliales; family Magnoliaceae; genus Magnolia; species Magnolia officinalis. The sequence continues at coordinate 42,593,542 of JAJHSJ010000015.1, forward strand.
CCTTGATGTATGTATTCAATCCACGCCGTCTATTCCATTCCTCAGCCCATTTTAGGCGTTGAGTCGAAAAATAAAGCTGATCCGACTAACTGGTGGGCCGTACCTTAGTAAATAGTGATTTTCACCGTTTAAATTCACTCAAATTTTTCTACATGCCGAAAGATGCCCAATATTGGGCTTGATGGATTTGTTATGGGCTGTACAAACTAGTGGGTGGGGTGGATTCTTCCGATGTGGGGCCCATGTACGGAAAACCTCAAAAAATGAGATTTCAAAAAAAATAAAATAAATAAATATAGGTGTAGTGCCTGCTGCTGCTGTGCAGCAGGACGCTGCTGTCGTCATCGTGAAACGGGTAAGGACCCACGGTCCCAGCCGTGGGCCCCACCATGATGTTTTTTTCGTCATCCAACCCGTTCATTAGGTGGGCCCCTACTTGAAGCAGGCCCCACCCAAAAATCAGCCACATCCAAAGTTCAGGTGGCCCACACAACAGTAAACAGTGGGGGTTTGAACGTCTGCCATTGAAACCCTTTTCTGGGTCACAGAAGTTTTGGAACATTATGAAATTTGTTTTTTTTCCTTTTCATCTGGGTCCGTGTGACCTTATCAATGGATTGGATGGAAAGTAAAGGTTATGGTGGGCCCCATGTGGGACCCACAATAATGTATGTGTTTTATTCACACCGTCCACTGCCGTGGACGGTGGCACCCACCAAAACGTATGCGTTGTATCTATGCCGTCCAGCCATTTTGCTGGGTTGCTGGACGGCCAGTGGACCCCACACTTGATGTATGGTTACATCCAAACCATCCATTTAGTGGCCAGCTAGCCTTAAGGCTTGAGGCAAATGGGGCAGATCTGCCTACCAAGTGGACCACACAGCAAAAAGCAATGGAGGATTGAACGTCTGCCATTGGAACCTCCTGGTTCCATAAGTTTTGGATAAATATAATATTTATTTATTATTTATTTTTGGTCTGTGTGACCTTATTAAATAGATTGGATGGTAGATACATGTTATGGTGGGCCCCACGTGGGACCACTGATGTATGTTTTGTAATCCACACCTTCCATTCATGAGGTGTGTACTTCATCTATGTCGTCCATCCCTATGGGACCCACCATGATGCATGGGTGGTATCTTAACCTTCCAACCATTTTCAAAGATCGTTTTATGGTTGGAGACTAAGAATGAGTCAGATCTAAGGCTCAAGTGGACCCCACCATTGAAAATAATGTGGATAGTGACCTCCACCATTCAAACTTCTTAGGAGCCACAGTAGCTTCCAATTAAGCTTATATTTTGTTTTCACTTCATCTAGCTCTATGTTAACTTATGAATTGGTTGGATCTCAAACACAGCACGATGGGCCACTCCGTGATATGACCATCTGTAAGGTCCACCTTGATGTTCTATGTGGCCCATCCGTCAGGCCCACTTCGACGTATTTTTGTAGCCCAATTGAGGGGCCCACTTTAATATACATGTGACTCATCAGGATGTATCTTTGACCCTTGAGTGGGGCCCACCTGTTGCGCGTTTTGAGGCCCAGGTGCAGGGCCCACCTGTCATGTATTTAGGGCTTGTGGGTTGAGGCTCATTGTGATGTAATTCTGACCCATTCGGCAAAGCCCATTGTGATGTATTTGGAGCCCATGGGTGAAGGCCCATTGTGATGTATTAGGGCCCATTGGTTGATGCCCATTGTGATGTATTTGGAGCCCTAGGTTAAGGCCCATTTGAGGAGGCCCACCTTGATGTATTTGTGGCCCGATGTTGAGGCCCACCTTGGTATATACATAAGGCCCATTTGAGGAGGCCCACCTTAATGTGTTTGGGGCCTGTTGTTGAGGCCCATCTTGATATTTATGAAGCCCATTTGATGAATTGGAGGCCCATGGGTCGAGGCCCAATGGGATGTACATGAGGCCCATTGAATGTGATTCCACCATGGTTTGTGTAATGATATTTATGGCGGGCCATGCCTTGGGAGCAATGTTGGTTTGACGTCCACATTGTAAGAATAATGTTGGTTAAATGTCCGCATTATAACTCTCCCTAGGGCCCATTAATAGGCCCGTACTTGTTGTGTGTAGGCCATCTAGGCCCATCTTCATTGTAAGGACCGTTCATCATTTTAACATGCTTAGTATAGCTCCATGATTCATAACCATACGCATCATATGTATGCTTGATATGAGGAATGTTTGATCATAGTATAAGCTGTTGGGCTGAGACATTTACGGGACTCCTTATGAGATGGAGCGCCCCACATGAGCGCATGGTACGCACGAGATTGCTACATGATTGTACAGTATGACTCATGCATCTCACATGTGTGACTTGATCATTGTACGCCCTAGCGACATCAGGGCCGTAGCCTCCACAGGCACATCGTGGATGGCTAAATGGGACACCGAAAATACTTGGTTCTAGCACTGTGGGCAATTAGGATGTCCTTGGGTGAAATTTTCAGAACCTCTGAGGCCAGGAGTAGCCCCAACGTCTAGACCGAGTGGAACATGAGCACCCGAGTGCCGAATACCAGTAGGCCACGTTTCCCACTGTGTCATGGTAAGTTGGGAGGGGGTGTGGCTTTATCCGCCCGAGTGAGGGGGCTATAAGTTAGGCTGAGTATGACCAGCTCGTAAATGGGTCCGCTATCGACAAGCCGGGTAGGTATTGATAGACTATTGGTCAGGCGGATAGTAAGGTCTATTCTGTTCGCTGGACTGTGTAGCTAGGGAGGAGGCAGTTGGTGTCGAGTGTAATAGACCCCAGTGATTTCCCCTAGAGAGCAACCATACTGATATGTGGACTTATTGAGCAGAAATTGCATATCCATTAATTCATTCATTCACTATCCACTCGAGCTGGTGGTGCGTAACTATTTGTTACATGTACCTTCGCATGACCAGGATTTTGGTTGGGCGCGCGACTAACCTGAGATCAGGAGTTTACCACATTGAGTCCGACTATCCAAATTTAGGTATGGGACTATTTTGGATAGAAGTCCCTTGTGGTGGACCCCGTAGCCTGCGATACTACGTACTATCATCCCGACTTCACGTTTCTGCATGGTCATTTCATTCGCACCGCATATTACATTGTATCCACAGTACTTAGCATTTTGTGTTACTATGCTTTTGCACTTATATGGCCTAGTTGAGGTTGATGGTATTCGTGACTCGTCAGGATTTGCATATTGCATTGCATCCTTAGCATCTGTTATAATCTTATTATGTTTTGCATTGCATAGCCTTGGTACGGCTGATAGCACTCATGGACTTACCAGTATATTTCTGCTTACTCTGATATCGTATGATTCATGATCTTGTCAGTATTTCCGCTTATTCCGATGATGTATAATTTATGGACTTAATGGTACTTGGCACTTGCCTTGCACACACACTTACACCACCCTCTAAGCTTTCTATAAGATTATGCACGATAGATGCGTGCAGGTGATGTTAGGTTGCAGCAGGGTGGAGCTTGGAGCATGTAGCTGACTTATGGAGCTTGGATTTGACATATGTATTTCCCTTTCAGCATTATATTCAAATGATAATATTAGTGGATATGTGATGATGATGTTGCCTTTGTGATTTGGGTAAACTTGTGGTTATGCTTCTTACAAGAAAAAAAAATGTACGTTGGAAAATCCTCCTTGTAAGATCCCAGGATCAGAATCTGGCATATGAGCCGGAATTTGAGAATGGGATACTACGGAGGCTGTCGGCGCTGGACTCGGCGATAAAAAATTTTGTGAGCCCGGTTTCCGAGTTTGGGGCGTGACAAAACTTCGCTTGATGCCTTACGTATTTCTATGTGAGGAGTTAATGCTGTAGACTATGAAACATGCAAATTTAGCTGATAAATGTTATTAACTAAACTGCCAAAACCAATCACAACTGAATCATAGTAAATACTCAAATTTTCATTTCTAAATTTAAACTCATAACCATACTTGTCTAAAAAAGAAATGAAAACCAAATTACGCCTTATATAATGCACACAAACGGTATTTACTAGATCAAGAGAGTGTCCCGATAATAACCTAAGCATACATACTCTAATAGCTTCCACGTCTACTCTAATGTCATTCCCCATATAGATCGATTTGTTTTGCATCAGTTGGTGTATGACTTTAGAGCATATCATGCATGAAATTACATATGTGAATAGTTGCACTAGAATCTATCCACTAGGAGTCTGTGGACATATAAGCTAAATTCGATTCAAAACAGAATAAAACTTGATTCTTACCCTTAAAAATCTATCATTCTTTAAATTACGCGTAATCTTTTTCTGATGACTAGGCTTCTTGCAGAAGTAAGCAGCCATCTTTAGGACCTCACTTTTTCTTCTTTGTTTTTCCCTCAGAGTTAGGCTAATTGCCACCCACAGGACCCGTAAAATGCTTTCCTGAATTGTGCTTTCTTTTCTTATTCCTCTTTTATCCTTTACCAGATATCACTAGGTGTGTACTCTATATCTTGATCAACCTTCTATGTCTCTCTTCCTCCTGAATGCACTGAGATATCAATTCATTTAATGTTTTTTCTTCTTTTGGGTGTTATAGCTCATTTGGAATTGACCGAACTGTAGAGGTAGGGAATTCAGAACCAAGAAAATCAAGAGTTCATCATCAATCTTAAGACCCAATGCGTGAATTTTAGCCACCACATTGGAAAATCCACCAATGATTCCCTGGTGTTTCCTCGATTGTTATAGGTGGCTTGAGTTAGCTTATGCAAAACTAACTCAGCTCAACTTTATTCAACTTCATGAATCAGTTCCCTATTTCGGTCAGGAACTCTTTACTTTCTCAGTGTTGGACCTGATAACTTTTATGGTCTTAAGAATCGAGTTCTTTATGATCTTGAGACATATTATTTGACTTGGTGCAGGCCTTGTAGTAAGCCTTTTCTAATTCCATACTGGAGTCGTATGGAATGGGAGGCTCAACTTCCTCCAGGGCCAGACCTAAGTCCATGTAGCTTATGACTATTTCAATGAATGATTTCCATTTATAGTAGTTATACCCAGTAAGCAAAGGAATGGAATTGCATTAGTTTGGAACATTAAAAACAACCATAGCTGGACATACAAAGCATGCCACTCACATTAATAAATAAACAAGTCCCACATAATACTACATGAATATAAACCACAAACATCATACATGTACTAACATTTAATTGAGTGTGGCCTTCAATTAAATAACCCAGAATGATGATGGGCTTAAATCATCAAAGTTTGGCAAGAGCCCGACGTATCATCGCGACTCCTCCTTTGGGTGAAATTACGACATACAGGAGGCTATACTGAACATGAAGCTGACCAATGCTAGGTAAGTAAATCTAAGACATTTATCACCTTTGAGCAAAATGAAGCTCTTAAACTTATATCACCATCACCAATCACTTCACCCTGTTCGCATTTTGCAAAATAATGATACCTCTTTGTTCTGATCATCGCCCGCTATCGATACAAATGCAACTTTACTAAATGCAATCTTATGATAGATGGTCACTAAATTCCATATCCTGAAGTCTGAAAGCAAAAATTTTTACCAATTGAGGTCACTTTGGTGGCTAGCACAGCTCCAATTCCTACTCCCAAATTCAATGATTGTTATATGGTCCTGCCCACAATGGACCATTCTGCAAAAGATTTGATTCAGCCTAAATACGGTTGATGTTGACCGCCCGCAGGTTCAAACATATTTTAAAGTGATGGTTGAATTAAATTCTTCATGGTCAACTACTTAATATCAGCCAAGAGGAATAGGTAAAGGCTCTATTTCGGGTTAAATCAGAACTAAATAATATATTTAACCATATTTATTAAATTATCAAGGCCGTCTAACAAGTCTAACCTACCAACTATCATATAATATTTAGGTTTCATTTGTACCGAAATGGCCCAAGTATAGTGATTCAATTGTTTAGATCATCATGTTGGACAATAAGCCTAAAAACTAAAGTGGGCCCTATAAAATCCAAAGAAAGAGTGTGTCAATAGACCCAAGGCTAGGCCCAAAAGAAAATCCAATCAGACCCCTAAAATTAAGCTATCATTCAAAGTGTCATGGATCCATGGGAATAATAATAATAATAATATATATATATATATTTTGTAAATACCCTATGTTGGGCCTGATGCTAATAAAAAAATCACACTCTTATATGAAGAGGGCCATAGCCAGGCCCAAAACATTGTCCATTTCAAAACATTCAAGGAAGCACAGTCCAATTGGCCTAGAATAGTCGACAATTGGACCATAAAAAATGGGCCTAGAATCATCATAACTAGGCCTTGAATCCCAAAACAAGTTCTTGGGAAAAAGCCCAATGGACGACCTTAAAATTAGTAGGGCCATAATGCTCTAAAAGCCCAGGGACACGCCCAACTAGCAGCCAATTCAACCATTGTTCCCAAAACTCTAGCCACACATCGACTTCTTCACGAGCTGAAACCTAGCCACTGTCAGCTCTCACCATAGCCGAACGAACCCCTGCCTGCCGCCATCTCCCTCGGTGGAATCTAGTTGTCGCACAACAATCCTCGACCACAGCCATGGCTACCGAAAGTTTGTTTGATTTTTTTTTTAATTTTTAAATTTTGAATGGGAGATCAGGACTGTCGATTGGTTCCAGCGCCTTGGTTAATCGAGGAAGATTGGTGGGTTTCTTGCTAGGGTTGGCAACCATGCCGGATGGGGTTCTAGTTGACATTACTAACCACTGATGTGGACGAAGAAGAGATGGGAAGCAGGCATCTGCCATTGCCACTGGACGTGAGATAGGTGCAGGGCTAACGTCCATGGCAACGGAGTTGCTTTGGGTGTCTTTTTTTTTTTGAAAGAAAGAGAACTCACCACAATCCATGACATATTTGTTCAAAAATTCCACCGCTGTCGTGATCGGCTTCACCATATGATAACTGCTAAAGGGACTTCAGCTTCGAAGGAGGTCGTCAGCATCAATGGTTGCACCGCTGGCTCAGGATAGATAGAACGACCTTCTGGCATCAAGACGTGGCTGCCGATTTGGACAACAGCCCTACTTGACAGTTACTAGAGATCCTACATCGACTCTAAATACCGACAGCGGCAGTAGGCCAATACAAAGAGGGGTGACAGTCGTTGATTGGGAAGAAAAAAAATATAGACGTAGGGTGTGGATCCAAGGGTTTTATAGTTCGGTATTACAAGCACGAAGAACATTATGTGATTACAGTTTCAATCTAATTCCCAAAGCGACTGGTCATGATGCTCACGGATTATAGCAAGGCAACCCTATTTGCAACATCTATGATATTTGGTTACAGACCCCTGGTGCTGCTTATCAACACATTCCACGAACGGCAATCCCGCCCATAAATCTGATGAAGAAAGATATAAAAGAGAAACCTTGATTGATTGCAAATCTACCAATTCAATGCATAGATGGTCTGATACTAACTATTAACTGTATATCGTGAAATTGACGGATCATCAACGCATCAATAATAGAGATTTGACAAAGTAATCTTGCAGTGATTTGCTGAGAAAGGATTTTGGTCTTCTGCACCTTACACCCTTATGAGAATCTCTCAATGAAACTATGCGATTCTCTCTTTTGTTGGTGAGAGGACTAAGATAGATATTTATAGGAAAGAGGGATAAAGAAGCTTACCCATCAGACTTCTCTCCTCTAGGGTCTCCACACTGTAGGTTTCCATATCTGGCTTAATAACAGTGTATAGGGAACATGATTCAAGCGTCCTGCCCCAAACCTATTTCTAATGATCACAATTGTAGTGGGGCCTACTGAATTGCTCAATCCGAATAATCCAACGATCTGATCTAAAATGATTATCATGTGTGGCCCACCTGATGGAGTCTTTACATATTAATCAACTATCATTGATCACTATACACATGGCACACATGTATGGATTCACAATTTCTTCCACTGATGGTTCCATTGGAAATGAATTTTCTCATTTTATGTTGATTGTCCGCTAGACTTGTATTTCCTAATTGCTCCTCGTCTTCACGAATGTGGGAAGAAGTTCAAGTCTATTGAGAAAAGTGATTCGCTATCTACTCTGAGCAAGTCTAGGTACAAAAATGATGCTGTGTATCCTCTGTCATCTTGAAAAGTTAGTTCGGGAGAGAGAAGCGATGCCCCATATCCACCTCATTTAATTTGCTAATTCTGAGAATTCAGAGTTGATACAGGGTAACCCATACAACACTGAGCATGCGAAAGTGTTGTGCAGGATGTCTTGGATTCTGCCAATTTGAAGGTGTGGAGAAGGCCACTATCGGTTCAACCGGTATTCCATCGGTCCAACCGATTTAGTGGGTGAATCTCAGTTTGCACACTATGAAGATTTGTACATTTTCGGTTTGACCAATATGTGTGAGTCGGTTTGTTTCAGTTCAACCAATGTGTTATGCAAATTAGCGCAAATCAAGGTATTTAAGTCCATTTTTAATTAGACTTAATGACGAAAGTATGTTTTCTCTCTAAGGGTAAGGGTTTTGCGATGTGAGAGGGTTCTAAACACTTGTAAGGGCTTGAGAATGGACTTTCTCAAGTGGTTAGGGTTTTCTGAGGTGCACATCGTAAGGGGAGATCAGGTTTCATCTATAATCAAAGAAGGTGAGTGGTGTAAACTATAAGGCTTTTGATTATAATGGATTCCTATTGCTTTATGCCGTGGTTTTTTCCCACAAGGGTTTTCCACGTAAAATCAGTGAGTTTCGTATTTGCTTGCTTATTTATTTTAGTTATTCTAGTTATTGTGATTGCTCTATCTTTGTTGAATGTGCTTCCGCAAAGCACATAGATTAACAGTGGTATTAGATCCAAATTTCTAATACATAACGTTGATCCGAGTTTGTTGTGGCTTAGGATTACATCTTAGTGGTGTGAGATAAGTGTTAGAACTCTAATAAAGTGGTATCAGAACGTCATGTTTAAGGATGTTTGGGAATTCTGCGAAGATGTCAGGGTCGAAATTCGATATATAAAAGTTAGATAGAAAGAAAAATTTTAGTTTGTGATAGCGAAAGGTTAAGGCTATTCTTTTATTGTAAAGGTTGAGCAAGTCATTTTTGGATACTAAACCAGAGAAGATGGCAGATGATGATTGGAGTGAACTTGAGGAGAAGGCTATGAGCAGCATCTGTCTGTTTATTCGATGAAGTCATGTACAATGTTCTGAATGAGGAATCTCCCGCAGAGATGTGTAAGAAACTAGAAGATCTATACATGGCGAAATCCCTTAATAATAAGTTATTTATGAAGAAATAACTTTTTGGGCTATGGATGAAGGAAGAATCCAATCTCCTAGAGCACATGAACTCGTTTCCGAAGGTCTGTAGCGAGTTATTAAGGCTCAGAGTGATGATCGAGGATGAAGACAACTTAGTGCGACTTCTAGCATCGCTTTCCACATCATATGACCATCTCATCCCTACTTTGTTGTATAGGAAGAATACAATGAAGCTGGAAGAAATCATTGTGGCTCTCATTTTTAATGAGATGAGGAAGAAGTTAAGTGATGAAGACTCTCAGGCAGAAGGGTTAATTGCGAAAGGGGGTCAGGGACGTGGTAGATTCGTGAAGCGATCTCAGTCTAGCAAGAAGAAAAAAGTCTAAATCGAAATCCCATACCCTAGAAAATCCCTATGGACACCTATTTATAGTTTAGGCAACTTCCTTTTCGCACTTCTGTGAAAACCGACTCAAAAATCCGCAGTCCGCATCAAATCTAGAAAAGAATCTATGTAACCTCGACCGGTCAAGCAGGCTGCTCGACCGGTCAAGCGGACCCTCGACTGGTCGAGCATGGGCCACGACCGGTTGAGCACCTCGAAACCAAAGGACCTGATGCTCGCTGGACTTTGAGTCGAGCCAGTCCTTGACTGGTCGAGTGGGCCACTTGACTGGTCGAGCGGGGCACTCTACTGGTGGAGCGGCCCCCAGATGTAGCTCCACATCTCAACAATCTCCCACTTGGAGACACAGAGCCATAAACCTTTGTCATGTTCATGCAGAGTGCACCACCTCCCCGTCTTCAATCCTAAAGACCAATCAAAGCTGAACAGAGCTTCAGCTTCTCCCGTGTGACCGCCTTGGACAACATATATGCAGGATTCTCACTTGTATGAATCTTCTCCAGAACAATCGATCTATTTGATGTCAATATGCTTGGTTCTTGAATAAAAAGCTGAATTCTTAGCCAAGTGTATTACACTCTGACTGTCACTGTATAACTTGCAATCTGCTTGCCTCTTACCCAACTCTTCCACAAAACCTTGCATCCACACCATCTTCTTGCATGCTTCTGTAGCCGCAACATATTCTACTTTTATCGTACTGATAGATACTATCTTCTGTAACTGAGAGACCCAACTGACTGCAACACTACCTAGAGTAAAGACATAACCTGTAGTGCTTCTTCTGCTGTCAATATCTCCGGCCAAATCTGAATCTATGTAGCCTTGTAGCTTGATTTTCGATCCACTATAGCACAACCCTATATCTACAGTACCTACCAGGTATATGATGATCCACTTCACAGCTTTCCAATGTTCATTCCCGGGGTTGTTCATGAACCTGCTAACAACTCCCACTGCTTGAGCAATATCTGGCCTCGTGCTCACCATAACATACATGAGACTCCCAATAGCTGACGCGTATGGGACTTTAGCTATGTAGTCTCGTTCCTCCTACATCTTTGCCCTTTGCTCCTTAGAAAGCTTGAAGTGGTTGGCTAATGGAGTGCTAACCGGCTTAGCACCTCCCATATTGAATCGATCAAGTACCTTGGCTATATACTCTGCCTGTGACAAAACCAGTTTTTTGTTTTCCCTGTCATTCTTTATCCTCATGCCTAGGATTTGTTTTGCAGCTCCTAAATCCTTCATGGAAAATTCTCTAGGCAGTTGTCTTTTGAGATCTGAGATGTCCGTCATGCTTGAACCGGTCACAAGCATATAATCAACGTACAGAAGAAGGATGATGTACTACGTATCAAACTTCTTCAAATAACAACAGTGATCTGCATGACATCTTCTAAAACCATTTCCTGACGTGAAGCTGTCGAACTTCTTGTATCATTGCCTCGGGGCCTACTTCAGGCCATATAGACTCTTCTTCAGTCTACACACTTTGTTCTCCTTTCTTGGTGCCACGTATCCTGTCGGCTGATGCATATATATCTCTTCTTCAAGGTTCTCATGAAGAAAGGGTGTCTTAACATCTAGCTGCTCTAGATGTAAGTACTTTGTAGCCACTATACTCAAGACCATGCGAATCGTAGACATTTTCACTACCATTGAAAATATTTCAGTGAAATCGATACCTGCCTTTTGTTGAAACCCTTTCACAACCAGTCTAGCCTTGTACCAATTCGAACCATCGTACTCCTCCTTCACTCTGTAAACCCACTTGTTATAAAGAGCTTTCTTACCCTTGGGTAGAGTGACTAGCTCCCATGTACGATTAGACTCAAGAGAGTCCATCTCATCATCCATGGCCTGCTCCCACTTAACCCGTTTATCCAACTGTAATGCCTCTTCAAAACACTCTGGTTCACCATTATCTGTCAGCAGTAGATAATGTAAGGAGGGTAAGTATCGGATCGTGGGTCTCCTCTCTCGAGTAGACCTCCTCACAACTGGTGTCTGTAGCTCTACCTCATAATGCTCCTGTGCATGATCATCCTGTGGCACTGTAACACCCGTGTCCGGTAACTCTTCTAACTCTACGAATTCTTTCTCCTCGATCTTAGTTTGCTGCACATTGTCCTTATGCATCACTTTTTGTAACGCCCTAAAAATCGGGGGTCGAGCATAAACTCAACTCCCGTGTTCCAACGCATCACTTATGCAACAAAATGAATGATGATTGAATGTTGTCAGTATTAGTATATTGAACATGAGTGAGATTAAGCCAAAACAGCATATCATACTCCAAAGACAGTTAAATTGCAAGCAGAAGACTATAATAGATATATAAAATATAAAAACAGTGGTGGGTCTCCAGAGTGTGATAATGTTACCAGGTTAAATAATTACAAGTACAGTTCTAAAATATACCAAATGTGAGGAAGTGTAATGTCTTCTATCCCAAGTACCATATACCAAGTACCATAGCCCCGTTAATACAATACCAGGTCTTCATAGACCTATCAGAGATTACATGTAGGAGAACTCCTCCTCAACATCATAGTAGCAGTCTGACTTTACTTCATAAGCATCGCCATGACCTGAAACTCAACAAATCTAGTTGGTGTGTACAACACCGTCCCGTAACGTGGGAGTGAGTGATCAACTCAGTGGAACAATAAAGCATAGGTTAACATGTTATCAACTCAGTCAAGCAGTAATGATAAAGCAGTATAATCAAACACTCCTAACTACTCTTATTAATGCAAGTATGAATGCAGTCATGATGTATGCCCTTGCCAAACCACCCTCATGCGACACCATCTTACGTTCGCGGCATGCTTTCATCCCTCAGTGCTCCACATCTTCCAGGCACATGCAATGCTATGATGAGCATGATTACCGAGTTGTTATTAGTCCATTTCAAATAGCAGTATTGGAAAACTAAGGTACCTCCCTTATATCATTCCCAAACATGATCCATGCTAGGGTCGTCAGTCCTAGTTAGTCTTATACGATATTATGGTTTGAGAGGCATAGCGAAGGCATCACAAAGGGCTCGTCACCCGTCAGCACGGATATAGATCTCACCGTATGCGGCTCAATTGCTGGCCGTCAGCTCGAATACAGGTCTCACCGTACTCGGCTCAATCGCTGGCCGTCAGCTCGAATACAGGTTTCACCGTACTCGGCTCAACTCATGCTCTAGTTGCTGCGAAGGGCTCATCGCCAATCACAGACCTTAGAGTATACTCGAAGACACTACGGAGGGCTCGTCGCCCGTCAGCACGAATATAGGTCTCACCGTACTCGGCTCTTGCCGTATGTGTCGACAGCTCGAATACGGTGTCCCATACCACCGTATTCGGCTCACGAGTCTGGTTGCTCAATGGTCACTACGGGGAGGCACGTGGCCCCAGCGTAGGCCGACAGCTCGGCCACGGTGTCCCATACCACCATGTCCGGCTCATGAGTCTTAGCGGATCGAGGTACCATGGTTAATGAGATTTCACTGGTAAGTTTGGTACCCTAGGTTCAAGCAGTAGCGTCCAAACATGGTGAACATACATTAGACAGATCAGATTACTTGACGAGCTCGGCTAGCTCGAGCGCACAACAAGTTGAACGACATGAAGTGCATAAGCAGCTCGCGTGGCCAACCACTATCGTCAACTGAAGTACGACTCGGGTTCGTCGAACACATCTTACGTGGCAAATGAATCTCAGCCATGAATTCAATACCGTTACCGATTGCCTGGACTATAATCATAGCCCCAATCACATTCAATTACAGATAGTTAAAGCAGTAATGGATCAAGATTCAAATCATACAATCAAAGTCTGATATTATCCGTTTAGGGCTGCCAGGGCTATTGCACGCACTCGTTGCTCCACTCCCCCATCACCCATGACGGATTTTATGGAATACAACTTAAACATGTGAAGTATTCAGAGCAGATTTAAATAAATAAGTAATTCAAACATACTAACAAGCATGTTATAAAACACAATGCAAACAGGAAATCCAAACACATACGTTTCATAACATAGTAAGTGATTAAACTAATTAACTTACATGAAGGAAATCATACACATCACTAAGGTAGTTGAGAAACCTATCTCAACATCCTTATACATTACAATTTACTAACTACTACTCATTCAGACATTTCAACAAACACTTTAAACTACATACATCAACATACATGACGTATGTTGATCACATAGGTATAAGGCCAAATCCTTTCACTAGGGAGTTGCCCCAATTATAACACGCGCACACCCACGACGAATAGTCATGGCAAACAGGAATCCAAGTTCCATGTTCTTTAATCATTTCCACAAACACTTGGGCCACACATTTTAACATATATAGTGTATATTGGCCGTGGCGTGATTTAGGGCAAATCCTTTCGTCAAAGGGGTATCGCCAATACAACAATTATATATCCATGACAATTAGTCATGGCGAGCACGAATGAGAATTCTATACTCATTCAGTCATTTTCACAAACACTTAGAATACACTATTTTAACATAAGTGTATATTAGCAAAAACATGAATTAGGGCGAGTCCTTTCGCTAAACAAGTATTTTATCCATATATCATATATCAATACAGCAAATAATCATAGCAAACACATTTCCAAAATTTATACGTATACGGTACTTTCTACAAATACCTAAAGTATGCAAATTCCATATTCTTCATCTTTAATCGAAACGGAAATCAAACAGCACTTTGTACATGTGTAATTGCATGCAGATCATGAATTTATCATTATCTGACATTGAAAACGTTGAAAACCATAACCTATACATTTAAAGTCCGCACATTTTGTCGTAGAATCGAAAAGAATCCGATAGGTTTGCTAAGCTTTCGTATTCGGCAGTTTGGCCACCTATAGAACGAAGTAGGTTAGCTATTTCATAACCTACAACCGCCAAAGCCCCAAATCAGATTAGGGTTAGGGTTTCTTAACTAGAAATGATGCCAGAATCGCCGAGAAAGTGATGAGAATGGGGTGGTGTAGCTTGTGTAATGGCAGGGAATAGCAGTTGGGAGATTCTCCCACTTCTCTCACTCTTTCTCTCTCTTTTCTCTCTCTTTTCCTAGGACTTTTCTCAAATTCATATGACTGCAATGAGAGAAGGTTTAAGGTCCTTATATAGCCTAAAAACTCACCGAAATAGACTCCAGGTCAAAGTATACTTAGGTTATAACCAAAGCGGACTTGTTTCAGCTCAATGGATGACTTCTGGCGGGCCTCCTTGAGCCAAAGGTCGAACTTAAGCTCACTAACACTGGATCTACGTTTAGTTAAGTCTTCATTTCAGTGGGGATTCCAGATCACAAATGGCGGACCAGTATCAGTTGAATGGTCAGCGGATCTCGATCGGAGATTCCGAGTACATGGATATGTGTATGAAATTTCTCCTGATCCGAGGGTGTAATTTGGTCTGATTCTGACGGTCTGGTTGCTTAAAACTGATCCGCAAGCAAGAGGTGCCAGATTACTATTTGAGATATTTATTTGTAAAGAAAATCAAGTGTTTTCACACTCCTCACTCCGGACTCAAGTGAATTACACTGGGACACTATCTGGATTTGATTTCCGAGATGGTTGTCAAGCCCAGCAAGGCGGTCCTAATTCCTTAACTTCGTGTTCATAGGACTTCCGATGTGCGGTCCAGATCTGATACGGAGTTTCGTGATGCTCTCGAGAGCAGACGGGTAATGAGATTGATCCTAGATTTTAGGGTACCCTAGCGTCAATGATTCTACAAGTTTTGGGTCTTGCGGATCGTATTTAAAGTGATTGGTGATAATTTCACAGGTACTCTAGTTTAACACTAGCTAATTGTCGCCTAATTTCTAAAGGATTTAGTCCTGAGTAATTTCTGTCTGAGGTGGTACCTGGGCCTTTGTAGTTTGTATATAAAGTGATGCAAGTTATAATACTTAACTAGTTTAAGATAGTGTCTAGGGTGAAAGTACTAAGAAAATTTAAAGAACAAGGTGGTGAAGGGTGGGGTTTGTGAAGGAAATGAGTTAAGGAGCGATTTGAGACTGTGGGATTCAGTTCTGACAAGCTAATAAGGTGTTAGGATCGACCCATTGCCTAAGGACGTCTAATCCCAGGTTGGCAAAAATTCGGGATGTTACACTTTTTCATTGAAGACTACGTCCATGCTTCTGATGATTTTCCTATTTTCTGCATCCCATAACTTTTAGCCAAAATCATGCTGCCAGTAGCCTATAAACGTGCACCTCCTGGACTTCGCATCCAACTTATTTCTGTGCTCTGCATCAATGTGAACATATGAAGTGCAACCGAACACTCCGAGATGTGCAAGGTTCACTTCTTTTCTAGTCCACATTTCTTCTGGGAGTCCACCATCCAATGGTGCTGAGGGACTTCTATTGATGAGATATGTGGCATTATTTACAGCATATGTCCAAAACGTCTTAGGCAACCCTGCATGTAACCTCATGCGCCTGGCGCACTCAAGGATGTCCTATTAATGCGTTCAACCACACCATTTTGTTGAGGTGTCCCTGGAATCATTTTCTGATGTTTGATTCCACTTGCTGCACAATACTCCTCAAACCTCTTATCATAGTACTCTCCCCCATTATCTGATCTGAAACATTTACTGTTTTACTTGTCTCATTTTCTATCATAACTTTCCACTTCTTAAATACATCAAATACATCAGATTTATGCTTTAAGAAATAGACCCACAGTTTTTTACTAGCATCATCAATAAAAGTAACAAAATAACGTGAGCCACCAAGAGATAATACCTATGCCGGTCCCCACACATCAGCGTGTACAAGCTATAACAGATGTGTCTTTGGAGCTCGTCCTGTCTTCTTGAAGCTCACCCTCTTCTGCTTGCCATATACACAGTCTTCGCAGTATTCCAAGTCAATAGACTTCAGCCCTGGTAGCTTTCCTTTTGACAATAACACTTTCATCCCCTTCTCACTCATATATCCCAACCTCTGATGCCATAACTGCCCATTCACTCCAGTTGATGTGACTGCGAGTGAACCATACGATCCTGAAGTCACGTACAAAGTACATTCCTTCTTGCCTCGAGATAACACCAAGGCACCTTTTGTGATCTTCCAGGAATCACTGGTGAATGTCGCCACATATCCGGTATCTTCCAACTGTCCCGCTGAGATCAAGTTCTGTTTCAAACTCGGTACATGTTTAACATCTTCAATTTCAAAGCCGTTCCTTCTTTCTGATTTATATGAACGTCTTCCTTTCCAACAATACTACACGGGTCATCATCACCCAGGTAGACTTTCCCGAAGTCACCTGACACATAATCACGCAGAACTTCCTTACATGAAGTGGCATGAAACGAAGCACCCAAGTCTATGACCCAAGACTCATTCATCACATTAAGAGACAATATCAACGCCTCTGTATCACTCTCCTCAGATAGATTCACTGAATCCTTCCCACCTTGAGAGCTTCCTTCTTGTTTCTTAAGCGCCTTGCAATCATGTTTCATGTGCCCCTTCTTACCGCAATGCCAACACCCGTCTTTGTCTTTCGGTCCCTTGGACTTCTTCCTTGACTTAGAACGTCCGTGTTTATTGCCTCCTTTATTTACCGATCTTCCTCTTTCTTCAACGTTTAGAGCATTCCCTGAATCCCTTGAAATTCCTGATGTCTTTCTTTAGATTCTTCGCTGAGAATTAGACCAGCTACATCGTCGAACTTCAGCTTTGTTGACCCTGAAGAATTGTTCACGGCAATCACCAAACCATCCCAACTGTCTGGAAAACTAGACAAGATCAATAACGCCCTGACCTCGTCCTAAAAAATAATGCCAACGGATTTCAACTGGCTCGTGACTGTATTGAACTTGTTTAGATGTTCAGCCATGCTCCCACCATCTGACATCTTCATGTTGAATAGTTGTTTCATAAGATGAACCTTATTGGAAGCTGAGGGTTTTTCATACATGGTGGCTAGGGCTTCCATTAATTCTTTTGTGGTTTTCACCTTGGATATATTGAAGGCGACGCTCTTAGCCAAAGAGAGTCGGATCGTTCCTAAAGCCTTCCGATCTAATAAAAACCATTCATCATCTGTCATTTTTTCTGGTTCCTTCTCTTTTCCTCCTAGAGGAATATACAGGTCCTTTTGATACAGATAATCCTCCATCTGCATATTCCAGAAGGCGAAGTTTGAACCATCAAACTTCTCAATTCTAGTCTTCCCTTCTTCCGTCATCGTTCCCAATAGAACTAAAACAATAGCTCTCATACCAGTTGTTGCGCATCACGCCAATAACGCAGTGAGCCGAGATCCAATC
This sequence comes from Magnolia officinalis, assembly GCA_021015155.1. Taxonomy (NCBI): domain Eukaryota; kingdom Viridiplantae; phylum Streptophyta; class Magnoliopsida; order Magnoliales; family Magnoliaceae; genus Magnolia; species Magnolia officinalis. Next base: position 42,611,563 of record JAJHSJ010000015.1, read on the forward strand.
TTCGGTCTCACCCACAAATGATAAACAAAAAGAAATAGAAACTAGAAATAGAATCAAAACATTCCAAATAAACCACAAGACAAGATATACGTGGAAAAATCCCAAACAAGGGTAAAAAACCACGGATGTAAACTTCCATTATGAAGAAAAACGAAGATTACAAGGCAATATACTAACCTCTCCCTTGAAAGTCCCTTTTGCCCACACCTTAAAATAATTCCCATACCCTAGAAAAGCCTTAGGGACATCTATTTATAGTTTAGGCAACTTCCTTTTCACACTTCTGTGAAAACTGACTCAAAAATCCGCAGTCCACATCAAATCCAGAAACAAATCTGCGTAACCTCGACTATCGAGCGAACCCTCGACCAGTCGAGCATGGGCCACGACCGGTTGAGCACCTCAGAACCAAAAGACCTGATGCTAGCTGGACTTTGAGTCGAACCAGTCCTCGACTGGTCGAGCAGGGCACTCGACTGGTCGAGCGGCCCTCAGATGTGGCTCCACACCTCAATAATACTCGATTATATTCATTCTAATGTATGGAGGCTAGTGATAGTATCGTTTATGGGAGGAGCATGATACTTCGTGAGATTCATAGACGATTACTCAAGGAAGGTTTAGGTCTATTTCTTAAAGAATAAGTTTGAGGTGTTCGCCAAGTTCAATGAATAGAAGGTGGAAGTAAAGAAGAAAATTAGAAAACATGTTAACTATCTTAGGTTAGATAACGTATGGAGAACAGATAGGCAGATTTTATGAAAGTCTATAAGGAATATGACATCACAAGGCATTTCTCAACTCTAAAGACCCCATAACAGAATGGGGTGGTAGAAAGGATAAATAAAACTTATTGAAAATGGCGAGAAGTATGTGGTTGCAAGTGGGGTTTTATAAAAGATTCTGGGCAGAAGAGGTTAACATGACATGATATATTGTAAATCGGTCATCATATATAACGCTAGACTTAAGGTTGTAGAGAAAGTCTAGATAGGTAAGGATGTCGATTACCTAGTGATGAGGATATTTGGGTGTCCAGCATATGTCATCGTGCAAAGAGGATAAATGATAAAGTTTGATTCCAAATTTAGGAAGTGCATCTTTATCGGGTATGAGAAAGGTGTCAAGGGCTACAAGCTTTAGAATTTAGTTTCACAGAAGGTGGTCATTAGTGTAGATGTTATCTTTGATGATGTATCAATGTTAAAGGCCAACAAGGATGCTGCAGGGAAGTTAGAAAAACATGGTGAGTCCGAGAAATTATCATTACAAATGGAACTAGTTGAGCCAGTTACTGAAGGTGAAATTTTACAAGACTAAGAAATTGACCAAAATAATCAGCATGATACCCAAGAGAGTATACCGAAGAATAGAGAGAAAAAAACCATTAGGGCCCCAAGTTTATATGGGTTCAAGGATATGGTTTTTTTTGCCTTATTCATAAGGAGTAGAGATCCCTCAACCTTTTAAGATGCAAAATCTGGAAAGTATAATGATAAATGGATGTTGGCCATGGAGGAGGAGATATAATCTCTACACATGAATCAGGCATGCGATTTGGTCAAACTTTCAAAACTCAGAGGGCTATGAGGTGCAAGTGGGTGTTCAGGAAGAAGGTAGCATTAACAGGAAATAAGGGCAAAAAATTCAAGGTACGACTTGTAGTAAAGGGGTACTCACAGAGGAATGAGTATATTACAATGAAGTTTTCTCTTCGATCGTGAAACATATGTCAATCAGGGTGTTACTGGCAATGATAACGAATTTGGAATTGGAGTAGCTCTATGTGAAGAAGACATTCCTTCATGGGAACTTAGAGGAAGTGAAACCTAAAGGATTCGAGGAGCTTGCTAAGGAAGGGCACATGTATAGGCTGAAGTAGCCTCTGAGGTAGCAGTATAAGTGGATCGATTCCTACATAGTGGAGATTGGTTATATCAGATGTGAGTACAATTGCCAAGTATATTACATGGTGCTCAAGGATGGGTCCTACGTTCTGCTAATACAGTACATTGATCGTATGCTGTTTGTTGTAAATGACAAGAAGGAGATACTCTTTCTTAAGTATCTATTTAGCAAGGAGTTTGGCATGAATGATTTAGGCACTGCGAAGATAATCCCAAGCATGAATTAATAGAGATAGAGAGTCTGGGAAGCCGTGGTTGTCTCAAAGAGAATATGTACAAAATGTGTTAGAGAGGTTACACATGGAATGTGTTAAGCCAATTAGCATACCTCTAGTAGGTCACTTTAAGTTGTTAGCTAGGTCATGTTCAAGTAAAGAAGAGATTTGAGATATGTCACGGGTGTTGTATGCGAGTGTAGTGGGGAGTTTCATGTATGCAATGGTTTGCTCGAGGCTGAATATCTCACATGCAGTTAGTGTGTTCAATAGATAGATGATGAATCCAGGAAAGGAGCATTGAAATACTATTAAGTGAATTCTAAGGTATCTCAGGGGCACAATCGGTATTGGGATCATGTTCGGGGGACATGGAGCTTCAGGTGGAGTTGTAGGCTACGTAGATTTGGATTATGCAGGTGATTTGGACAATAGGAGGTTCACTACATGATATATTTTCACATTAGCAGGCGAAATGATATATTGGAGATCTATGCTATAGTCTACGACAACGTTGTCTACAAGCAATGCAAAATATATGGTTGCGATAGAGGTGTCAAAGGAGGCATTTTGCTTCAAAAGTCTAATAAGAGAACTAGGGTTGAAGTATGAGACAATTCAGTTATATTGCCATAGTAAGAGTGTTATCAATCTAGCGATGAATTAAATGTATCACATGAGAACCAAGCACATCAACGTGAGGTTCTACAAGATATAAGAACTCATTACTTTAGGAGAGATTCTATTTTATAAGATTCACATGGATGAGAATGCTGAAGTATGTTGACGAAGTCGGTGACCATAGAAAATTCAAGCATTTCTTGGGTTTGATCAATCTCTCCAACCATTGATGAGATCGGGCACCCTTATACAAGGGTGGGGATGGAGTTGTGTTCTAGGTGGAGAATGTAGGGAATGGTTTATGTAAGGCTCGTATCCTAGATCGTACCATTCTGTAGGCCTCTGCGATCCTCCTGGTCGAATTTCGACGATCCTCGACCTGTATCCGAAGTTTGCGCACGATCCTAAGCCGAGTCCTGCATATCGGAGTTGACTCAACTTGAAACTTGTACCCTAGCGACCATGTCGTCGCCGCGGTTCCAATGCCGCGACTCGCGCATCGATCCGATACCCGGGCCAGGAGATGTGGGTCCGCGTTCATTCCAAAGAAATGACGCGCGTTGTGAATTCCGAGAAAATCTCTACGACCCGTCACATCAATCCCATCAATCAAGTACACATCACACCCCATCACTTACCCATCCCTAAGTACAACTACCCCTCCCCTAAAGTCAGCTCTCTCTCTCTCTCTCCACCCATCCCTCTCTCATCCAAAATTCAGCCCAACCCATCCCTCTTCTTACACACCCATCCCTCTCTCCTTACATCACCCCTCTCTCTCTCTCTCTCTCTCTCTCTCTCTCTCTCTCTCTCTCTCATTTCTCTCTCATTCCAAGCAACCCAAGGAGAGATCCAACGTCCGCTTCCCATGAGAGTGCTAGTGTGGCCCACCTTCCTACCTCCCATCTCCACCATCCAAGTTTCATCTCAACCGTTGAAATTATCCCTCTGGAGCTCTAGCATGCGTTGATGGAAGAAGAAGGGCAAGAAGATCTACCGGTGGGTGTTTTGTAGGCCTAGACTTCATGTTTTGATGATGGTCCAAGTGGGACCTACCAATTGATGGTATGGATATCACTTTGGACCCTAAGTGTGGCCGATGTCCCACCATGATTCACATAATCATTCCATGATGGGGCCATTCTCCATGGACCCTATCATGATGTTTACTTTCCTAGTTTGAAAGGGGTCATCTAGACCTTCCATTTTGGTGGAGAAGAGATTTCCACCGTTGATTTTGATTTGGTGGGCCCACATGTAATGGGACCCACTTGAGGTGTGTTGTAATGTATGGAAGGGAGGGCCCATAGTGTTGGGGTCCTTCCATCACCCAATTCTCCTCTTTCTCTCTCTTTTTCCCTTTTTGTGGCCCGCCTTGATGAATGGATTAGATCTACATCGTCCATCAGTGGGCCACGTATATGAGGGACCACCCGGATGTATGTGACTTTTGAGCCGCGTGTACGTGGACCCCACCTTGATGGATGTATTGTACTCCTACCGACCCGCCATGAGACGTCCAACAGCTTGCTGCTGGACCGTATGAAGGGGGAAACACTAACATCAGTTAGTTAATAATAATAATAATAAATAATATATAATAATAATAATATAAGTATTATAATAATATAATATATTATAGTTAATATACATATCTGGTGGGTCTCACGTAGGACCGAGCTGTGGAATGGAGTGGAATGGCTGGTGCGCCTCATACCAGAGACGTCACCGAGATCCATGGGACCCACCTGACGCGTGTGGGTTTTGATCCACACCGTCCAACCTTAGAAATGAGGCAGATTGAAATATCATATGGGACCACACCATAACGTATATGTTATGTCCAGACCGTCCATCTGATGGAGGAGCAGCAGCAAGTGCTGCTGTGCACGAATGTTAGCACGTGGGTCTCACCACGAGGTATTTGTTATATCCTAACCGTCTATCCACTGGACGTGGCCCCCACCATGGCACCGTGAGGGGCCACCTTGATTCGTTATGATGCATCCACACCGTCCAGATCTTGGACGGTGGGACTGGATTGACTGGTGTACCTCATGCCAGTGGGATTACTGTTGTACTGGCAACAACAGCCAGCCCTCTGGGCCCTACCTTGATGTATACGTTGGATACACACCGTCTAGGGAGCTGGACGGTGGGCCACTCGGTGATGTTTTGGTCTTATACACATCGTCTAGATGGCTGGACGGTGGGACTCACTTTTGATGAATGTGTTTTATCCCTGCCACACGGGGCCTACCAAATACCTGGATGGAAACAGATCGGCTGGAGTACCGTACGTCAGCTCTATACCTGCTGTTTGCTGTTTGACGCAGAAAAATTTTGTGGGCTCCGCTGGTGTATGTAGTACATCTAAACCGTCCATTCTTATGGCGAGCTCGTCCCAGGGCTTGAGACTAAAAATAAGACAGATCCAGTTATCAGGTGGACCACATTATAGGAAACAGTGGGTTTGAATGTTCACCATTAAAACCCTTGGGTTACACAGTTTGGACCAATATGATATTTGTTTTCCTCTAAATCCAAGTCTTTGTTAGACTGGATGGAAAATAAACCTTGTGGTCGGGCCCACTGGAATTTGATTGTGGAAATAATTATCACCATTGTTAGATGTGGTATGGTCCGGTTAATCTTTTGATATGATTCATAATGCTCTAAATGACCTCTAAAGTTGGATGAATGGTGGAGTTGGTGCGGCCCATTTGATGTATTCGAGACCCAGATACGTGGCTCATTTTATGCATATGAGACCCATGTGTAGGGCCCACCTATGGTGTATTCGAGGCCCATGGGTTGTGGCCCAATGTGATGTATTCGAGACCCATTGCGACATATTCGTGGCCTATGGGCAAGGCCTATTGTGATGTATTTCCGGCCCATTTGATAAGGCCCGATGAGATGTATTTTCGCCCATATGTTGTGGCCCATTGTAATGTGTATAAGGCCCATGTGATGCGACCCGTTGTGATGTATATTAGGCCATTAAGTGAGGCCCAAGGTGATGCATATTAGGCCCTTGTACGAGACCGCGGGCCCACTGTACGTTTGGCCCTATGTGGGCCACTCCTTGGGAGTAATGTTGGTTAAAGGTCCACGTTGATGGGCAATGATGGTTAAACATTCACATTGTGACCTTCATTTAGGCCTGGTTAGGCCCATTCTCGTCATTCTCTAGTAGGTTACCCCAAATAATTGGGCCTCATTGATATTGCTTGGTCCATCATCAGCTGTCCATCCATAGATCCCGCCTTGCGTTGAGGCCGATTATCGATTCCGATTTCGATTGTCGAGGCCGATGGTTAAGGCTGATTCCGATTCCAATTATCAAAGTCAATTCCGATTCTGATTATCGAGGCCAATTCTGATTGTCGAGGTCGATTCTGATTTTGATTATCGAGGCCGATTCTGATTTCGATTGTCGAGGCCGATTTCGATTCCGATTATTGAGGTCGATCCTGATTATAGAGGCCGATCTCAATTGTTGAGGTCGATCCTGATTATCACGGTCGATTCTAATTGTCGAGGCCGATTCCGATTGTCGAGGCCGATTGTTGAGGCCGATTCTGATTGTCAAGGCCGATTGTAAAGGCCGATCCTAATTATTGAGGCTGATTCCGATTGTCGATTCCGATTCTGATTGTCGAGGCCGATTATCGAGGCCGATTCTGATTGTCGATACCGATTCCGATTGTCGAGGCCAATTGTTGAGGCTGACTCTGATTCCGATTGTCGAGGCCGATTTCGATTCCGATTGTCGATACCGATTCCGATTGTCGAGGTCGATTCCGATTGTTGAGACCGATTCTGATTGTTGAGGATCATTTTAGAGGCCGATACCGATTCCGATTGTCGATGCCAATTGTTGAGGCCGATTCTGACTCTGATTGTCGAGGCCGATTCCGATTCCGATTGTCGATTCTGATTCTGATTGTTGAGGCTGATTTCGATTGTCGATACCGATTCTGATTGTCGAGGCCGATTGTTGAGGCCGATTCTGATTCCAGTTGTCGAGGCTGATTATCGAGGCCGATTCCGATTGTAGATACCGATTCCGATTATCGAGACTGATTCCGATTGTCGAGGCCGATTGTTGAGGCCGATTCTAATTGTCGAGGCCGATTCTGATTACTGAGGTTAATTATCGAGGCTGGTTTTGATTGTCGAGGCCAATTGTCGAGGTCGGATATCGAGGCCGATTGTCGAGGCCCAATGTGATATATATGTGGCCTGTATTTGAGGCATGTTGTGATGTGTATTCAGCCCGTGTTTAAGGCCCAATGTGATATATATGAGGCCTATGTGATGAGGCCCATTGTGATGCATTTGAGGGTTAGGCGATGGAGCCCATTGTGATGTATGTTAGGCCCATGTGAAAGGCCCATCGTGATGTGTATTAAGCTCTTGAGTAAGGCCTATGCTGTTGTATATTTGGCCCTTGTGTGAGGCCATGGGTCCACTATATGTTAGGCTCTATGTGGGCCATTCCTTGGGGGCAATGTTGGTTAGAAGTCCACATTATCGAAGTCGATTGTCGATGTTCGTTATTGATACTGATTATGAGTATGTGACAGCATAGCATCATGATACACGCCCATACGCATCATCTGTATGTTTGTTATGAGGTGTGGTTGACCATTGCATATGTCATTGGGCAAGTTGTTATGAGACTCCCTTAGAGGCGGAGGTTATCTCACATGAGCGCACGGTATGCGCAGGATTGATGCATGAATGGATTGTATAACTCATGCATCTTGCACTGTGTGTTGTGATTACCATACGCCCTAGCGACATAAGGGCCGTAGCCTTCATATGCATATCGTGGATGGCCAGATGGGACACCGAAAATCTGTTCCAGCATCGGGCTGCCATAGATGACTCTGGGTAAAAATCCTTGAAACCTCTTGGTACCAGATGACGCCCCAACGTCTAGACTGAGTGGATATATATGAGCACATGAGGGCCGTATACCAGTAGCCTACGTCTCCCACTGTGTCGTGGTCGGTTGGGAGGGGGTGTGACCTTACCCACCTGAGTGAGGGGGCAATATCTAAGTTGAGTTTGACCAGCTTGAGGAATGAGTCTGCTATCGATGAGCCGGACCCGATATTGGCAGGTGGATAGTGAGGTCTCTTCCACTTATCAGTTGTGTGCTCGGATAGGGGCGGCAAGCTGGCGTAGAGTGTAATAGACCCCGGTGATTTCCCAGAGAGGAACCATACTAATATGTGGATTTATTGAGTAGGAGTTGCATACTCATTCATTCATTCATTCACTATCTACTCGGGCTGGTGGTGCACACTAATTGTTACGTGTACCTTCGTAATGGCCAAGATATCTGTTGGAGCGCGTGACTTGTCACGCCCCGAACCCGGAGACCGGGCTCACAAAATTCCCGATCGCCGAATCCGGCGCCGACAGCCTCCGTAGTACCCCATTCTCGGCTCCTGGCACCCATATACCAGGTTCCGATCCTGGGATGCTACAAGGAGGATTTCTAATAATCCATTTGATTCATAATGAGCATAACCACAAGCATAACCCACGAACAATAACCACAAGAACACCATCACAAAATCCACTATGAACAAAAACTTTAAATACAGTGCGTATAAAGGAAAATACAAGATACTGAAAATGACAAAAACTCTAAAAGCTCGGCTGCACGCTCCAACTACGGCGAGACTACGGCTGCGTCCTGGCGTCACCTGCACGCATCAATCGTGCATAAGCTTATAGAAAGCTTAGAGGGCGGTGTAAGTGTGTGTGAACATGCTCAGAATGCAATGCCGGAGTCATGCGGAATCATGCTGATGAGTACGTAAATGCAACCAGCCGTACCAAGGCTATATAGTACAAGATATGAATGCAATCGGCCATACTAAGACCATGCGATGCAAGATGCAGCTCAAGCATGCCAATCCTCATCCAAATCCTCATGTCAATACAGTTCTCAGTCTGGATAATCACTGGGGTTCAGTACACTCCAAATGGCACTGTCTCTTTCCAAGCAGCACAGTCCAAGTGAGCGTAAGAAACCTCACTATCCGCCTGGCCAATAGTCAGCTAATACCTATCCGGCACGTCGATAGCGAACCCATTTCCGAGCTAGTCAAACTCAGCCTAGTAATGCCCCCTGCTCTCGGGCGAATAAGGTCACACCCCTTTCCAACCGACCACGACACAGTGGGAGACGCGGCCTCATGGTACTCGGCCCTTGTGCGCTCGTATATCCACTCGGTCTCGACGTTGGAGTCATCCTCTGGTACCATCGGGTTCAGGGACTCTCACCCAGGGACATCTATGGCGCCCCAATTGCTTAGAACAAGATTTTTCCGGTATCCCACCAGCCACCCACGATATATCTGTGGAGGCTATGACCCTGATGTCGCTAGGGCATATCACAATCACACAGATGCAAATGCATGAACCATACTACCAATCATGCAACCATCCTGCGTGAAGTACGCGCTCATGGAGGGCAACTCCGCCTATCAGGGAGCCCGTAAACAGTCTGCCCGAAGGCATATGCTATGATCAAACACTCCTCATCTCAAGCATACATATGATGCGTATGATCATGAATCATGGGTTGTGCTAAACATGTTATAAAGCAATAAACTATCCTCTCAATGAAGATGGGCCTATATAGCCTACATGAAATAGATACGGGCCTATCAGTGGCCTTAGGGAGAGTTATAATGTGGACATCGAACCAACATTACTCGTACAATGTGGACGTCAAACCAACATTGTCCCCAAGGCTCGGCTCACCTCAAATACCATTAAATAAATCTTGGTGGAATCACACATTGCAATGGACCTATATACATCTTATTGGGTCTTGACCCAACGGCCTTAGGTTCATTAAGTGGGTCGCCTCACATGGGCCTCTTATAAGTCGAGTGAGCCACATCAATGGCCTCATGTACATTGCAATGGGTCATACTCCATGAGTCTTTGAAAACATCACAATGGGCCTCGCAACATGGGCCCCATATATATCAGAGTGGGCCTTGACAACGGGCCACCAATACATCGAATGGGCCTAAACTCATGGGCCTTATGTATATATCAAGGTGGGCCTCAACAATGGCCATAGATACATCAATATGGGCTCCGTCACATGGGCTTAGGGCCCACCATAATATTTATTTGCCATCAAACCTATTCATATGGTCACGCAGACCAGAGCCCACCATAATGTTTACTACTTTTCATCCAATCTATTCATAAGGTCAAGTGGACCTTGGGCCCACCGTGAAATTTATATGCCATCAAACCTGTTTATAAGGTCACACGTGACCTGGGCCCACGACCAGGGAGCCCACCAAAATATTTATTTGCCAACTGACCTGTTCAGTGGGTCACGCGGCCAGGGCCCACCGTAATGTTTATTTGCCAACAGCCTGTTGATATGGTCAGTAGACCAAGGAGCCCATCATGATGTGGTCCACAAATCCAGCCCACACATTATGTGTGTCCCCCCATATTGACCGTCCAGACCAAGTTTCACCCATGTCCAAATCTCAGGTAGGCCCCACCAAGTGATTTTATATGTTTAGGCACATCTCCACATGATTTAAGATGGTATGGCCCACCTGAGTTCCGTATACGGCTGATTTTTGGGTGGCCCAAGGCCAGGGGGGAGGCCCACCCAATGCACGGTTTTGATGTTCGAAACGCATCACAGTGGGGTCCACAGCTGGGCCGTGAGGCCCAGCCCATTCTGTCCACCGCCAGCAGCCGCAGGCGCTGCAGCAGCAGCAGCAGCGCTGCTGCGAAATTTTTTTTTATTATTTTATTTTATTTTTTTTTGTTTTGGGGCCCACTGAGATGTGATTCACAATCCAGCCCATCCATTATGTGTGTCCCGCTTTTCAGACCGTCCAGACCGGTTTTCAACTGCATCAAAACTTTAAGTGGGTCCCACCAAGTACTTTTATATGTTTTGGCATGTCTTTACATGATTTTAGATGGTATGGCCCACCTGATGATCAGATCGCCTTGAAACTTTGGCTCAACGTCTAAAATGATCTTAAGATCAGAATGGACGGGGTGGATCACATACATATGTCAAGGTAGGGCCTGCATACGTAGCCCACTCTAAAAGTAGTTTTTTTTTTTTTGTTAGCTTGTACGTACACACCCATGTAGTACGCGCACTCCTGTTGCACGTCCAGCGTCCAGGGACGCTGGACGGCATGGATAGGCACAACATCATGGTGGGTCCCACAGGGACGTGGTCCATCATGCATTCCTGTATATATTTATATATAAATTATATATATGTTAATATAATATAAATATATTTCATATATATTAATGTAATGGATGGGATCTCCTTGAAATGTGGTGGGCCACTCTGTCGGATGGATGGGGTATTTTAACACAAATTGGTGGGGCCCACAACATCCTAGGGAGAGGAAAGAGAGAGAGAAAGAGAAAGAGAGATATGGTGAGATAGAGGGGAGGGACCCCGCCACTATGGGCCCTCCATTGATACAAAACATAGATCAAAATGGGTCCCACCAACAAGTGGGCCCTTAAATGGAGATCAACGGTGGATCACCCACCTCTTGCACTCCTCCTTGCTTCCTTGCACTCCAATGCTCCTTTGCTTGACTTTTAATGGTGGATGATGGACTTTTGATGGTGTGGATGAGAGATGAGAGGGGTGGGGAAAGTGGGCCACACTAGTTGCTCTTGGAATACTTGGGACGTGTGAGAGAGAGGGAATGAGAGAATGAGAGGGAGAAAGAAATAAATTAAAGGAATAAGGGATGGAGGGAGTGGTGTGATGATGTCATGGGTAAGGGTAACATTGAAAAATGGGAGAGAGAGTTGACTTTAGGCTTGCTTATGTAAGGGAGAGGGATGGGTTGTTGTACTTGGGTATGGGGTGACTTGACTTGTACTTGACATGAGTGATCGATTGATTGATGGGACATCTCGTAGAGATTCCCTCGTAATTCGCAACGCGCGGTGTTTTCATCGAATCGAACGCAAGCCGACATCTTCTAGCCTGGGTATCGGGTCGGTGTGCGAGTCGCGGCGTTAGAACCGCGGCGACGACGCGGTTGCCAAGGTACAAGTTTCGGGTCGAGCCGACTCTTATATGCAGGACTCGGCTTAGGTGCATGCGCAACGTTGAATACAGGTCGAAGGTTACCGGAATTCGACCGGAAGGATCGCGGGAGCTGACTAAACGGTATGGTTTAGGTTACGGGTCTTACACGACTAACCTGAGATCAGGAGTTTATCACATTGAGTTTGCCTATCCAAATTAGGTATGAGACTGGTTTGGATAGAAGTCCCTTGTGATGGACCTCATAGCCTGCGATACTACGTATTATCATCCCGACTTCACACTCCAGCATGGTCATTCCATTCGTACCGCATATTTCATTACATCTGCGGCATATGACATTTTGGGTTATTGTGTTTCTGTATTTATATGGTCTATATACGGCTAACGGTATTCGTGAACTCATCAGGAATTGTATATTGCATTACATCCTTGACATCTGATATTTGGCTTTTTATGACTCCTCATTTGCATAGCTGATCTGTAATGCGTACTCTAATATTGTTTGACTCTTGGACTTGTCAGTATTTCTGCTTACTCTGATAGTATGAATCATGATCTTACCAGTATTTCTGATGTTGTATGATTATGACATTATATTAAATACTTGATGCTTACCTTGTGCACACACTTACACCATCCTCTAAGCTTTCTATAAGCTTATGCATGATAGATGCGTGCAGGTGATGTTGGGTTACAGTAGTGTGGAGCTTGAAGCATGTAGCTGACTTCTGGAGCTTTGATTTTGACATATGTATTTCCCTTTCATCATTGTATTCAAATGTTTATATTAATAGATATATGATGATGATGTTGCCTTTGTGATTTGGGTATACTTGTGGTTATGCTTATTACGAGTAAATGTACACTGAAAAAAAATCCTCCTTGTAGGATACCAGGATTGGAAACTGGCGTATGAATGCTGGGAGCTGAGAATGGGGTACTACGGAAGCTATCGGCATCGGATTCAGCGATCAGGAATTTTGTGAGCCCGATTTCTGAGTTTGGGGCGTGACAATTTATGCTCAAGGTAGAGATTTCACGGGAGATCTTCGGGGTGACTTGGTAGAATGTAAGTCAAGGTGGAGTTTGTTTTGTGGGATGCCTTGTATTTTGCCAATCTGATGGTGTAGAGACGGTCACTGTAGGTTCAACCGGTATCCCATCGATCCAACTGAATTAATGGGTGAATATTATTTTGCACTCCATGAAGATTTGCATATTTTTGGTTCGACTGTTATGTGTAGCTCAATTTCTTTTGGTCCAACTGAAGGTCCCATTAAGTCCGATTGACAGGTTACGCAGATTAACACAAATTGGGGTATTTAAGTCTGTCTTAGATTAGGGCTTGATTGACGCATGTTTTCTCTCTAAGGGGAAGTGTTTTGGGAGGTGAGAGGGTTGTAGACACTTGTAAGGGATTAGGAAATGATTTTCTCAAGAGGTTAGGGTTTTCTTAAGTGCGTATCACAAGGGGAGATCATGTTTCTTCTATAATCGAAGAAGGTGAGTGGTATAAACTGTAAGAGTTTTAATTATCGTGGATTTCCATCGCGTTGTATCATGATTTTTTCCTGTAAGGGTTTTCCACATAAAATAGGTGTGTTATGTGTTTTCTTGCTTGATTGTTTTGGTTATTCTATTTATTGTAGTTATTCTAACTTCATTGAACGTGCTTGCATAAAGTGTGATTAACGGTGGCATTAGATCCGAATTTCGAATACTTAGGGTTGATCCGATTTTGTTGTGGCTTGGGATTGCATCATATTGGTGTGAGATAAGAGCTAAAACTCTAACATAAAGCAATATCTTCACATAACATGAGTAATGAAGATATATCAATTGATTACCATCTAAATAGTTTCCCCTACTTTAGACAGTATGATAGTCGAAATCAAACTTAATTTTACCATCTAAATAGTTTTCCCTACTTTGGAAGGTCACAACCATTTTGATTAGTGTGGGAAACTAAAAATTTGATGGATGGGACCATCTAATGTCCATGATTTTGAATGTTAATTTTTTTTTAAAAGCAAATATCTACACCATCTATAAAAAAGCAGTGCGAGTTGGCTTCAAGCAACCAAGCTTCTAGAATTTTGGCGATGGGGCTGCGTTTTTGTTCAACAGGAGGGGTAGTTGAAATTAGAAGGCTATGGGATATTTTTGTATTGTTTTTTGTTGATTTTGATTCGGATTTATACAATAGTTGTGGCCTAGTGTTTTTGCGGGGTTCACCTGAATGAACATAAATTTCCAACGGGGTTGTTTGACATCTCTACTCCAAACCAATAATAGCTTTTCTAATAACAACTAGTTTTATAAGCTCTTTTTATTTTAACTCTTGTTGTAAATAAGCTTGTTGGGTAAATCACGTTTTCAAAACTATAAAAAACTCTTATTTGTAATAAGCAAGTTTGGTAGAATGTTCAAATAAGAGTTTTTTTAGTGGTAGTTGATGTCATTTTTAAAAATTACGACAACTCCATTATAAGAGCAATTCAGATGGTTGTTTTAGTAGATCTCACTATAGACGGAACATGCCCCAAATATCTACACCTTTGATGTTCGCCATCTATCATGTGCGTCCCACCTTTGTTGTGGACCATCCATCATGTGGGGCCTACTTGATGTGTTTAATCCATCATGTGGGGCCACATTTTGCTATGGGCCATCCATCATGTGGGACCCACCTTTGATGTATGGCATCCATCATTTGGGTCCTACCTTTGTTGTGGATTTCCCCTCACGTGGGGCCCACTTGATGTGGATAGTCCATCATATGGGGCTACATTTTGATGTGGGTCATTCATCATATTGGATCCACCTTTGATGTCCACTATCCATCAAGTGGGTCCCACATTTAGTGTAGACCGCCCATCATGTGGAGCCCAGACTTCAATATGGGTTGTTCATCATGTGGGACCACCTTTGATGTCAGCCTTCTATCATGCGGTCCAACATTCAATGTCCACCATCCATCATGTAGGTCCTACCTTCGATGTGGACCGACCATCAAGTGGTGCCAGCTTGATATGGATCATCTATCATGTGGGGCTATCATCATGTGGTGCCCACCTTTGATGTGGGCCATCATCATGTGGGACCACCTTTGATGTGATTGTATATTATGTGGGTCCACCTTGATGTGGACCATTCATCATGTTAGGCTCCACCTTCAATTTAGGTCGTTCATCATGGGAATTACTTGAAAAGTTTAAGGACAAACTTATCAAAAAAGAAAAGAAAAGAAAAAGCTAAAAATGTCTACCTATGTAAGCTACCTAAGCTCTTAAAAAATAAGTGACATCTCCACCATTTATTTATTAAGAGCTTCTTGGTTAGTTTCTAAAAATGATAAAATTAGAGCTTCATCAAATAGTCTATTTTCAAAACGAGCTTATTATTACTATTATTATTTAGACCAAGCAAATAAGCTCTTATTAGTAGAGATGGCTAATGAGCCCTTAATTTTCACCAACAAAATTACAAGTAGCACGCTTCCACCTTTTTTATCACTTCGCCAAGGCTCCGTGGAGCCCACTGTGATGTATGTGTTTTATATCCACATCGTCTATCCATGTCGCCACCTCTTTTTGAGCATGAGCCTAAAAATATGAAGCAGCTCGAAACCTCTAGTGGACCACACCACACGAAATGGTGGGTATAATTGACACACACAATTAAAACCTTCCCACGGCCCACCATGATGCTTACTTGCCATCTAACATGTTGATAAGGTCGATCTCACAAATCTAGATAGAGGGAAAATACAAATACGAGCTTGATCCAAAACTTTTGTTGTCACGCCCCAAACTCAGAAATCGGGCTCACAAAATTCCTGATCGCCAAATCTGGTGTCGACAGCCTCCGTAGTACCCCATTCTCGGCACCCAGCGTCCATACGCCAGATTCCGACCTGGGATCCTACAAGGAGGATTTTTAAATGTACATTTAACTCGTAATAAGAATAACCACAACTATACCCAAATCACAAAGGCAACATCATAATCATATATCCACTAATATAAACATTTGAATACAATGCTGAAAGGGAAATACATATATCAAAGTCAAAGCTCCAGAAGATCGCTGCACACTCCATGCTCGACGCTGCTGCAACCTAACGCCACCTGCACGCATCTATCGTGCATAAGCTTATAGAAAGCTTAGTTGGTGGTGAAAATGTGTGCGCAAGATAAGTGCCGAGTATGCAATAAAATGCCATAAATCATACAATATCGAAATAGGCAGAAATACTGACAAGATCATGAATCAATACGATATCAGAGTAAGTGAAAATATACTGATAAGTCCATGAGCGCCATTAGTCGTACCAAGGCCTTGCGATGCAAGGCATGAATGTTAACGGCCATATCAATGCAGAAACATGGCAACCCAAAATGCTAAATGCTGCGGATGCAATGCAATATGCGGTGCGAATGAAATGAACAAGTTGGAGTGAATTCGGGATGATAGTACGTAGTAACGTAGGCTATGGGGTCCATCACAAGGGACTTCTATCTAAACCAGTCCCATACCTAAATTTAGATACTCAAACTCAATGTGGTAAACTCTTGATCTTAGGTTAGTCGCGTGCCCCAACAGAAATCCTGGCCATTATGAAGGTACACGTAACAAATAGTTGCGCACCACTAACTCGAGTGAATAGTGAATGAATGAATAAGTATGCAACTCCTGCTCAATAAGTCCACATATCAGCACCGTACATCTCTGGGGTCATCACCGGGGTCTAGTACACTCCAAGCTGGATACCGCCTCAGCCGGCCGCATAGCCCAGCGAGTGTAAAAGACCTCACTACCCACCTGTCAATAGTATGTCAATGCCTACCTGTCTCATTGATAGCGGACCCATTTGGGAGCTGGTCAAACTCAGCTTAGCTTACAGCCTCCTCACTCAGGAGGATGAGGCCACACACCCTCCCAACCGACCACGACACACTGGGAGACGCGGCCTACCGGTATTCGGCACTCGGGCGCTCACGTATCTACTCGGTCTAGACGTTGGGGCGTCTCGTGGCCTCGGAGGTTTAGGGACTTTCACCCACGAACATCTAAAGTGCCCAGATGCTCAAACCAAACATTTCTGGTGTCCCATCTGGCCATCCACGACATGCATGTGAAGACCACAACCCTGATGTCGTTAGGGTGTATAGTAATCATAATCACACAATGCAAGATGCATGAGTCATGTATTCCAATCATGCATCAATTTTGCGCATACCATGCGCTCATGTGAGATAACTCCACCTATTAGGGAGTCCCATAAACCATCTGTACTATGAAATATGCAATGGTCAATCACATCTCATAATAAACATGCAGACAATGCGTATGGGCATGTATCATGATGCTATGCTGTCACATACTCATAATCGGTATCAATAACCGGCATCAACAATCGGCCTTGACAACGTGGACATTTAACCAACATTGCCCCCAAGGAATGGCCCACATAGAGCCTAACATATAGTGGACCCATGGCCTTACTGTAACACCCCGTACTTTCAGTACTAGGGTATCACCACGTAGATCCAAATTAGCTTACATATATGCATTGACCTACATAATTTTCCTTACACGTCACTATCCAACGACCCTTAATCTATTCATCTTAACCCTTAGATTTTAGACTATGACAACTCACAACATCATAATAAGATTGAGATCAATCCGTCCGTTTGACTATCACAAGTTGAACTGTATTTAAATAAATGAAAATCTTATTTATATAATCTTGAGCGTAATGACATCTCATCATACACCTATTTAGTACAATTGAACCATATGAAACCAATGTATGGATCAAAATCACAAGATCCACCATGCATCGGTCTACAACGTCCCATAGAAAGATTCATCCTATTCAACTCCCAAATTTCACCTAAACATTCATTAGTACTCCTGCAGTTATCAATAATGATATACTAGGCAATCCAAACGTTGGATTGGTTTATGATGGTCCTAACCCCTAATGACCTACAGTGTGGCCCACAACGTGAATTATATATAGTGTGCAGACAATAGTAATAATAATACAAAAATGATATAAATACAAGTATACACATAACAAAATAAATGAAATAAAATAAAATTGTTATTATTATATGGGTAGTAACAAGTCTTGAAGATATGGACAACCCATAGGACCACTTTAGCCGTTGACGAACGATTTGGGGTAAATCTGACCACCAAAACAATTATAATCATCCGTTAAAGGTCAAGATCTGGTTGGCATGGCCCACCTGGGTCTCACCGTTAACCCGAAAGGGGCCAGGGTCCCTATGAAGGGTTCCCAATACGGATGAACAGTATGGATTATAATGCTAACATTCCAGTAGGTCCCGACATGGCGCATGCACAATAAAAACACATGTGTGTGAGGTGCACCACCTCTTCTCAGTTAGACTGACCGACCCCTTTTGTAAAACGCAAATATCTCCCGCCAGTAGAGGTTTAAACCGACTCACTTCAAGCCTCTAGGTGGCCCACCACGATCACTTTCTGAGCATTCTAAACCGTTCAAATCCTTCATGGGACCCACACGATCTAAACGGTATAGCCATTTGATTTCTTGTATTCGGACGAGGTTGATTGAATGCAACCGTCCATTTCATGCCAAAGTCAGCCCGATGAGCGACTATGGGAGGAAGGAGAGAGAAGACCGACCTTCCTCTTTGGGAAGGGCAAAGCTTAGCTGTCCACGGTGGGGACGATCTCAACCATCCATCCCTCCCTCTCGCTGGCTATAAAAGAGGGTGTTGTAGCCCTAGAAGTTTGCACGAAGGGAGTGAAAAAGAGAGAGAAACAGAGAGACCGTCTCCGAAGGTTGGCATCCACCCATTCCAGGTAACCACCTCCTTTCTATTTTCTTCCTTCTATTTCAATTAGGACGAGAATGGCCGGATGTAAGTTGGAAACAGCCAACTAATGGCTGATTTTTCTAACTGAAAGTTAGCCAAACAGAACTCTGTTTTAAAGCTGGGACCCGGCAAAACAATGGTCGTGCGCCAGGCCATGAGCAGGGAGGAAACAAAGCTCTGTTTTAAACTAAGAGCGGTCCTCGGAGTGGCCACGGTTCATGGTCTGTTGTAGGCCTATCCAGGCCTCTGTCCAAGTCAAAATGGGGCTTGAAGATGGGGATGGAAGTCGGTTACAGCCGAACCAAGATCGGGCTCCATCCGACCGCACCATTTTTGCCGAGAAACAACGTAGGTGGGCCGACCCTGAATGTGAGCCCTATATTGACCGTGGGCCCCACCAATGCGCTGGTGGGTTGTACTAACTGTGGGCCACCTATGTTGGACCATCCATCAGGGACTTTGCGTTCGGATGAAAGCCCTAGGCCGGACGTCCAGATCTGGACAAATCTCGTTTGTTTTCTCCTTCTTTATTTTCATATATTTTATGTGTGTGTGTATATATATATATATATATATATATATATATATATATATATATATATATATATATATACTTATATAAATATTTTACTTGCTGGTATACATAGATACGTGGTGACCCCACATGGTACCAACCTTTGAAGTAAATTAAGTGCATACATGCACCAGAGAGTGAAAATCAGAATATGGCAGTCCACGTAACTCCATGCAAGAAAAAAAAAAATGTGAGATCTCATCATACCTGATGAGTTTGGAAAATCTGAATGGTCCACTTGGAGCAGAACCTTAGGAAAACCCCTGGTCCCAATTTTTTCTTTGAACCGAAACTTCGGTGGGCCAGGATTAATGCAAACAGTTTCTTCCCTTGAATTGCATTTACCTTTTCTATGGCCCACCAGAATCTTATACCAGGGTGAAAATTCACACCCTAGGGTTTCTTGGGATTCCACATCTTATGGACCGTTCAGATTCGACACCCAGGCTCATGTGGGACCCACATGTTTGAAACTCACATGTTTGAAAACCCACATGTGAAGAGAAGTAACGTGCATGTATGCAACAGAGGGTGGGAAAACTGTTCACGTGAGCCACTGCAATTTTTTTGAGATCTCATCCTGTCGGATGAGTCTGGAAATCTGAACCGTCCACATGGAGCAGAGCCTCATAGAACCCCTTGGCTCAAATTTTTTTACTTTGAACCAAAACGTCTGCGGGCCATGATTAAGGCAAACAGTTTCTTCCTTTGAAATGTATTTATCGTTGCTATGGCCCACCGAATCTTGGATCAGGGTGAAAATTTACTACCTAAGGTGTCTCGAGATTCCACACCTTATGGGCCGTTCGGATTTGACGCCATGCTCACGAGGGACCCACCACGTGCTACATACATAACGTATGTATGCATATGATGAAAAGACACATGTATATATTACGTAATGCATATTCACTGTGTATAACTTACTCACATATCTTTTGAAATATATACATGTGATATATGTATATAATTGTGGTTCTGTAAACGCCCGGAAAATCGGGGGTCGTGCATAGACTCGACTCCCGAGTTCCCGAGTGTCACTTCATGCATTTATGGTTTTTATGATTAATCAAATTTAAATGCGCAATTTGGAATTACCTGAGGCACGAAGCACAATCACACCAGTTTACTGAAATGAAGATATCTCACATATATATAGGTCCAAAAATAATAAAGGGTCGCCCAAGCGTTGCCCAACAGAAAACAAAAGAAGGCTATGTCCAAAAAGTGTAAAGTTGAGCTTGCGGCTCAGCAAATCCAAATCCAGCCCGATCAAGCCGATGAAGAGCCGCCCATCAGCTGAAAGTAGGAGAACTCGTCCTCCTCGTCAAAGCTCACCCCTCGCCAGGTTCCTCATGCACTGGGTCACCTGCATCTATGAATGGGTCTGGTTGGTGTTTTAAAAACACCGTCCCAGAGTGGGAGTGAGTGATCAACTCAGTGTGAACCATTAATCTTTTGTAACAGGCATCAATTATAATAGGAATTTAATGAAAAGCAGGAATTCAGCACACCTATAACTCTTATTAAATGCGCATGAAATGCGATGGTATGATGCATGCCCTCGCCACAACACTCCCTCAAGCGACTACGTCTACGATCGCAATGTCATCACTCCCTCAATGCGACCTCGACTTCCGAGTCGCCAACCTAACTAATGCGTGAAATGCGATCATGTTAGTCAAGTTGTTAGTTAAAGTCCATTCATCCAGCAAATTGGGGATTCTGGATCACCGTACATGTCACTGCCCCTAATCTGGTTGCGAGGGCAAGGCCCCAACAATGTGTGAGGCCGAGTCCTCGCGGTCCGTGATCCCGTCGGGGTCCTCATTCCCGACTTCAAGCACATGAGGAGTGCCGATAGGAAGGGATCGCTCGCGGTCACTACGGGAGGCGCGGTACCCCAGTACCCACGTAGGCCGACAGCTCGGACACAGTGTCCCATTCCACCGTGCCCGCTCACGAGACTGTGGACCAATTGAAGTCTGATTTTTCAGTTGGCCACAAAGGTTATAGGGTGCATCAGGTTCCATACATATGTGGGCGAACATGGTTTAACAAACAGGTAATCAGGTAGTAGGCTAGTCCACACAGATCAGGCAAGGTGAGAGACGGATGACCTCGGCACAAGGGACCCATGTAGTCGAACTACAGCCACCCGAACACTCCCGCCCAATCCACAAGTCCAGCCTTAGCGTAGTCCTCCCGACGGGACTACACTCTCTTGTTAGGTTTCCTGACCACCCCAAGAGAGTGAAAAGAGTCCTACAGCATGCCCACTACTCATTTATCAGCTAGTACATCCATGTCATAATTCCATGCATCCTAACCATACAAAACAAATACCCTTAACAAGCAATTAAGTATCATCATATGATTTAAGTGCATGTGAGTGTATGTGTGTTGTGTGAGGAAGTTAAACACTTCCTCCATCTTGAGGGATCATGAAAATCGTAAATAATCACACAACACAATAATCACTTCATATGATGGAATTGAAATCAACAACAACAAGCATGTGATCAAACGACATCAATTCATGTGAAGGCACAATATATCCTATTTAACGAATTAAAAAATGCAAACTCTAACAAATCTAATCATAAAAAAAATCCTAGGGTTTCCTATAGAATTCCAAATATGACATCCAAGCACTCGAAATCATTAAATCCACACTAAAATTGGTGCTAGGCCACCTAAGAGCATAGTCCGCACCTATGGATCGTTGGCGACACGGAAAACGTCCTAGGAAAGGGGCTTTTGGGACGATCGGTCGGAATCCCTAAACCAACCCTTGCATGTTAGTTTCTCCATGACAATCCCACCACAATACATGGATTTCAAAAGAAAAGGGAGAGAATTTACCTAGATGGCCCACGACGAATTTGGGGTTGCGGCGGAGGGTTTTCTCCTTTGGAAAGGGAGACGGTGTTGAAGAATCGATTCTCTTGGGCCCCAACTCGATTTAGGTCCACCACACTTCCTTCCTACCCTTACTCTTACTTCACTCCCCTTGGTTGTTGGAGGATGGTGGAAGTTGCTAGGAGAGATGGGTTGTTGGAGTTTTGGAAGAGATTTGAGGGAGAGCTTGGGTTGTTGGAGATTGGAGGAAGATTAAGGAGAAGGGGAATGGTTGTTGGGAGGTGAAGGGAGATAGGATGAGAGAGGGTTGTTGTTGAGAGTGAAGGAAATTGTGAAAGGGGGGTTAGGGCTTTTTTCCTAGAGTTGGGTCTCTTGGCCCCATGTTTCCTATCTTCCCAAATTAGACCTATGGGACCCCTATTAAGTGTTTGAGGTGGCCCTAGTGTCTCATTGCCACCAATTCGGCGTGTATTGTCTCCTAAACCTACTAGGGTCCATGCAAAAAATTGAGGACGACGGATGAACGTTATATGATCTGAGAGGGCCCACCGACCTTTAAGTGGCCCTGTGGGGGGCCCATATCGGTGATTGGAATAGTTTTGGGGGTCTTCTGGCCATCAAACTTATAGGTTAAGTGATCCATGGCCCGATGAAGGGCCGTGCAAATTTGGGAGCGATCGGATATAGGGTTTGATCGCACGGGTCCGATTTGCGATCGACGGTCATCGTGCCACGATCGGGCCCCAAGATTTGGTGAACGAGCGTTGAAAAATATATCAACCATTACCGTAAATTTGGAAGAAATCCGATGGTTGGAAAGTCTCACATTTCAATTCCCTTGATCAGTGCCAGATTTCAATTCTGGCATTGGTGGGGTGCATGGGGCCCCTGCCAGATGGTACTTTCTGGTGTCCACTGGGTCCGCAGTCCGCGATGGACTACAAGCCCAGTGAGATCTATGATTTTCTAAAGTTTTAGATTTTTCTGACCCTCCTCGGTTGCTGCGTGGCCCACACAGGTCGTCTTTAAGTGTAAACAATCATTTGGCTTAGCGGCCTGCACCAGGCCTTATCACGGCCTGTCTGGTCTAGTAAATTGGGCTAATCTTGGATTAATTAACTCGTGTATAAGCTAACATTGAGTGCTAATGGTCAGTATGTGATAGTATAAGTTAATTAAAAAAAAATATATCAAGGATTTTTGGAAATCCAAAACAGTGAAAATCCGGGATGTTACAGGTTCATATACACCTGCATGTAAATAACGTATACATATATACCATGTGATCTACCTGTATGTTATGTGATATGTATACACTACGAATATAATGTATACATATATCTTATGAAATTTAGCTATACATTATGAGATATACATATATATATATATATATATTTTGTGATACACATATACTATGAATATAATGTGTACATGTACTGGTATGCCTTGTGACGAGCTCATCCATATGGCGGTGGGCCACATACATGAGCCCCGCCAGGATAAGTATTCTAACCATACAGTCTGGACAGTAGGTCCCACCATGATACGACCGTTTTCCTATGATGTAAATGCTTTGTTTACCCCATGACCCGAATTTCTTTGGATGATTAAATGTGGCAAAAAGTGGTTGCTGATGGGGCCCCAGTTCCCATTAAAATGGGTGACATATGTTTAGCAGGCTTGATCGCCCTTGGTCACAGCCCAAACACCACCTGTCCTCAGGTACTAAGCCTTATGACCCATCATCTAATTCATACAGGGAATTACGTGTACGGTGTAGATTCATTACCTTCCTAAGAAAACCCACCTCTAAAAGCATTTTACGCTCTATCTGGTGATGATTCTTCCCCTTGAGCTTTCCATCTTCTCATTAGCTTAAGTTATAGTTTTTATTTAAATTCATAACTGATATCTTCCTTTATAATCACATGTGTTAGCTGGTGAAAATTGAATTGTTGTATTACATGTTTTATGATTATCCTGTATAATTGTTCATACTTATGGATCATTTATGGATTGTTCACGGAACTTAAACTGGTACATTAGTGGAAAATTCCCACATATGAATGTACACCCATACTTGGGATGTAACTTGACTAGTTGTGATCGTAATGGACCTTCGACTTGGTGGCTATTGAGTGGTGGTTTAGGTGGATCATTGATGTGGGCCTACCATCCAAGGTTGTTGTGCCCAATGGTTTTCAAGGATGGTCTTTTATCACATGGTTCTGATACTCACCCTATGTGGCCTACTTTGATATCGCCCTATGTGGCTTTGTTCTAGAATTTTCCCTATATGGGTTGAATGTTTTATATTGTACAACCTTGCGATGGTAAGCCCCATATATTATAATATGATTGGCCACTAGTCGACGGGGTACCATTAAACATCCTAAGGTGGTAGTCTCATGGGCCGGGGATGGTGGTCATGGGACACTATGCCCGAGCTGTCGGCCTACGCTGGGCTCTGAGCTCCCCGTGGTGACCTTTGAGCTTATTAAACCTGCTGATTGTAAATTGACTAATAATGGGCTGGCAAATTATGCATACATGGCATATTTCGATGGCTTAGATCACTCTGCCCTGCGATTACGTTGAATGTTGCGCTTATGACCAGTCATTCGATTATGATGATGATTTGGATCTTCATGCCCCGCGATTACGCTGAATGTTGCTCTGATGACCAGTCACATCGCCTGTTTGGATATTTTACCCGGGGCACAGACAGTCTGGATGTTTTACCCGGGTCTATTATTGCATGGTGTTCCGACTGGATAATGTTTTCCAGGTTCGATGATTGCATGGGCGGCGACCCTGTCCGCACGGATGAGCATCCTCGGGGCGTGAACGCATTCCATACGTCCATGCACTTAATAAGACTGCATTTACTCTGTTTTGGTTGTCTGGATGTTTATTACTATTTCTTACATAATGCGGCGGTGTGTAATCTTAAGGGTAGTTCACACTGAGTTGGCCACTCATCCATCAAATATATAACCGTACAGGTAGCACAGGTGGCTTAAGTGACTTTCCGGTTCAGGCTGATGAGGAGCTGGGTACATGTGCCAGGTTTACATGACTACATCTACCTCGAGGAGCTGCGTGGTCTTGCAGCTTATGTTTACATTCTTACGTTATTTTTCTTGTACTAGATCATGTGGATTTTTGTAATTGTTATATTCGAGACATTGGTTTGTATAAGTCATTATGGACACTCTCTTGTATATTCTAAATGATAATGTAATTTTCCTCTATGCTTACTTGTCCATTCTACGCTCATCTGCTTACTCTGATAAAAGAAAAAGAAAAAAAAAATGACCATCCTTTAAGGTTAACACTCGGGTTTTTGGGAACAGGTCGTGTACTTGGGTCCTGAAGATTCGGGGCGTTACAGTTGGTATCAAAGCATAGTTTGGACAAACTTGGCCTTGGGAAATGATCTTATACAAGCTTTGAATTGTCTTAGTAGAATATTTGAATATTGAAACTAGAAATTTGAACTTAGGAAAATTTTCTCTTAGACTTAGAAGACTTTTGAGAATGTAGAAACCAAAACTTAGGTTCCCTCGTAAATTACTAAGATAGTCATTTGCATTGAAGTGGAACCCCCTTATAAGTAAGGGACACATCGAGAATATAGAGACCCAAAATCTTAAGCCCCCTTAGAAATTATTAGAACCACTACTTGAACTTACGTGAAGTCTCCTCGTAGCTAGGAGGAATGGAGAACATAGGTACTTCAGCTTTAGGTTCCCTTGAAAATTTTAGATTTAGTCATTGAATTTAAAATTGAACTTAAGTCCCTTGAACATTCTAGGTATTAGTTATCTAAACTTAGAGATGAAAAAACTTGAGGTTCCCTTGAAAATTTTAAGATGGACTCTTGAACTTTGGACTTATATGAAATTCCCTTAGGATTGGGAAGAATTGAGAACATAGAAACTTGAGATCCTATGCCCCATGTAGACTTATTTGGATAGTCCTAGAACTTATGAACTGAACTAAAGGTCCTTGAGGATTATAGGTTTAGTCATTTGAATTTAAAAACATTCCTCATACTTACTCCCTAAACTTAAGAAATCACAATAGGAAATGTAATTTGAATTCCTTAAACACATCTCTTTACTTAGGGTCGATATTTTCCTACAAGTTCTAGCACATGAAATTAATTAGAGGTGAAGTTATTGGATTTTGGGTAAGTTTTTAACCCTAAGCTGCACATATTAGGATTAAATTTGAAATCCTAAGTGGGTTTAGAAATTTTCAACTCAAACTTCATGCAGAAATCCTTGTCTTGAGACTTACAAGTAGTACTTAGATAATCAGAGTGCGAGTTGGAAGCGTGATGGTCGCTCACGTCTATTCATGTAAATTTTGGGCACTCTCATTAGATGACTACAAGATCTCCCCATGAGTCTAGAACAATCGGGATCACGGATTGATGGAATCATGTTTATGCGTCGTGTACACGGTTTGTCTCAATTTCTAAGTCCTAGCAAGTCTCAATGATCTCAATGCCCTGATCAAGCAAAAGATCGAGATTTACCAGGATTAGGGATTGATACAGAAAATCCTTTGTTTTACGTAGGCAAAGGATCGATGTATCGGGCTTTTATGACCATCTATTCGTGTTACCCTGAACGCTGAAAAATAGAAATTGGTAATACACTTTGGACAGCTAGGGACTATCATTAGAAGTAAAATAAAATAAAGGAAAAGGTAAAATATTAGCATTAGTGGTCGCCTAACTCTTAGTGGATGCGATGGGACATTTGATGTAGGTAAACCTTTAAACAAATCCTTTGTGTTGGTTAATGCTAGAACGGTTCCAAATGTTTAGTAGAAATTGATATGCTAGACTAGATGCTTAGGGATGTGATACGTTTAAAATAGGTCTCGTTAATAGTGGAGGACGTGATTGCACAAGTGAGAAATAAAATGCACTATTAAGATGAAATTATTGCTTGTAATGTTAACACTTAGGGGTATGCATAGCAAAATCTCGGATGAGATTTCTGTTAAGGGGGGGTGGATTGTAACACCCCATACTTTCAGTACTCGGGTGTCACCACGTAGATCCAAATTAGCTTACATATATGCATTGACCCACGTAATTTGCCTTACACGTCACTATCCAACGACCCTTAATCTATTCATCTTAACCCTTAGATTTTAGACTATGACAACTCACAACATCATAATGATTGAGATCAATCTGTCCGTTTGACTATCACAAGTTGAACTGTATTTAAATAAATGAAAATCTTATTTATATAATCTTGAGCGTAATGACATCTCATCATACACCTATTTAGTACAATCGAACCGTATGAAACCAATGTATGGATCAAAATCACAAGATCCACCATGCATCGGTCTACAACGTCACATAGAAAAGATTCATCCTATTCAACTCCCAAATTTCACCTAAACATTCATTAGTACCCCTGCAGTTATCAATAATGATATACTAGGCAATCCAAACGTTGGATGGTTTATAATGGTCCTAACCCCCAATGACCTAAAGTGTGGCCCACAACGTGAATTATATATAGTGTGCAGACAATAGTAATAATAATATAAAATGATATAAATACAATATACACATAACAAAATAAATGAAATAAAATAAAATTGTTATTATTATATGGGTAGTAACAAGTCTTGAAGATATGAACAACCCATATGACCACTTTAGCCGTTAACGATCGATTTGGGGTAAATCTGACCACCAGAAACAACTATAATCATCCGTTAAAGGTCAAGATTTGGTTGGCATGGCCCACCTGGGTCTCACCGTCAACCCGAAATGGGCCAGGGTCCCTATGAAGGGTTCCCAATATGGATGAACGGTATGGATTATAATGTTAACATTCCAGTAGGTCCCGACATGGCGCATGCACAATAAAAACACATGTGTGCGAGGTGCACCACCTCTTCTCGGTCAGACTGACCGACCCCTTTTGTAAAACGCAAATATCTCCCGCTAGCAGGTTGAAACCGCCTCACTTCAAGCCTCTAGGCGGCCCACCACGATCGCTTTCCGAGCATTCTAAACCGTTCAAATCCTTCATGGGACCCACATGATCTAAACGGTATAGCCGTTTGATTTCTTGTATTCGGACGAGGTTGATTGAATGCAACCGTCCATTTCATGCCAAAGTTAGCCCGACGAGCGACTGTGGGAGGAAGGAGAGAGAAGACCGACCTTCCTCTTCGGGAAGGGCAAAGCTTAGCCGTCCACGGTGGGGACGATCACAACTGTCCATCCCTCCCTCTTGCTGGCTATAAAAGAGGGCGCTGTAAGCCCTAGAAATTTACACAAAGGGAGTGAAAAAGAGAGAAACAGAGAGACCATCTGCGAAGGTTGGCATCCACCCATTCTAGGTAACCACCTCTTTTCTATTTTTTCCTTCTTCTGTTTCAGTTAGGATGAGAATGGCCGGATGTAGTTGGAAACAGCCAACTAATGGCTGATTTTTCTAACTGAAAGTTGGCCAAATAGAACTCTATTTTAAAGCTGGGACCTGGCCAAACAATGGTCGTGCGCCAGGCCATGAGCAGGGAGCAAACAAGGCTCTGTTTTAAACTAAGAGTTGTCCTCGGAGTGACTACGGTTCATGGTCTGTTGTAGGCCTATCCAGGCCTCTATCTAAGTCAAAATGGGGCTTGAAGATGGGGATGGAAGTCGGTTACAGCCGAGCCAAGATCGGGCTCCATCCGACCGCAACATTTTTGCCGAGAACCAACGTAGGTGGGTCGACCCTGAATGTGAGCCTAGCTATACGACCGTGGGCCCCCCACGAACGCACTGGTGGGTTGTACTAACTGTGGGCCACCTATGTTGGACCGTCCATCAGGGACTTTGCATCCGAATGAAAGCCCTAGGCCGGACGTCCAGATCTGGACAAATCTCGTTTGTTTCTCCTTCTTTATTTTCATATATTTTATGTGTGTGTGTATATATATATATATGATATATATATATAATATATATATTATATATATTATATATATATATATAATATATATAATATATATATAAATATTTTACTTGTTGGTATACATAGATACGTGGTGGCCCCACATGAGACCCACCTGTGAAGTAAATTAACGGTGCATACATGCACCAGAGAGTGAAAATCAGAATATGGCAGTCCACGTAAACTCCATGCAAGAAAAAAAAAGAGATGTGAGATCTCATCATACCTGATGAGTTTGGAAAATCTGAATGGTCCACCTAGAGCAGAACCTTAGGAAAACCCCTGGTCCCAATTTTTACTTTGAACCGAAACTTCGGTGGGCCAGGATTAATGCAAACAGTTTTTTCTTCCCTTGAATTGCATTTACCTTTTCTATGGCCACCAGAATCTTATACCAGGGTGAAAATTCACACCCTAGGATTTCTTGGGATTCCACATCTTATGGACCGTTCGGATTCGACACCACCAGGCTCATGTGGGACCCACATGTTTGAAAAACTCATATGTTTGAAAACCCACATGTGAGAGAGAAGTAACGTGCATGTATGCAACAGAGGGTGGGAAACTATTCACATGAGCCACTGCAATTTTTTGAGATCTCATCCTGTCGGATGAGTCTGGGAAATCTGAACCGTCCACATGGAGCAGAGCCTCATAAACCCCTTGGCTCAAATTTTTTTACTTTGAACCGAAACGTCGGCGGGCCTGATTAAGGCAAAATCAGTTTCCTTTCTATTTGAATGGCATTTATCGTTGCTATGGCCCACCAAATCTTGGATCAGGGTGAAAATTTACTACCTAAGGTGTCTCGAGATTCCACACCTTATGGACCGTTTGGATTTGATGCCATGCTCACGAGGGACCCACTACGTGCTACGTACATAACATATGCATGCATATGATGAAAAGACACATGTATATATTACATAATGCATATTCACTGTGTATAACTTACTCACATATCTTATGAAATATATACATGTGATATACGTATATAATTTGTGGTACATATACACCTGCATGTATATAACGTATACATATATACCATGTGATCTACATGTATGTTATGTGATACGTATACACTACGTATATAATGTATACATATATCTTATGAAATTTAGCTATACATTATGAGATATACATATATATATATATTTTGTGATACACATATACTATGAATATAATGTGTACATGTACTGGTATGCCTTGTGACGAGCTCATCCATATGGCGGTGGGCCACATACATGAGCCCCGCCAGGATAAGTATTCTAACCATACAGTCTGGACAGTAGGTCCCACCATGATATGACCGTTTTCCTATGATGTAAATGCTTTATTTACACCATGACCCGAATTTCTTTTGATGATTAAATGTGGCAAAAAGTGGTTGTTGATCGGGCCCCAGTTCCCATTAAAATGGGTGACATATGTTTAGCAGGCTTGATCGCCCTTGGTCACAGCCCAAACACCACCTGTCCTCAGGTACTAAGCCTTATGACCCATTGTCTAATTCATACAGGGAATTACGTGTACGGTGTAGATTCACTACCTTCCTAAGAAAACCCACCTCTAAAAGCATTTTACGCTCTGTCTGGTGATGATTCTTCCCCTTGAGCTTTCCATCTTCTCATTAGCTTAAGTTATAGTTTTTATTTAAATTCATAATTGATATCTTCCTTTATAATCACATGTGTTAGTTGGTGAAAATTGAATTGTTGTATTACATGTTTTATGATTATCCTGTATAATTGTTAATGCTTATGGATCATTTGTGAATTGTTCACGGAACTTAAACTGGTACATTAGTGGGAAATTCCTACATATGAATGTACACCTATACTTGGGATGTAACTTGACTAGTTGTGATCGTAATGGACCTTCAACTTGGTGGCTATTGAGTGGTGGTCTAGGTGGATCATTGATGTGGGCCTACCATCTAGAGTTGTTGTGCCCAATGGTTTTCAAGGATGGTCTTTTATCGTATGGTTCTGATACTCGCCATATGTGGCATACTTTAATATCGCCCTATGTGGCTTTGTTCTAGAATTTTCTCTATATGGGTTGAATGTTTTATATTGTACAACCTTACGATGGTAAGCCCCATATATTGTAATATGATTGGTCACTAGTCGACGGGTTACCATTAAACATCCTAAGGTGGTAGTCTCATGGGCCGGGGATGGTGGTCATGGGACACTATACCCGAGCTGTCGGCCTACGCTGGGCTCTGAGCTCCTTGTGGTGACCTTTGAGATTATTAAACTGCTGATTGTAAATGGACTAATAATGGGCTGGCAAATCATGCATACATGGCATATTTCGATGACTTGGATCACTCTGCCCTGCGATTACGCTGAATGTTGCGCTTATGTCCAGTCATTCGATTATGATGATGATCTGGATCTTCATGCCCCGCGATTACGTTGAATGTTGCGCTGATGATCAGTCACATCGCCTGTCTGGATGTTTTACCTGGGGCACAGACCGTTTGGATGTTTTTCCCGGGTCTATTATTGCATGGTGTTCCGACTAGATGATGTTTTCCAGGTTCGATGATTGCATGGGCGGCGGCCCTGTCCGTACGGATGAGCATCCCCGGGGCGTGAACGCATTCCATACATCCACGCACTTAATAAGACTACATTTACTCTGTTTTGGTTGTCTGGATGTTTATTACTATTTCTTACCTAATGCGGCAGTGTGTAATCTTGAGGGGAGTTCACACTGAGTTGGCCACTCATCCATCAAATATATAACCGTACAGGTAGCACAGGTGGTTTAAGTGACTTTCCAGTTCAGGCTGATGAGGAACCGGGTACATGTGTCAGGGTTGCATGACTACATCTACCTCGAGGAGTTGCGTGGTCTTGCAGCTTATGTTTACATTCTTACGTTATTTTTCTTGTACTAGATCATGTGGATTCTTGTATTTGTTATATTCGAGACATTGGTTTGTATTAGTCATTATGGGCACTCTCTTGTATATTTTAAATGATAATGTAATTTTCCTCTATGTTTACTTGTCCATTCTACGCTCATCTGCTTACTCTGATAAGAAGAAAAAAAATATTTGACCATCATTTAAGGTTAATACTCGGTTTTTGGAAACGGGTCGTGTACTCGGGTCCTGAAGATTCGAGGTTACACTTACACAAGGACCTAATATACAAACACCATGAGCCTCACTCAAGAGCTTAATACACATCACGATGGGCCTCTCACATGGGCCTAATATACATCACAATGGACTCCATCACCTGACCCTCAAATGCATCACAATGGGCCTCATCACATAGACCTCATATTCATTATAATAAGCCTTAAACACGGGTTGCATATACATCACACAGGCCGAATACACATCACAATGGGCCTCAACTACGGGTCGCATATACATCATATCTCACAATCTCGGCACAAATCGGCCTCACACATCATAAATATGGAACTCGAAACTCGATCTCAAAATCGGATCAACAATCGAAATCGGCCTCAACATCGGAATCGACACTCGAATCGGTCCGATACTTAGCCTTGACAATCGAAATCGACCTTGATACTCAGCCTCGACAATCGGAATCGACCTTGATACTCAGCCTCGACAATCGGAATCGGCTTATACAATCGGCCTCGACAAATCGGAATCCTTGATACTCGACCTTGACAATCAGAATCGGCGTCAATATTCGGCCTCGGTAATCGGAATCGGCCTTGATACTCGGCCTCGACAATCAGAATTGGTGTCAATACTAGGCCTCGACAATCGGAATCAGCTTATACAATCGGCCTCGACAATCGGAATCGGCCTCGATACTCGGCCTCGACAATCGGAATCGGCCTATACAGTCAGCCCCGACAATTGGAATCGGCCTTCATATTCAGCCGCGATAATCAGAATCGGCCTATACAATCGGCCTCGACAATCGGAATCGGTCTCGATACTCAGCCTCGACAATCGGAATCGGTCTCGATACTCAGCCTCGACAATCGGAATCGGCCTATGTAATCGGCCTCGACAATTGGAATCGGCCTCAATACTCGACCTCGACAACCGGAATTGACCTATACAATCGGCCTCGATAATTGAAATCAGCCTTGATACTCGGCCTCGACAATCGGAATCAGCCTAGGCAATTGGAATCGGTCTCAATACTCGGCCTCGACAATTGGAATTGGCCTCGACAATCGGAATCGGCCTCGATACTTGGCCTCGACAATCAGAATCTGCCTATACAATCGGCCTCAAAAATTGGAATCGGCCTCCATACTCGGCCTCGACAATCAGAATTGGCCTATACAATCGGCCTCAACAATCGGAATTGGCCTCGATAATCGGAATCAGCCTCAACAATTGGAATCGGCCTCGACAATTGGAATCGGCTAATACAATCGGAATCAGCCTCAATACTCGGCCTCGACAATCGGAATCGGCCAATCCAATCGGCCTCGACAATCGGAATTGGCCTCAAGACTCGGCCTCCACAATCAGAATCGGCCTATACAATCGACCTCGACAATCAGAATCGCCTCGACAATCGAATCGGCCTATACAATCGGCCTTGACAATCAGAATCGGCCTCGACAATCGGAATCGGCCTATACAATCGGCCTCGACAATCGAAATCGTCCTCAATACTCGACCTCGACAATCAGAATCGGCCTATACAATCGGCCTCGACAATCGAAATCGACCTCGATACTCGGCCTCGACAATCGAAATCGGCCTATACAATCGGCCTCGACAAATCGGAATCGGCCTCGATACTTGGCCTCGACAATCGAAATTGGCCTATATAATCGGCCTCGATAAATTGAATTGGCCTCGATACTCGGCCTCGACAATCGGAATCGTCCTATACAATCGACCTCGACAAATCGGAATCAGCTCAACATTCGGAATTGGAATCGGAATCGATAATCGAAATCAGAATCGACAATCGGAATCGGCCTCGATAATCAGCCTCGACAATTGGAATTGGAATCACCTCGACAATTGGAGTCAACCTCGGCAATCAGAATCAGCCTCGACAATCGGCCTAACAAAGGGCTTAAGGGAAGGTCACAATGAGGACATCTAACCATCATTGTCTATTAATGTGGACATTTAACCAACATTGCTCCTAAGGAGTGGCCCATATAGAACCAAACGTATAGCGGGCCCATGGCCTCACATACAATCACGATGGGCCTCACTCAAGGGCCACATCTACATCACATCAGGCCTCACTATATGGGCCTCATATACATCTCATCAGGCCTCGTCATATGGGCCAACATAGATCACATCGGGTCTTGAATACACAATAGGTGGGCCCCGTACCTGGGCCTCAAATACATCATATGGTCCTCATCACACTGTCCTCAAATACACAACAGGTAGGCCCTGCACATGGGCCATAAATACATCAATGTGGGGCCCATCGTCCACGCAACGGATGGCGTGGATAAAACACTTACATCATGGCCGGTACCACATACAGATGGACAGCGTGGCTAGAATACATACATCAAGGTGTGCTCCACGACACACCCTACAGACGGATGGTGTGGAATACAACACATCATCAAGGTAGGGCCCACCATAATGCCATTTTCTATTCAACCTGTTCATACGGTCATAAAGACCTGTATTAATAGGAAAACGAATTTCATATTAATCCAAAGCTTCTGTAACTCCAAAAAGGTTCAATGGTGGACGTTCATTCCTGCCATTTGGATGGTGTGGATAAGATCCATATAATCAAGTGGGACCCACAGATCTTGCTAACGTCTAAGCAGCACCAACGTACAGTTAGGCCAGGCAGCAACGGATGGTGTGACTAATACATCGCAGTGGGCCCCAGGTCCTCAAACGGGTGGACGGTTGGATGCAATTACATATGCAAATAAGGTGGGCCCCACTCCTCACTCGTGCATCATGTGTGGGGTGGGCCCACAGCTGTCAAAACGGATGGACAACATTGATAAAATACATAAATCATGGTGGGTCGATGCAGCGCTTTCTGTCGTTAAACAGCATCAGCTGTTGGGCCCCACAGATAGACGGTTTGATATAACATATACCTCACGTGGGGTCCGCACAGATGGACGGTCAGGATAAAGCCCATACACCACGGATGGTGTAAATAAAACATATACATCATGGTGTAACCCACAGTCTGGACGGACGGACGAAGGACTGGGTATACAATACCTATATCATAGGTAGGCCCCACCCCACACGTGCAGCGTGTGCAGGGTGGGTCCCACATCCTGGAAAGGGATAGACGACATAGATGAAATATAAATATCAGGTGGGTTCACACGTGTGGACCCACCATCTATTTTGAATCAGGCAGATATTCGTGTTGCCCTTCATCCAGGCGTCCTGGCCGTCCAGCGGACGGACGGCCTGGATGAAACCCATCATCAAAATGGGTCCACATGTCCCACGTGTGGACATCTTAGATATAACACATACCTCAACAGTGGGCCCCACCGTCCAGCAATATGGATGGTGTACATCAAGGTGGGTCCCACCTCTTTTGATTACGTCAATACAGCAGCTACATGGCTGCATTGGTCCCACCGTCCCACACCGTGGACGGTGAGGATCAACATCAAGGTAGGCCACAAAATGGGAAAGAGAGAGAGAGAGAGAGATAGAAACGTGGAAAGGGGAGGGACCCCGCCACTATGGGCCCTCCCTATACAATGCATACATCACGATGGGTCCCACCACAAGTGGACCCTCAAATCATCAAATCTAAGTAAAAACATATGAATCTAATCCTAGGAAAGCACCCACCTTTGATCTTCTCCACCTCATTCCGTCAAAGCATCTTAGAGCTCCAAAGGACGAACTTCAACGGTTGAGATTGGTTTTGGAGGGTGGGGATGGGAGATAGGAAGTGGGCCACACAAAGCTCTCTCTCATGGAGCTTGCTTGGATGTGGGTTGCTTGGGAGGAAATGAGAGAGAGAGATGAGAGAGAGAGGTGTAAGAGAGAGAGAGGGATGGGTGAGTGATGGGGTGTGATGGGTGAGTGAGTGATGGATGTGTACTGTGTAAGGAGAGTGTTGACTTTTGGGGAGGGTGGTTGTACTTGGGGATGAGATGGAGTGATGAGTTGTACTTTGATTGATTGATGTGACGTGTCATAGAGATTCTCTCAGAATTACAACGCGCGGTATTTTCCTCGAACTGAACGTGGGTCCATATCTCCTGGCCCGGGTATTTCCTCAGCACGTGAGACGTGGCGCCAGAACCACAACGACGGCGCGGTCGCACTGGCACAAGTCTCAAGTCGAGTTGACTCAGATATGCAGGACTTGGCTTAGGCTCGCGCGCAAATGTCGGTTACGGGTCGCGGGTTGCAGGAATTTGACCGGGAGGACCGTAGGAGTATATGGAACGGTACGAACTAGGATACGGGTCTTACATTTGTGGCCCCCAAGAAGTTTTATCATGGGCTTCAATCACCAATGTTTACAGTGGTGT
Source organism: Magnolia officinalis (assembly GCA_021015155.1). Taxonomy (NCBI): domain Eukaryota; kingdom Viridiplantae; phylum Streptophyta; class Magnoliopsida; order Magnoliales; family Magnoliaceae; genus Magnolia; species Magnolia officinalis. The sequence continues at coordinate 42,648,194 of JAJHSJ010000015.1, forward strand.
GGTCCACTTGAGCTTTGGATTTTCCTCAAATTTTTGGGCTTATACCCTCAAATAAGCTCACAAAATGGATGGACAATATAGATATAACACATATACATCACTCCGAGCCCCTCATCACTAAAGGCACCATGCAATTTGCTTCGAACAACAAGAAACACACTAATTCAAAGCATAGGCTAGGAAAAAGCAGGAAACATTATAAGGAGTTTCTATCGATCAACCACCTGCGATGCATCTTAAGCACCATTGCACCATCAAAATTAGCGTATAGGTTACCCATTATGACATTGAGTTTCAATCCAACTAAAGGTCCAAATAACTAATAATGGACGACAATGAACAAGCCTGTTGTTGGCTCACGCCTATTCAAAATATTGATTTTCCCTAGCCCAGGATTAGCCTAGCTATAACGCTCCTGAATTTTTGCTCATATAAAATCCTGAATTAATTAAATTTATAATATAATTTGTAATTAATAACCCTGATCCGAGTCGAGTCGAGCTTTTTCGTGTCGAGTCGAGAGCTACCGAGCTAACTCTGCTCGTGTACAGCCCTAATCACACCAATCCAAAGCATGAGCCATGAATGAGCTCAAAACATCCCAAGCATTTCAAGCCATGCAACAAAGCAGGGGTATAGTTCCATGGCTTAATGGTAGACATGCCTCTGTTTCAACAATGAGAGACCAGGGATAGAGTGCACATGTGGTGTGAGTGGGTGCGTGAGTGTGTGGGGTGTGGGTGGCCAAGTCTCATCATTCCATGGATTTAACATTAGTTTCAAGAGCTTGACAAGAAAACATTTAACAAATTCATTCACTAAAAAATTTCAATTTAATTGATTAGCCTTGGATGGTACAATTAAATAGCCTCATTAATATCTTAGGGGCCTGCAAGGATGGAAGGTAAAATAGGGAAAAACAAGGAAGCATAAAAGGCATGACATAAGTGAGAGGTAGACACTCATCAACACTAGGGGATGAAAACAGTTTGCACCTTTTTGTCTAAATAAAAGTCCTTGGAAATACCTTTTCTTCGCATTTGCAACCATTTGTATTATAATCCCACGTAGGGAAACGTTTTTCACTCCATTATTATTTAACACCTCATGTCATAGGCAAACTATTTTCCCTCCGTTTAACTTTTCAGGAAAAAAAAAAAAAAAAAATTCTCTTATTGCCACGAAAGCAAATGCAAAGATGTTTGGTTGAACATCTTAGGACCTTTAGAGTCTTTTTACACATAATCGTAAAGAATAGAGAGTTGTCGAGATTTTATTGATTCTAACAACACTCCAGTCATGTGATTTTTGTCAAAGTTTCTATTTTGTATCTACATTGTTATGGTGTGATAAGGAGCCGGTTTCCTCCAACAGGAAGTAGCAGATGCTACAGCAAAGTATTTGTATCTAAATTATGATGCAATTCATATAAAAGTTATTTTTCAACACACATTTTCTAATTTTTACCCTATTGTTAAAGTTCTACGAATATCCTAAATTTTTTTTACAAGTTATTACAAGGTTATATTTGTGACCCATGACAAATTACAAGGTGTCTAAACTTGCAATTTCTTGAATCTAATCAGATTTTTCCAACCTAATGCGATATTCCAACAGAAGGATATTATTTCTAATAAAAAGGATGCTTGAAATGTTCATAAGTCAGATTTAAGAGAACATTAATCAAATGTCTAGTCGGGAGGTGTTCTCATCCAATATACATTATGGTAGCCATTTGTTTTCCCACGACACCTAAATTCTATTTTTAAGTTCTATGATTATTCTAGTAATTTTCAAGGGAGGTTAAAATTTAGATTTCTAGATTCATAAAACCATATTGCTAATAGGAATTAAACTTAGTTCAAGTCTCTAATTTCATCAATGTAACTTTAGAGTATTTGAATTTATATAAGTTCCGTTTTCCCCAAGGCCGGATTTATCTAAACTCCGATCTAATACCATATATCTTGTAACACCCCAGTTTTCATAACCCGAGTATAATACTTGTTTTCTGAAATTCTGAGTGTTAACCTTAAAATTTAAAGTCTGAATTTAAACAATCTTCTCAATATTCATTGTTAGCAACAATTACTAGCGGAGTAAACTGTGCATTGAGTAAAAGTTTTTCATTCATAACAAAAATCCAAATGTAGTGCCCATACAAAACTTATACAACCCAAATACCAAAAGTACCCTGATCTGAAATAGAAATTTATCAACTAGTGATGAAGCTCAATATGCTCCAATGGGATCTCGTATAGCTCCTCAACTACTTGATCCCTTTTAGCAACTAGGTGAACATCGTCGGCTCGCTCTAACCTGCATCAACTGATATGTTTTGATAACATCAATGGCTATTGCAGTGAGGAATACCCTTTAAGATTACACATTCAACATTCATAATTCAGAATAGTTCGCAAGACATAGAAAAAGATATATTAAACAATGAAATTTTAACTCATGATCATATACACAAAGAATATATCCAACCAACATAATTACTCTATTAGGAAAATGTAAAAGGAACCACAATATGAATGGACATATCAAAATAATCAGATAATCAACATATGACCTTCTGCTTCACCCGAAATCACATTGTATGTGAACTCTACAAGATGACTAGAAAATCAACAAGTGAACTTCCACTTCACTCGAAAATCATATAAAACTCCGCAAGGTGACTCGAAAATCAATAAGTGAACTTCAACTTCACTAAAAAATAACAATAAAAGTAAACTCTAAAGGTGAATAGAAAATCAACACATAAACTCCGACATCACTTAGAAATTATTACGAACTCCGCATAAAATAAACCATCAAGCCTCAAAATGGCTAATATTCCATCAAAACCACATAAGGCAAATAGTCCATCCAAGGATGCAATAAAATTGGATTATCCCCAAAAGCCACATAGGCCCAAATGATCCCTAAGATGGTAAGTCCACAAAAATTTTCATTTAATCCATTAGGAAAAAAATGCCCACTAGTTCAAGGACCTCTGAAATATCATCAAGTAATCAGAAGTGGCAAACATATAATTAATAAACCTATTTTTAACTTGAATAACATATGACAATCAAATCACTTATTCTTAATAGAATTAAAGAGGCATGTCAATTATTCAATTTAAGAGTCAATTGCATAAAAGATTAGCATATTCATGTACTGAGACAAATAGATTAACCAAGTAACTCAATGGGTTCTAAATATAAATAATTAAAGCATCATCTATAATAAGATTAATGAACTCAAGTGATAAGCTTAAAGGGGGGAAACCTCACTTTGAGATGCAGATACACTCGCTTGACTTACAAAGCACGAAAGATATGCTCCACTAGGAGTCTAAATATCCACACTTGAGTCGACATAAACGAACTTAGCTTCACTAAACTCGGCTACATCACAAACTAAATTGGCTCAACCTGCTTTTGAACGAACTCCATCTGAATAGTGAAATCTAGCACACCCTAGCAGAGAGTGCGTTAGCCGGGAGTAAGCACATAGCCAAACCACTTTACATTTCATACGATGGGTTGAATGATTTAAATTTTTATCTGTTATGTTTTGTTGAACAATATACTTGATTTATTTACTGCAACAAACATGTTTGACAGAATGCCTAAATGATGCTTTCACTAAGTAGACTTTGTTTTTGCACTTCTTCTTATTTGTATTCCTTTACTAAGTATTTAGAAGTAAGTGCATGTTGATTATTTAGTTAGATTTTGAAAAGTCCTATTCACCCCCCTCTAGGATAGTAGCCATATCTTAAAGTTTCGCTTGTAGAGGTAAAACCGTAATTTCAACATTGAGCCCCATTGTTACGCCTTCTTGGGATACTTCTTCAATGCTCTCTTGTTCTTGAATTAACTTCTCATTTGTTCCCATGATTGTTGATGTAGATGCTTCAACTCCTATGATCAATCACCTTATATTTGATGCTTTAATGAGATGACCAAGGTAATGGGAGAAAGTGGAATCTCCTACAACTAAATAGATAATTGTTATCCAATGCAGATTCACCTAGATTCTAAAGGTTAATAGACTAAGGATTTTCTGATGAAATAGTGTCTATTCACCAGAAAATGGTGGAGATCAAGTGCATCCTCATAATGGAGGTTGGAATCCTCATTAGAGTGGTAAATCTCAACGAACATGACTTGAATCTCATTTAAAGGCTTAAAAGTGGATTTAAGAGTAGGGAATCACTTAAGCTCTAATGGCATTAAAAAAATCATCAAAAATCCCAAGGTCGAAATGCCCTTTATAAAAAAGTTGAGTTCTAATGACAATAAACAAGCATAAAATGACACCTTCGATCAATCAATCGATGTGTCGATCGGTCGAACTTAGTTTCACTTTGGCTAGAAATGTTGCTGGATTAATTGTTTTGGCCATTCTCGATCAATCGTTTGAGGATTCGCTCGATCAATCGATCGATTGAGGATTCGCTTGATTGATCGAGGATCAATCAAAATCACCTAGAGTTCTGCTGTCTTTTGGATATACAATTTACAACAGCTCTGAATCTCTATATCCTATCTAAGCATGTCTAAATAAGGATCCTAAGGCCAAGGTATGATCAATAAAGATTACCTAATAAGGAATAGATCATCTAGAGTTTAAGGTTGTTTTGACTCTATTTGGGTCTAAGGGTAGGATCACCAAGGCACCTCATGATTTACCCGTTTTTCACTTCTTGATATTTCATGTTCTCTTGTGTCTTCGATCTTTAGTTTCCAAGGGCTCAACCGACTTACCGACACACGGACACATGCGATTGACTAATAAGTGCACTAATAGGAAGGTGCTAAGATAGTTAGCATGCCTCTAGCATGCCACTTTGAATTATCAATAAGGTTATGTCCAAGTATAGAAAAGAAGATTTTAGATATGTCACGGGTATCATATGCAAGTATAGTGGGGAGTCTCATGTATGTAATGGTTTGCACTAAGCCAAATATCTGACGAACAGTTAGTGCAGTCAATAGATATATGGCGAATGTAGGAAATGAGCATCGGAATGTTGTTAAGTAGATTCTAAGGTATCTCAAGTGCACAATCGACACTAGAATCATGTTCGGAGGACATGGAACTTCAGGTGGAGTTGTAGACTATGTAGATTCAGATTATACAAGTGATCTAGACAACAGGAGGTTTGCTGCGGGATATATTTTTACATTAGTGGGCCAACCGGTATGTTGGAGACCTACGTTATAGTCTATAATAGAGTTCTCTACAACCGATGCATAATATATAGTTGCGACAGAGGTATCAAAGGAGGCATTATGGTTGAAAGGTCTGATAGGAGAACTCAGGTTGAAGCAAGAGGTGATTCGTTTACATTGCGATAGTCAGAGTTCTATTCATTTAGCAATGAATCAGGTGTATTACGCGAGAACCAAGCACATCAACGTGATGTTCCATAAGATACGAGAACTCATTACTTCTAAATAGATTCTATTTCGAAAGATCCACATGGATAAGGATGCCACTGATATGTTGACTAAGCCGATGACTAGAGGGAGTTCAAGCATTGCTTGTGCTTGATCAATCTCTCCATCCATTATTAAGATTGTGCACCATTGCACAGGGGTGTAAATGGATATGCATTCTAGGTGGAGAATGCTGGGACAGTCTATGCTCAAGGTGGAGGTTGTAAGGGAGATCTTTAAGGTGACTTATCATAATGCAAGTCAATGTGGAGATTATTGTGTGGGATGCCTTGGATTCTGCCGATCTGCTAGTGAGAGAAGCCCTATCTCAGTTCGACCGGTGTCTTTTCGGTTCAACCGAATTAAGGAAGGTTTCTTAGTTTTCGTAGCTCGGTCACGGAGACTCCCCGCTCTTCTATTGCCTTCACCTTCTGCTTGTCCATCCTAATCTGGCCATACCCTATCCCAATGCCCGCCGGTTCTCTCTATGAAATTTACACATTTTCATTTCGACCAAAATATGTGAGTTGGTTTATTTTGATTTGACAGAAGGTCTCATTCGGTCCGACTGACAGGTTACACAGATTAGTACAAATCGTGGTATTTAAGTCCGTTTTCGATTAGGGTTTAGATTATACGAGTGCTTTCTCTCTAAGGGAAAGGGTTTTGTGAGGTGAGTCAATTTTCTACACTTATAAGGGCATGGGAAGGGATTTTTTCAAGGGGCCAAAGTTTTTCTATGTGCACATTGTAAGGGAGATTGAGTTTCTGCTGTAATTGAAGAAGATGAGTGGTGTAAACTCTGATGCTTTTAATTATAGTGGAATTCTATCGTTTTGTGCCATAGTTGTTTCCCATAAGGATTTTCTACATTAATTATTTTATGCTTTGTGTAATTATTTTATTGGTTATTGTTTATTTGATTGTTTTATCTTTGTTGAACATGCTTCCACAAAGTGTATAAATTAACTATGGTATTAGATGCAAATTTCTAATACCTAAGGTTGATATGGATTTATTGTGGCTGGGATTAGATTATAGTGGTGTAAGATAAGTGTTGGAACTCCAATAGGGAGTCCTATGATTTCCTAACCTATAAACGTTATTCTACAATATCTAATAAACCTTAGATTGTAACCCTCATTTGGCTAGTGGTGACTTTAAGTTATATGCATTATCTCATCTAAGTAAAATCGCACCTTAATCACATAAATGCTAAAGGAGAGTAAGAAAAGGCCAAGTAAGTGAGGACACCATGTTCGCATGAAAGCACTCATTGACTAATAATAAGTTGGCAGTCCAACATCTAAACTAATTCTTTACTATTGAAACATCAATTTTAAAACTTTTGCATAAAATATATTAACAATTAAACATCTTCGTAACCCAATATTCTTCTTATTATAATATGATAATGTCTTTTTCATATTAAATTCATTGTCTAGCATAATATAAAATAAAGAAAAAGAAACACATCTTCTGATATATCCAATATGAATACAAGTACATTCTTAACCCAAGACTAAATATATCCAGAGCTTATTTAGAAACGTATTCAACAAAGTAACTTTATTTGAAAATATTTCTCAATATAACTACCGATAATAACTTAGTAATGACTGAGGTAAGACAAACCTCCATCTAACATTTGTGATCTAACTTGTAAGTCTCTGTGAATCCTGACCCCGAGATACTGGTTCTTGATTGCATGCATTTCTGAAGCCACATCCTTCATGCACATTCGTTCTCTTGGAGACTCTGAAGAGCACAACACACCGATTCTGACCATTAAAATCAAGCATTCATGAATTCTATTTCTTGTATTGATATGATTTCCATTGCCCTGAGTAACTTCAGTGTCTTCTATAAGTAGTTGTGGCTCAACAATCTCCATTACTCGTTCAGGAAAGCCAACTTAGCGAAATGATGAAGGCTTAGATTGTCCATAAACATGCCATCAGTTGGGCCCTTTCCAGTGATCATCTCCAATAGAAGGATTCCATAGCTGTAAACATCTCCTTGTGTAGATGCTTTACTGCCCATCGCATATTCTGTAATTTATACATCTCATATTAGAATGTAAGTGACCATTTGGATACAAATAATATCAAAGGTTAAATTTAGAGAGAGGGGGAATATTCTATTTAAACAAGTAATTAGCATTTTTGTTATTCTAAGGATCGATCTAAATTTCTAACATCAATTGGTGTGCTATGAACTTGTAAGTGCTTACAAAGATGTTCAAAATTGATCAAGACTCTATTACTAAAGTGAAAGAACTCAACATATCAATCATTAACTGAACAAAAGACTTATTGTTATGATTTTGTGTGACACATATCTTAACTAAAGACATTATAAGAAAATAATTCTTTATATCTTGCTATGGTGTGATTAATGTGGGGTGCAAGTGAGTACAACTTTGTCTATCTAGATCTTGTTGGGTATATCCTTTAAATCTGAGGTCATTCTTTCAGGATCTGAAACCAGATAAAATCAGGTTCAAGTAAGATTTACCAGTGTTCAACATTCAGTGTACAAGAGGTGGCGTACTTGATTACAAGAATGATCGGGCTAGAACCCACATAATGAATAGGCATTAGTCATATGTGGGGGCTTATAAAAACCTAAGCCATTTAACAAGTGGGACCCGTTATAAAAATACCATGCCAATACAGTAAAATGTTCCATTAATCAACAACACCCATGGGAAAATTTGGAAGCTTAGAAAAACATGACTACTATTTCATGTTCAAGGTACATGTGGTAGATCAACGTACACAGATCTACCTATTCAACTCGGAAGCATAATATTATCCCAGTGCATATTTGAAATGGTCCCAACTCATGGATGGCTATGATTTTATTGTGTATACCACTATAGCATGTGTACTTTTCCAGTACATCTAAGAACCCAAAGAAGTGATCACGTGAGCGTGAGATGCTCCATATGAGTGGATGAGCCTTACTTTGGCGCAAGAATATTGTCTTCATGCCGGGATTACCTTGTCCCACACACCCAAGTGTAGAGATATGTAGGGGGCTAGAATACCTTTTTGTCCATACAATTACTAGGAGTGTGCTCTCACCTTTTGGCCGTGTGTAGAGAGAGAATGTTTCACGTCCAACTTGTTGGACCACAAGTTACGCTCTACCCAATGAATAACCTATAACCTCTTAAGCGAATGCGGCATCTAACCAATCCAATTGGTTAGGCCCACCATGAGGATCATTTGCACTGCAAAAATCAGCTTCATCCACCCATAAAGTGGATCACATCTATCAAAAAACAATGGCCATCCATTGATAAATAGACTTGCTCAATTATTTGATGGTTAATTTTTTCATGTGGCAATCCTTGTGATGGGGCCAATCTATTGCACGGATTGGATGCTTATTTCAAATCCACCCGGATCACAAGGTTTGTCACCTTATTTCACACCAGGGCCCAAAAACATCCCCTTCCATGATTTAGGTAGACCACACAATTGGAAATAATTCACGGGAAAACACTCACCTTCCAAACTGTTTCAATTCTAATGGCTCACCTGAATCACGGATGGGTCTGCCTTTTGAGCGTTGGGCCTTATTTTAGTGTGCAAGCTAATGGTTGGAGTTGATTTCATAGTGGTAGTGGACCCAATAAAAATTAAGGGTTGGGCCATATAGAAATTGACAATGGTGGGCATCCATCTCCCCAATTATTTCCCTTGGAATGGCTCACCTAAATCAGAACGAGTCTATTTTTTGACCTGGAGCCTAACATGGGCTAATGCATCTATTGGTAAGAATGGATTTCTGATGCATATCACAGTGGGCCTACCCAAGCCCACCCTACTTTGCTCGCACCTCCTGTACTCTCCTGCGAAGCGAATAGCCAGACTAGGTGGGTGTGTGTTTGTGTTCATATTCATGGATTCAAATACAAGAAAGTAGATACGGTAATAGACAAAATTGTTACCTGGAGCGATGTATCCAACAGATCCCTTGATTCCAACCGAGCTAGTTTGAACAACCTCAGGTAAGAACCTGGCCAGCCCGAAATCACCCACACGAGCAATCATGTCATCATCAAGAAGAATATTGCTTGGCTTTAAATCTCGATGAATGATTGGCGTTTGGCAATGATTATGCAGATAATCCAGTGCAGAAGCCACATCAATAGCTATGTTTAGCATTTGAGTAAACTTCAAGTTCCTTCCAAGCTGTTCATGACCATCTCCATGCAACCACTTGTCTAGACTTTCATTGGGCATGTACTCGTAAACTAGAGCTTTAAAATCATTGCCCTTAAAATCAATGCTTACACAACAAGTTAAGATCTTAACAAGATTCCGATGCCTAATGTTTTTCAAGGCTTCACATTCAGCCATGAAGCTCCTCAGAGCTCCTTGTTGTTGAAGATTGAAGACTTTCACTGCTACCATAGTTCCATCACGATCTAGAGCCCCTTTATATACAGCGCCAAAACTTCCGGTGCCGACCAAATTGGCAGAAGAGAAGCCATCTGTTGCTTTAAAGAGCTCCGCATAAGACATGGTGACGAAAGGATCCTCCGCAGAAGTCACATCAACAGGTTTCCTTCTTGACTTTCTTACCCAATAAAGAGGGGCAAAGATACATGATACTAACATAAGGCACAGGACGACAACAACAACAATAACTGAGATTTTTACTTTTGATGCAAGAGACTTTCTCTGTTTCTTGGAAGCTTGGCTAGAGCATTGAGGCAAATTTAATTCTGGAATACCCCCACAAAGCTTATTATTTCCGAGCACTGAAACTTGACTGGCATTTCCAAAGACCCCTTGTTTTGGTACTTCACCCTTGAAATTATTGGAGGAAAGATTTAGAGACTCTAGAGCAAGCTTCTCCAGATATTTTGGAATCTCCCCAGAAAGGTTGTTGCGTGAAAGATCTAGGGATCGAAGGCCTCTTAGAGTACTAAATGTTGGAGGAATTGATTCTTGAAAGAAGTTTCCATCCAACAAGAGATACTCTAGGCTGAGACAATTGCCTAGCGAGCTTGGAATTTCTCCTGACAATTTGTTATTTGAAACACTCAATTTTGTGAGAGCTTTCAAGTTACCAACTTCAACTGGCAAACTATCGGTAAAAGAGTTATTTCCAATGCGTAGTTCAATCAAAGATGGAAAGATGAAAAGATGTTTGGGTAAGCTACCGCTGAACTTGTTACTGTGGAGGTATATGAATTGCAGATTTTTGCAATTAGCAAGAGTTGAAGGTATGCTCCCCGATAGATTGTTTTCAGATAAAAGGAGTACAAACAATTGGGAGATGTTGCCCAAAGAAGGCGGAATTTTCCCTGATAATTCATTTGCTTCAAAGGAAAGCTTTCCTGCCTTGTAAAGCTTCCCAATACCAATGGGAATAGTACCTGTTAAAAAGTTATTCCCCATATCCAGTGCTGTTAAGCCGACAAGATTCTGAATCCCAGATGGGATGCTTCCGAATATCTTGTTATCTCCCAAAGTTAGCGAAGTCAGTTGGGTCGAAATATTAGACATGGAGTCGGGCAACGCACCGCTGAGATGATTACTGCCTACCTGCAGTACTCGTAAGCTACTGCAATTGGTCAAAGAATCGAGAAAAATCAAGTCATGAGATTTTCCAATTCCAAGTTTATTACCCCACAAACGTAACACGGACAGACCCTTGAGGCTTCCAAAATTCGTAGGTACAGATCCGCTAAAGCTATTCTTAGGAAGGTCAATATGTTCGAGTCCTGAAGCATTGGATAATGAAATTGGTATGGGTCCTGTGAATTGGTTTGCAGCGGTGGAAAGCCATTGGAGTTTAGGAAGAGTGAGGCCTAAGTTAGGAGGAAGGTTTCCGTGGAATCTGTTAACTCCCACGTCCAAAATGTAAATAGAGGAGAGATTGTATAGCTGGGGTGGAATCCTACCTGACAGTTCATTTTGACTAATGCCAAACAACTCTAAGCTTGCCAACCGACCAAGGTCATCTGGTATGCTGCCATCCAGATTGTTTCTAGAGAGAAAAAGGAAAGAGAGAGAAGAAAGGTTTCCAAGTGAAAGTGGGATGCTTCCAGTAAGATTGTTCTCACCAAGATCCAATTCAGTGAGTTTCGATAGAGAGCCAATCTCAGTTGGAATCCTCCCTGACAACTGATTCCGCCGAAGATAAAGGAATTCGAGTTTGGAACAGTGGGTCAGATTTGTTGGAATTTTTCCAGCGAGTGTGTTATTGCGCAGACGGAGAAACCGCAAGCGGAACAACTGGCCCACCTGTTCAGGAATCGATCCGCTGAAGAAGTTGTTTGAGAGATCGATTCTCTTGAGGAAGGTGAGGTTCCCTATGAAGGGAGATATGGGGCCCACCAAGTTCTTGTTTGTGAGATTCAAGGCAGTGACCCTTTGAGGATGGCGGCGACCACCGCATGTGACTCCTCGCCAGCGACAGAAGTGGAGAGTATGGTTCCATGAGCTCAAGGAATGGAGAGGACTGTCGGTTATCAGATCTTTAAAGTGGAGCAAAGCAAGGTGATCGGTTTCGTTGGAGAAGTGAGCGGATGATGCGAAGAAGCATGGAAGGTGAGTGGAAGAGAGAAGGAGAAATGACCAAAATGGCAATAGGGTCATAGGTGGGAGCTCCATAACAGTGTTTGTGAATGAAGGAAAGCCAAAGCGAGGAGACAAATATGGAGTGGATTCTGAGCCCTTGATGACTTGAGGAGTCTACTTATAAGAAAATGACCAGATGATTTTGGTGGGTCCCAGTTTACCATATTATTATTATTTTCTTTAATACTGAATCAGCTCGCTGTCCAAAAGGGTCGCCATTTCGGTACTACCCCACCAGTACTTAGCTAGAGATGGATGGTCCTGTCAGGCGCTCTGTGGAGCTCACCGTGATGTATATACTTTATCCATACCGTCCATCCATTTTGAAATATCATTTTCGGACATGAACCCAACAAATATGAAGATTGAAGGCTTAACTGGACCACACTAAAGGAAGTAATGGGGATTAAAAGCCTACCACTGAAAACTTCTTGGGGCTACAGAAGTTCTGGATCAAGCTGATATTTATATTTTCCCTCCGTTCATTTATACGTGATCTTATGAGGTTGGATGGAAAATAAACATCACGGTGGAAACTAAGAAGTTTTCAACAGTAGAAGTTCAATCCCTACCGCTTCCTATAGTGTGGTCCACTTCGGCCTTTGATCTGGCTCTTTTTTGGAATAATGCCCTGAAATAATCTATCAAAATAGATGAACGACATGGATAAAGTATATACATCACAGTGGGCCTCACGGAGTCCTGACAGGACCGTCCGTCTCCAATGGTGGGTAGTACCCAATCCGCATCAGCGGTGGCGTAGTACCCAATCTGCCTATCCAATCGGTGATGCAGGGGTTTCATCCACGCCCATCGATTTTGGCAAAACGCTCTCAAAAACAGGCGGATCCAATGCTCAAGTAGACCACACAAACGAAATTGTACACTTACCGTTTAAAACTTTCTAAGGCCCACCATAATCTTTATTTGCCATCCAATCAGTCGATAAGGTTTTAAAAAAACCTGGATAAAGTGAAAATAATATCATGTTGATCTAAAAATTTTGAAACCCAAAAGAAGTTTTTAACGGTGGGCACTCAATCACCACTGCTACATGTGGTGTGGTCTACGAGAGATCCGGATCTGCTTCATTCCTTCGGCTTATGCCCTAAAATGAGCTGGCAAAACAGATGGTCCACGTCCAACTTCATATGTAACACATACATTAAAGTAGGCTGTCACTGCCTGACCAAGCTCGGTGTTACCCCAACCTGACCCAAGCTCGGTGTTACCCAACCTGACCCAATCTGATCCCCATATCAGTTTAAGTCACTCTGATGAGTGTGGGAGCCAAGTTACATGGTTCATCAGATGAGATATACAGAAACCATGGTTAAATATAAGCAAGATTGAGATGCTCGTCCAGTATAGATTATGAAACGTTGGATAGGGACCACAAAACAGCATGGTCTAATGATATGGACCACACACGTACGTTCAAGCACTTACCATAGATTATGATGTAAGAACTATGCCAGTTTATCGTTATTACCATCAAGTTAATCGGCAGCTCTTTACCTAGAAACTGTACATAAGGGGCCCTAAAGAAAGCGTCAGCACCCTAGTAGCATGGCCCTAAAGAAAACAACTATAAATAAAGGGTCACATGCCCATTTTGCTAATAGGCTTTTCAGTCCTCCCCCAGCCATTCCGAGGTCCATAAACTTGTTGTCTTTGGCCACCTCCCTGAACTCTACTAGTGGACTGCTAGATCACTTTGAAATCAGCCCTCGAAGTTCTCTTCTCCAAACTTTTATTTGAAACAAACTTATTGCGAACAAGGAAAAAGCTGAACTCTCCATATCTGATCCAGGTGCAGATCATCGAGCAGACTTCATGAATCATTTACGTTTTTAGGCCTTCAGAGTCAATTATTGGGAATCTATACCAAATCCAGAAGAAGGTCGAAAACAGTAAATAGTCCATACTTAATAGGAAAAGGTAAATTCATTGGCTGACTATGATGACCAATCAACATTAACTTTGATCCTCGGCCCATCTACATTTTAGTATCCACTAGATTGAACGGTTGGGATCATCTGAACAAGAACATACAAGGATGTCCAACAGATGGGTTGAGGCAGGGCAAGCCAAATGTTCCCCATTTTATCTTTGATGCACCACACCTGACTTATGGATCAACTAATTTAGGATCTAGGCATGGGTGGAGCAGTGCATCTAATGAAGATCTATGTCACTTAAACATCACAGTGGGCCCCATATAGCTTCAATGTATTGTAACTCAAATCCATACCGACCATTAAATGTGTAATCTCTTGTTAGGCCCAGGGCTAAAAAACAGGCTGACATTTGATTCAGATGAACCACACACCAAAGTAACAGTTGGGAGAAAAGCTATGCCCTGTCTCCTCCGCCACATGAAAAGTAAGTTTGGCCATGGACAAACCATGCCCTGTTTGAGAAAACAACCACAAACAACACCGACTTGAAACCGACTTCAATTTTCATACTTTTGTTACACATCGGCTACAGCTGACTGTAGCCTTCGGTTGCACCGAACATCACTTCGATCAATCAAATTAGTCTCTTGGGCTAGTTAAATTTTCTCAATTTACATCTAAAGTCTTTATCTTCCTTAGGTTGCATCAAACCTGCATTCGGTCACACTTAAGGTCGAGCGGAATTATGTTTGAAAATCACAGTTTCTTGCTAAACTGTTTTGTGCACTGAAGGTCGAGCAGAATTATGTCTGAAAATCACAGTTTCTTGCTGGGCTATTTTGTGCACTTTCGGTTAGACCGAATCAACCAAACAGTCTGTTATTTTTGTGGGCCACACTAAAGGAAAAGATGGGTATGAAAATTCCTATCGTTGAAACCTCCCCGGGGTCGACAGTGATGTTTACATGCCATCAATATCGTTCATACTGTCATTCCTATTAGTGCACTCATTTTTGTACCCTGGTTTGTCAATCATGCGAGTTGTTGTGTCATGTAGTCGGTTGAGCCTTTGAAAAGTAAAGACCGAAGACACAAGCGGAGCAGAAACATCAAGGAGCATTACAAGTAAAAGAGATGCCTTGGTAACCATAACTCTTAACCCAAAACAACATATAGCCTCTAGATGATCTTGACTTAATAGGAATATTAATTTAATTATCCCTTTGCTTTAGGAGACCAAGAAAATCATGATAAAGAAGGCTAGAAGAGGTACGAATCTGCTGTATAAAAGATAGCCCAAAATAGCAGATTCGATGACATCGAAACCTAGTTGATGACATTAATTGAGAATCAGGGAAGTCCAGCAACCAATTTGGAAATTTGGCTGGAATTCTCGATGGCATTGATTTGAGATCCAGATTTGTCCAACAAGGTTCTTGAAATTTCTCCTGATTTTCTCGATAGCATCGAAGTTATTTTGATGACATCGAAGATTGTTCTTTAATGGCATCGAAGACCCTTCGATGGCATCGATAGGACCATTTTATGTCCTTTTTTTACTGTTGGAACTCGAACTTTTTATAAAAGGCAGTCGGTTCTTGGGCATTTGCATGAATTTTTGGAGCAATATAAGGTAAAGTGATTCCATATGCAAATCCCTCATCCTAAGCCTCTATTTCATTGAGTTTTAAGTCATTTCCTTTGATATTATAATCTAATGAGGATTCCAACCCCAACATTGAGATGTGCTTGAACTCCTCCATTTTCTAGAGATTGGACTTAAGCAGTCTTCATAAATTATTGTCCAACTCTTCTAAGAGACCCATCTAATTAAATCCCCTATGATAAACAACTACCTATTAGTTGAAGGAGATTCAACCCACTCCTATCACCTTAGTCATCTTGAAGAACATCATATGCAGGGCGATTGATCGTGTAACAGAGACCTTGACGAAGCATTGGTATCATGATCGGGGGAGCATCAAGAAGCTGATTGAAGCACGGGAGAGCAGAGATCAAGCGACCCAAAGAAGCATAAAAAAAGGACTCAATCCGACAAGTAAGAGTTCAGTTTGTACTCCTTCCTCGTGTAAGTTAGAGTGCAAGAGTTTGTGTCCCAAACTCACCCAGGTTCGGGATTAGGACCTTGGCTTGTGTGGCCTAAATTGTCGGGTTCGGGATTAGGAGCCTTGTCCTTGTGTAGGACATAAACTTGGGTGCTTGTGTAGGACCCTTGCTCTTATGTAGAGCATAAACTTTAGAGTCCTTGTATAGGGCTGTAAAGGTTAGAGGTTAACCTTATTTAAAACCTCTGATAGTGAAATATCTGGTACACTATTGGATTGAGTGCGTCTGCCCGGGAGTGGAGTAGGTGCGTAGTCGAACCACTATATATAATCATGTTTGGGATTGCTATTTGTGCATTTATTCAATTATGCTTATGTGTCTTGAATGTTTAAATATGATGTATAATTATATGAATGTTTAGGAGTGATAGAAATCACATCCCACACACTTTTGCTTAACTTGCATATCTAGTGTAGCCTATATAATTGGACCATTTATTGGCTTGGAAGCCTTTAGAGTTAAATTATCTTGGTTACTTTAATTGCAAATTAGTTCGAGTTAGGAAATTATGATTTTAAATTGGCATAATTTTTAAATTGTTCCTAATCACACACACACACACACACACACACACAACACACACACACAACACACCCCCCCCCCCCCCCCCAGATTTAGTTTACTTTCTGTAGCTCTGTCATATTCCTCACTTAGACGCATTGCGGCCCATTACCGCAATTTCAATTCCTAGTGAGATGAACTCAAACCAAAAATATTAGCATGATTGAAAACTTCTGTGGCCATACGAATATTTTAATTATGGGCATCCAATCGTCATATTTTTGACCCATTTGAGTATTGGATACGACTCATTTTTAGCACCATGTCCTAAAATGATCTCACAAAATGGATGGACGGGGTGAATTTCACACAAACATCACGGTGGGCCCCACCTAGATTTCCAGCAGTGGACTTCCTGGGAAAGGCTTTCCCATGAAATCCAGGTCACACCCGAGGACGTGGTTTGGCCAGTGACGATGCCACTAGCAGGGTGGCTAGTGGTCGATGCTTTGTGGGCCCACCATGATGTATGTGTTTCATCTACGCCATTTATCCATTTTTCTAGATCATTTAATAGATCATTGATAAAAAAAAAAATGAGGCATATATAAATCTCAGGTGACCACAACAAAGGAAAGAACTAGTGATTAAGCGCTCCAAACCTGTTGATTAGGTCATACAGACCTGGATTGGAGGGAAAAACAAATATCAACTTGATCCAAAACTTTTGTGGGCCCAATACGTTTTTAATGGTGGGCAATCAATCAACATTGTTTCCTATGATGTGATCCACTTGATATGTGGATATACCTCATTTTTGGGATCATGCCATAAAATGACCTGTAAACATAGATGGACAGAGCGGATGAAATGAATACGTCATGGTGGAGTCCACAGAACACTGACCAATAGTCATTGGCTAGTGGCAGGGTAACTAGCCAGTCTACCTCCCCAATATGGGGGAGTGGGTTTGGTGTGACCCCGGATCCACCGAGGTGGGTGGGACCCTGACTGTGGGGCCTACTGTGATATATGTGACTACATCCATACCATCCATCTATATTGAAACCTTATTTTAGGGCATGATGCAAAAAATAAATTATCTTCAAATCTTAGATGGACCTTTGTATAGGAAACAGTGGTGATTAACGATTTAAAAATTCGTTTGGGCCACAAAAGCTTTGGATCATGTTGATATTTGCATCATCTCTTCATCTAGCTGTTTGTGACATTTTCAATAAGTTGGATGACAAATAAACATTTAAGTGAAATTCATAGAGTTTTTAAAGGTAGGAATTCAATCACAATTGTTTTATGTGGGTAAATGTGTCAAATTAATATATTTCAAACTTTTAAGACGTTAGTTAACAAACAAGTTATTCTAGATTCACTATTAGTTTTCCGACTTCAGATTCAGATTTCAAATTCAGACTTCAGATTTAGACTTCGGATTTCGAATTTAACAAACATGCCTGAAGTCGAGAGTATTGAACATTTTTACCAAATGACGAAAAGCCCATCGAAGATTAAAGAAGGGTGGGAAACTTTTCTGCCGTGGGGTGGCCCACTTGAGATCAGCGTTCGAGTGATTTTTTTTCCACGAAGAACAAGCCTGACTGAGGCAACTGATGACCGGATTAGATCTCATGAGTGAAACGGGTGGAGACATACAATAATTTACAGAATAAGCTTATCATAGCAACATTTCCAGTTGTTCGGGCCTCTTTTTTTTTTTAGGCTTGTCTGTTTTAGGCTTGTCTGTTGGGCAAGAATTTTTCAAATAATATGGAATCTGAAAAGCCAACGATGTTTAGAGGCATTTATTAACGCCGAATGAGGAAAGCGTTCCATCCGTTATGTTGAAATATTTTTTCGATGAACGAGATTTTACTTAATGGTGAATGTAGAAGGCGCTACGGGAAACCCCCCCCCCCCCCCCCCCCCCCCCCCCAATCTTTAAAAAAAAAAAAAATCCAATATGCCACGTGTGAATAAAGATATTCTTATTTACCTAATAAACAATCCAACTTTTAACGTGTGACACTTTTTTGGGCCCACCATAATTTATGTGTTACATCCACACCGTCCATCAACTTTTTTATATCATTTTAAAGCATGATCCCAAAAAATATATGCACATCTAAAGTTTAAGTTGACTACACCACAGAAAGTAGTGGGAATAGAACGACTACCGTTAAAACCTTCTGGAGGTCCACCATGAGGTTATTTTCTATCTAACCTCTTCATAAGGTCACATAGACCTAGATGAAGGGAAAACACAAAAATCAACTTGATCAGGGCCTTCTATGGCCCCATTGTTCCTTGTAGTGTGGCCCACTTAAGTCTTATATCTACCCCCATTTTAATCTTATTTTTGAAAATTATATGAAAAAAATGGATGAATGGTGTGGATAAAACATATATATCATGGTAGGCGCGCCCCACAAAGCCCTTGAATATCCGTCTCTAGGATGATCCTGGCAGGGTGGTATGCAATCATCGTATTTGGGGACACCAATTCTTTGTGCCAGCCTTTTATTGGGGCTCATCGTGATGTTTATGATAAATCTAATTAGTCATCTGTTTTTTTAGCTCATTTTACTACTTGAGACAAAAATTGAGCAAGATACGAGATTCAAGTGAGCCACATTTAAGGAAAAAGTGGGTAGGGAAATTCATACAGTTGAAACCTCCCTAGGGTCGACGGTGATGTTTACATGCCATCAATACCGTTCATAACTTCATTCCTACTGAGATGAACTGAAACCATAATTATTAGCCCCATTCAAAACTTTTATGGCCTCAAAATTATTTCAACTATGGACGTTCAATCATCACGTCTTCAACCCATTTGAGTATTGGATCTGGCTCATTTTTGGCCCTATATGCTAAACTGATCTCATAAAATGGATGGAAGGGGTGGATTTCTCACTATCATCACGCCGGGCCCCATATAGGTTTCTAGTGCCGAAAGGGATAAGTAAAAAAAAAAAAAAAAAAAAAAAAAGGGCTTGTTACCTACTTGGGATGAGTCATCCGGATCTGAAAGTTCTTCCGAGTCAGATGAATCAAAGCAAGAAACTTCAAATGAAGTGAAAGCCCTAATGACTATAGCCAGAGTTACCTCGTCAAATAGTTGTAACTTATCTGATTATGAGAATCTCAGGAGTGACCCTGAAAATGAAAATAAAGATGATCTTCAAGATGCTTATAATGCCCTGAACACGGAAAGTTGCAAAATAGCTCTCAAGTTAAAGATTCAAAAAGAAAATTTTCTTAAACTAAAAGAATAACTTTAAAATATTGTTTTGGAAAAATATCATCTTTCTGATTGTTATGAAAAAGCAAAACTTGATTTAAGTTTCAAAACTTTTGAATTTAAAAAACTTAGAATAGAAAATGAGAATTTAAAACTCGAAGTTTCTTCTCTATTGAGTTATTAGGATATTTGGAGATACGCCCATGGAGACGCTAAGTTGGAAAATTTATTAACCGTATCAAGAAAATGTGGTGATAAATCGGGTCAAGGCTATATCAAAGATACTCTCCTAAAAAATAAGAATGCATCTCCTATATTTGTAAAAGGAGAATCCTCAAACTCAAAAGGTAAGAATTTGAGAAATAATAACCAAAATAATTTCAAAAATTCAAAACCTTTTCAAGCTTCTAAAGTTAATTCTAATAACATCAGCTTTAGAAATCAAAGATATAACCTCTTAGTTGAAAAAAATAGTGGACTTACTCAAAGATCTTCTCAAATCTAACTTTAATGTTATCAGAGTTGATAGACGGAGAAAATTCAACTCTCACAAGCCAAGAAAAACCAATGGTACTCCTAAACCCAGAACTATAATGAAATGGGTTCCTAAAGTTACTTGTCTGGTCGCCCACACTACCTTCAAATCTTCTAGCCATTCAAAATAGTACCTAGATAGTGGATGTTCAAGACATATGATAGGTGACAAGGATATATTCACCGACTACAAAGAAATGAATGATGGTTCAGTTACTTTTGGTGATGGAAGCAACTGCAAGATTATAGGCCAAGGTACTATTCAACTCTCTGAACTTCCTCCTTTTGAAAATGTTTTATATGTTGAAGGTCTCAAACACAATCTTCTAAGTATATATATCTCAAATCTACGATAACAAACATAGTGTAAAATTTACTAATCAAGGATGCGAGATTTCAAATGAGAAAGGTCGTGTGATATTAAATGGTCGTAGGAGTTCTGAAAATTGCTATATTATCAATGAGTCTTGCTCTTCTAAATTTTCATGTTAGATGGTCCAAACAGACAAAACGGAATTATGGCATAAACGTCTTGGACATGTTAACTACCAAAACCTCTATAGACAGAGCAAAATTAATCTTATTTGAGGTCTACCCTAACTAAAAAGGGTTGATAAAATATGTGGTGCATGCCAAATCGGCAAACAAATTAGGAGTAGTCACAAGAAAGTGAACTCCTTATCCCAAGTAGCTAAAAGTTTTTAATGGTCGACATTCCTTCAACTCCATCTCCTGTAATGTAGTCCACTCGAGATTGGAATATACATTATTTTTGGTCTCATACCCTAAAATGATCTATGGCATGGATGAAATAAATACATCATGGTGCGGCCCACATAGCACCGACCACCAGTCATTGGCTACTGACAGGGAGAGTAGCCAATCCGTTTCCCAAAAATAGGTTGATCCAAGGCTCAAGTATACCACAATAAGGAAATTGTATCGTACCTATACAAATATTCAAAAGGCCCACCATAATCTTTATTTGCCATCCAATCAGTTGACAAGGTACCCAATTCGCGTCACTGGCGGGGTAGTACCCAATCTGCCTATCCAATCGGTGATGTAGGGGTTTTATCCATGCCCATCGATTTTGGAAAAACGTGCTAAAAAATTGGCGGATCTAATGCTCAAGTATGCCACACAAACGAAATTGTACGCTTACCGTTTAAAACTTTCTAAGGCTCACTGTAATCTTTATTTGCCATCCAATCAGTCGATAAGATTTGAAAAAAAAAAACGCGAGTATCATGTTGATCTAAAAATTTTGAAACCCAAAAGAAGTTTTTAACGGTGGGCACTCAATCACCACTGCTACAAGTGGTGTGGTCCACCAGAGATCTCACTACACCAAAATCGGTGAACTGGAACAGCTACAATTTTGGTTCAAAAACGGCTGTAAGCCTACTGAATTCAAGGCTAGCATAATCCAACCAATCTGATTTTAAACTGCAACACCACAGCAGGTTCCACAACATTCTATGCAACTAGATAGTTGGGCTTGACTGCTCTGACCAATACCCAGCTCAGGATTAAGAATGAAGGGGCTGGGAGTCTGGGTTGTTAGTTTTGATGATGATGTTACTTTTCTTTCTTTTCTTTTTCAGGGATGGTGGGTGAGCTGCAATCCAAACACAGGGATCCACAAGCAATCCTTTTGGATATGCTTTTGTATATGGGTATCAAAATGTAGCTTTTGAGGTGAGTAATTAATAAACATGATTGTATATTTTATCATGATCATTTCCATTATTTTTGTTGATAGTTGATAGCATTTAGGACGGATTAATCAGGTATATACAGCACAAGAGAGTAATTCTGTCTATTTTTAACTTGCACATGATTTGCAGGGAGTAAGAGCTTAATTGTCATTTTATTGCTAGACTTCACATGATTCGTACCATTCTATCTTCCAGGTCTACATTATAGGAGTAGACGGAACCCAGAAGGGGGCGTCTGTAATATATGAGGTGACTAAATGAAACTAATAAACATTTCCATTCTTCTGTTTCTATTATTAGCTCGAGAGATGCTGCATATGAAGAGATTAGTTTGTTGTATATTTCCCAATTTGGAAATCATTTGGTTACGCTGCAAATTGAAATCATTTGGTTACCCTGCTTTGAATTTGCTTGCAAATTATTACCCTGCAAATTTGATCTATCCCCATGATATTTTCTGTTGTCTTCCCTTGTTGATTTAGGTAATTGACAAGTCCTTTGGTTTTGACACTGCTGTGGAAGAGGCTCAGTGGGCCATTAATGCAGCACATGTTGAAGCTGAAATTGTCGAGAATGGTTTGGGTGTTGTGAAGCTTATGGGCCGTTACAGCGGTCGATTTCAGGCACGATTTCCAGTTTTTTAACATGCAAATGCTGAATGAGCTATATGAGAATGAAGTATACTAGTTTATGTAGATACTTTGTCTATTGAGACTTTCCTTTTTGGCTTTCATTTTACAGCTCCAAAGGTGATGATGATAGTAACAAAATCCTATTACCTGTAAAGAAAAAGAGTAAAACAAAAGGCATGAATCAGGTACCAAACAAGCTAAGAGAGTGTTTCAGTTAAGTGAGGCTTTATTTTGTATAATTTCTTGTACATCAAGTGCATGCTTTTGAAATTTGGCATTTCCATTATATTTTCTTCTTGCTAGTTTAAGAAAAAGGAAGTGCCGCAGCTGAGCAAATCCCAGAAACGAAAATTAAAACAGCTGCAGGTGTGTGGCTTTTTACTTGTTTCCCTGTAACTAGTTTGGCTTTTATGCTGTAGCACTATGCAATTTCGATGGTACAGTATTTAGTTTCAGACTTGTTTTCACTCCCTTCAGGAAATCTTCCTGTGAAGAGTCCATGATAAAGCATGACAGTGTCTCAAATTGCGAAGACATCACATTTGGTAGTGTTGTTACTTGTCTTTATAATCTTAGAGCACCTATAGCACATGGATATTGCAACTTTAAAAAAATTAGATATTCTCTCGATGTAAATCCTTGATATATACCAGCACTTGGAGGAAATACTGCTGGCCCAGGTTTGCAATTTCCCTTCTCATTTTCCCGTCCTACAATATTGCCTTATCTTTGACTATCCATTGATTCTCGTTGATTATGCAGGTGATTCAGTTGTTAATATGTACATAAACCATAAAAGAAATTTGCATTTGTTGAGATGAGATCTGAAGTTGGTCCTTTTCTTATGCAGATACTCTACCGCAACATTGGAAATCCTCGCTTAGTCAACAGCCAATTACTTTTTTACGAGAGGTAAGTGGGTTACAAGCCTTCAGTTGAAAGATTAAGCAGCATGGCCTTTTTAAATTGTTAATCCATTTGTTCTCAGATGGTTTGAGCTCCCAAATTGCTTTATCTTCCATAATGGTGAGTTGTCTCAGGAAACATTTCAAGCTTACTATGCCTGATGTGCATTTCGCATCATAATCCTTTATGTCATATCAAGCAGGGTTAATTGGCTTGGCACTGAGGGGTCCTAGATGTGTGTTTGTGTTTCTAGTCTTTTGTAGCATGCTCCCATTCTTCAATCTTTATCATTAGTGGGGAGACTTATTTTTCACTCAATTACCAATTAACTTCAATTTCTATAGTTATTTATATTCTTAGGTGGGAAGCGCCTTGTTCCTATGGGTCTAGGAGATGATGATCAATGCATTGAGGGAGCTTCACACGTCATCTCCGCAAAGCTATAATTTAAAGTGTAGCTTATTTTGTAAATTTGATTTTGCAATGAAACATCTTCAAGCACATTATTTTCTCATGTTTTTATTTGTATCTCTCTATTTTGATGGAATGTAATAAACTTTTGTTAATTTATCTCCCTTTACTCTAAATTTCGTGTTTATCAGGGTTTAAAATTGTTCTTAAAATTCCATCCTAAAATCTAATTGTTGGCAACATTAATAGGTGTTCAGAAACTGTTTCTGATTGTGCCTGAAATGTGAGCGTTGGCACCAGAACGGTTTAAAACCGTTCCTAAAATTTCGTTTCTAAAAATTGAAACGGCACCCAAAACGGTTCTGAACCGTTCCTGTTTTTTTGCGACGCCTCATTTAGGAACGGTTTGAAACCGTTCCTGAAGCATTTAGGAACGGTTTTAAACCGTTCCTAAATGACGATTTTGGTGTAGTGTCTAGATCTGCTTCATTCTTCCAGCTCATGCCCTAAAAGGAGCTGGCAAAACAGATGGGTCACGTCCAACGTCATATATAACCCATACATTAAAGTCGGCTGTAACTGCCTGACCAAGCTCAGTGTTACCACAACCTGACCCAATCTCCTCCCCCGCATCAGTTTAAGTCAATCTGATGCGTGTGCGAGCCAAGTTACATGGTTCATCTAATGAGATATACAGAACCCATTGTTAAATATAAGCAACATTGAGATGCTCATTGTCCAGTATAGATTATGAAACGTGGGACAGGGACCACAAAATAGCATTGTCTAATGATCTAAACCACACACGTTCAGGCACTTACCATGGATAGCCCATGATGTAGGAATTATGCCAGTTGATCATTCTTACCACCCAGTTAGAGATGATCTGTAGCTCTTTATCTAGAAACTGTACATAATGGGCCCTAAAGAAAACCTCAGCACCCTAGTAGCTTGAAAACAACCATGAAAGCAACTATAAATAAAGGGTCACATGCTCGTTTTGCTAACAGGCTTTTCAGTCTTTGCCCTCATTTGGACCAGTCCTCCCCCAGCCATTCCGAGGTCCATAAGCTTGTTGTCTTTGGCCACCTTCCTAATTATTTCCTACTAATGGACTGCTAGATCACTTTGAGATCAGCCCTCTGAGTTTTCTTCTCCAAACTTTTATTCGAAATCAACTTGGATTGCAAACAAGGAAAAAGCTGAACTCTTCATATCTGATCTAGGTGTAGATCATTGAGCAGACTTCATGAATCATTTACATTTCTAGGCCTTCTGGGTCAATTACTGGTAATCTCTACTGGATCCAGAAGAAGGTTGAAAACAGTAAATAGTCCACACTTAATAGGAAAAAGTAAATTCATTGGCTGACTATGATGACCAATCAACATTAACTTTGATCCTCGGCCCATCTACATTTTAGTATCCACCAGAATGAACGGTTGGGATCATCTGAACAAGAACATACAAGGATGTCCAACAGATGGGTTGAGGTTGGCAAGCCAAATGTTCCCCATTTTTATCTTTGATGCAACACACCTGACTTATGGATCAACTAATTTTAGGATCTAGGCCTGTGTGGAACAGTGCATCTAATGAAGATCTATGTCACTTAAACGTCACAATGGCCCCATATAGCTTCAATGTATTGTAACTCAAATCCATTCAAACCATTAAATGTGTAATCTCTTGTTAGGCCCAGGGCTAAAAAACAGGCTGACATTTGATTCAGATGAACCACACACCAAAGTAACAGTTGGGAGAAAAGCTATGCCCTGTCTCCTCCGTCACATAGAAAAGTAAATTCTGTCATGGACAAACCATGCCCTGTTTGAGAAAACAACGATGAACAACACCGACTTGAAACCGACTTCAATTTTCATGCTTTTGTTACGTTTCGGCTATAGCTAACTGTAGCCTTTGGTTACACCGAACATCACTTCGATCAACCGAATTAGTCTCTCGGTTGAAGTCAAATTTTGTTAATTTACATCTGAAATCTCTATCTTCCTTAGGTCGCATCGAACCTACCTTTAGTCGCACTAAAGGTCGAGCGGAATTATGTTTGAAAATCACAGTTTCTTGCTAGACTATTTTTACACCGAAGGTCGAGCGGAATTATATCTAAAAATCACAATTTCTTGCTGGGCTATTTTGTGCACTTTCGGCCGGATTAAACCAACCGAACAGTCTGTTATTTTTGTGGGCCACACTAAAGGAAAAGGTGGGTAGGAAAATTCATATCGTTGAAACCTCCCCGGGGTGACAGTGATGTTTAGATTCCATCAATATCGTTCATACTGTCATTCCTGTTAGTGCACTCATTTTTGCACCCTGGTTTGTCAATCATGTGATCCGTTGTGTAATGTAGTCGGTTGAGCCTTTGGAAAGTGAAGACCAAAAACACAAGCAGAGTAGAAGCATTAATGAGCATTATAGGTAAAAGAGATGCCTTAGTGACCATAACCCTTAACTCAAAACAACCATATAACCTCTAGATGATCTTGACTTAATATGAGTATTAATTTGATTATCCCTTAGCTTTAGGAGACCAAGAAAATCATGATAAAGAAGGCTAGAAGAAGTATGGATCTGCTGTATAAAAGATAGCCCAAAACAGCAGATTCGATGGCATGTTCGATGGCATCGATTGAGAATCAGGGAAGTCCAGCAACCAATCTGGAAATTTAGCTGGAATTCTCGATGGCATCGATTTGAGATCCAAATTTATCCAGCAAGGTTATTGAAATTTCCCCTGATTTTCTCAATAGCATCGAAGCTATTTCGATGTCATCGAAGATTGTTCTTTGATGGCATTGAAGATCCTTCAATGGCATCGACTGGACCATTTTTTGTTGTTTTTTGACCATTGGAGCTCGAACTTTTTATATGGACATCCAAAGTTCAAGTCGACCACATCATAGAAAGTAGTGGCAATAGAACGACTACCATTAAAACCTTTCGGAGGTCCACTGTGAGGTTATTTGCTATCTAACCTCTTCATAAGGTCACACAAACCTAGATGAAGGGAAAACACAAAAATCAACTTGTATGCACCCAATTTCCATTGTTCCTTGTAGTGTGGCCCACTTAAGTCTTATATCTACCTCATTTTTATCTTAATTTTGAAAATGATATGAAAAAAATGGATGAACGGTGTGGATAAAACATATATATCATGGTAGGCCCCACAAAACCCTTGAATATCCATCTCTGGGTAGATCCTGGCAGGGTGGTATGCAATCATTAGATTTGGAGACGCCAATTCTTTGTGTCAGCCTTTTACTGGGGCTCATCGCGATGTTTATGTACAAAAAATTGAGCAAGATACGAGATTCAAGTGAGCTGCATTAAAGGAAAAAGTGGGTAGGGAAATTCATATCGTTGAAACCTTCCCAGGGTCGACAGTGATGTTTACATGCCATCAATACCGTTCATAACTTCATTCCTACTGAGATGAACTGAAACCATAAATATTAGCCCCATTCAAAACTTCTATGGCCTCAAAAATATTTCAATTATGGATGTTCAATCATCACGTCTTCACCCCATTTGAGTATTGGATCCTGCTCATTTTTGGCGCTATATGCTAAAATGATCTCATAAAATGGATGGACGGGGTGGATTTCTCACAATCATCACATTGGGCCCCATATAGGTTTCCAGTGCCGGAACTTACTACAAAAGTCTTTGGTAGGAAATCTGGGTCTGGATCCGGGCGAGCGGATTAGGTGCGACCCGGGATCCACCTAGGAGGGTGGGACCCTTGACTATAGTGTCCACCATGATGTTTGTGCAAAATCCACCCCATTCATACGTTTTACGAGCTCGTTTTAGACTAAGATATGAAAAATGAAGTGGATCCAAAACTCAAGTGGGCCACACGGGAGGAAATAGTAGAGATTCAATGACCACCGTTGAAACATTAGTATGGCCACAAAGTTTTGTATCAGCCTAAGTTTTTTTTGTTTTTTTTTCACTTCATCTCAATTTTCACGATCTTATAAACGATTTGGATGACATATAAACATCAAGGTAGAGCCAAGGAAAGTTTTAATGGTAGACATTTCTTTCTCCAATTTTCCCTCTCATGTGGCCCACTTGAGTTTTGGATCCCTCATATTTGGTCATGTGTCATGAAATGAGCTCACAAAATGGATGGACGGGTGAATTTCTCACTAACATCACGGTGCCCCACCGACCTTATCAACAGGTTGGATGGCAAATAAACATTTCCGTGAAATCCGTGAAATTTTAATGGTAGGGATTCAATATGGGTAAATGTCAAATTAACATATTTCTAATATTTCAGACCTTAGTTAACAAACTAGTTGTTCTATATTCACCATTAGTTTTCAACTTCATATTAGATTCATACTTCGGATTTCAGATTTAACAAACATGCCGGATCTACTCCAAGCGATTGTCGGTTTAGGTAAAAGTACACTGCAATCTCTGCGTCTCTAGTTGGTGGGTGTATGCAATTCAACCCATTCATCACACGTATGCCTGACAATGTTTTTCTAGTGGCCAAAATTTATTTCAATTCAACTATCAGGTGGGCCATCCCATGGGGACAAGACCCCGACCCTATTTTACGCATTGAATGGATATTTTCATCATTTTGTGAAAAAGCAAGGTACTCAAAAAAAAAATCAGTTTTGTTGACTCCTACACGCACACGGTATTTCTCAGCCCAAAAATAAATAAATTCGGAACTTATTTCCACCAGAAACTAGGTGGGGCCATCTGTTTTGCCAAATCATCATACGAACATGGAACGAAAAATGAGGCAGATCCAAAATTGAACTGGCCGCACAACAAAAAACAATGAGATTAAACGTCCAACGTTGAAACATTCATAGGGCCAGAAAAAAAATTAGATCAGGCTAATATATTTGTATATTCAGTTCATCTCATGATAATGATAATCATGACCTTGTGAACAGTAAGGATTTCATATAAACATCACGATGGACCCAGGGAGTTTTCAACGGTAGGTATTTCTCTCTCCTTGCAGTCCTACGGCCCACTTGAGCTTTATTCTGCTTAACTTTTTGTCCGTTGTAAAATGATCTAGAAAAATGAATAAATGTTGCAGATTTTTCACAAACATCAAGGTGGCCCCACAAATGCTTGGAGTGGAATCCGGCCTCTGCCCGTATGACGTGACACAGATTGCTGGACGGGGATTTCCTTCCTGCGCTGAGATAGTTGGTGGTGCCCACCGTGATGTTGGTGAGAAATCCACCCGTCCATCCGTTTTGAGGGATCATTTTATGAAATAAGACAAAAAATTGAGGCGGATTCAAATCTCAAGTGGGCGACCAGAGGAAAATTTGAGAAAGAAATGCCTACGATTGAAACCTCTAGCTTGGTGTTTACAAAAAAAACTTATCCTAATGTAAAACTTTTGTGACCATAGAAATGTTTCAACAGTAGTCACTAAATCAACACTTTTTCCTCTAGTATGGTCCACTTGATTTTTAAATCCTTCTCAATTTTGATTGCATGTCCCGAAATTAGCTCGCATAACAGATGAATGCGTTGGATTCTTAGCCAATATTACGATGGGCTCCACCTAGCATCCCAATGGAAGGCTTTTGAAGGCAATCTCGTTACTTGCCTTCTGACGCTGACAATAGCGAGGTGGCTACTGGACACTTCTCCATGTGCCCCAACTTAATGTATTTGTTTTATCCATGCCATTCATCTATTTTTTCAGGTCATTTCAGGCCTCAGCGCAAAAATAGACATATCCAAACCTCAACTGGACCACACAGTCCATTTATTTATTTTATCCAAGCCATTCATTTCAGTGTTTTCTTTATTACATTAATACGATGGAGCTGTGACGTGTAAGTTTCATCCAACGTGTCCACCACAATTTATTGGGCCTGACTCTGATATGCAGCCTAATTCATAACTCGAGTGAACCTTGGAGTCTCTCCCAATCTGCTTTCGAAAGTTAAAATCAGGTAGATAAAAAAGTCCCATGGGCCAAATAGTAGGGATTGAAGCTACCTAGAATCTGATATTTGTGTTTTCACTTCATCCATGTCTGTCGGTACTTATGGACATGTTGGATGATAAATAGACAACAATGTGGGCCTTTGGGATGTTTCAACGGTATACATCATTTCCGCACTATTTCCTATAGTGGGGTCTAATTGAGCTTTGGCGGTGATTCAATTTTGGGATCATGTCGGTCCATCTTTTCTTCCATAACAATTTTAGGCATTAGGCCAAAAAAAGAGGTAAATCCATATCATAAGTGGACCACATCATAAGGTTCGCTTGTTTTTTACAAAATAGTCTTAATAGACATTCATCATTTTTGTCCATTGGTGTGGTCCATTGGAGATTTTAATAAGCTTATATGTTGATATATCATACTCAAATGGCCTAATGAAACAGATAGACAATATGGATATGCAACACGTTCATCAAGGCGTGCCCCATATAACATACGTCGATCCAACCTACACTGCAGCCCCTTTGAACACATGACAAACACTTTCACTAAACTACGAGTGGTCATGTATCCTCCTAAGAAGATGTTGCATCAGGTTATGAAGGCTCAAGAAACAATTGAATCCCACACCTAGGCACACCGAACACATAAAATATCACTGATCCACTCTGACTTGTACTGCGAACCCTTCGGACGCACACTGGATGCTTTCATCGAACTACAAGTGGGAGCGTATCCGCTTGAGAAGATGTTGCATCAGGGTACGAAGACTTTGGAAACAATCGAACCACACTTCGATGCACATTGACCCACAATGAACCCTTAAACTAGCGCTAATCCACTCTGACTTACAGTGCATCCCCCTTTGAACACATGTCAAACTCTTTCACTGAACTACGAGTGAGTGTGTATCTAACTAAGAAGATGTCGTATCAAAGTACGAAGACTCTGAAAATATTCTAACCTCACACTGAAGAATACCGTCCCACACAGAACCCTTAAAATAGCACTGATGCACTCTGACTTGCACTATAACCCATTCGAAAGAACGTCGAACACTTTCACCGATCTACAAATGTGTGTGTATCCACCTGTGAAGACGTCGCACAAGGGTATGGAAACTCTAGAAAGAATTGAACCCCACACTAACGCACATCGACCGACACTGAACCCCTAAAATAGTGTCGATCCACTCTGACTTGCACTTCAACCCCTTGGAACGCATGTCAAACAATTTCTTCGAACTATGAATGAGTGTGTATCCACATAAGAAGACGTTGCATCAGGGTATGGAGACTCTGGAAACACTCTAACCCTACACCAACAAACACCGACCTACCCTGAATACCTAAAATATCACTAATCCTATCCGACTTGAACTGTAACCCCTTTGAACGCACATCAAAGCTTTCATCGAACTACGAGTGGGTGCGTGTCTACCTGAGAAGACGCTACATCAAGGTGTGGAGACTCCAAAAATAATCGAACCCTACATTCACGCACACTAACCCACACCAAACCCTTAAAATAGTGTTGATCCACTCCTAATTACACTACATCCCATTCAAATGCACATCGAACCCTTTCTTCAAACTAGGAATGAGTGCGTATTCGATTAAGAATATGTTATATTAGGATGAGGAGACTTCGGATACACTCGAACCCCACATTGACGCATACCAAACCCCTATAATAGCATTGATTCAATCCTCCTTTACTACGACCCCTTAAAATACATGGCGAACACTTTCACCGAACTACGAATGGGTGCGTATCCATTTAACAACACCGAACTACGAAAGGGTGCGTATCCATTTAACAACACCGACCCACACTAAACTCCTAAAATAGCATTGATTCACTCTGACTTGCACTACAGCCGCTTCAAATGCATGTCGAACGCTTTCATTGAACTATGAGTAGGTGTATATACACTTGAGAAAATGTTGCATTAGGGTACGAAGACTCCAGAAACAATCAAACCCCACACTAATGCAAACCAACCCAAAACCGAATACTTAAAATAACAATAATCCACTCTGACTTGAACTGTAACCCCTTTGAATACATGTCAAACGCTTTTACCGAACTACAAGTGGGTGCGTATCCACCTGAGAAGACGCTGCATCAGGGTACGGAGACTCATAAAACAATTGAACCCCACACCGACGCACATCGACCTACACCGAATTCCTAAAATAGTGTTAATCCACTCCGACTTACAATGCAACCCCTTCGAACACACATCGAACGCTTTTGTTGAACTAGGAATTTGTGCGTATTAAATTGAGAAGATGTTACATAAGGGTACGAGAACTCCGAATACACTCAAACCCCATACCTATGTCACGATGCACACTAAAATCCTAAAATAGCATTGATTCACTCCGACTTGCACTACAAACCCTTCGAATATACGTCAAACGCTTTCACCGAACTACGTGTAGGTGTGTATCCACTTATAAAGACATTGCATCAGAGTACGAAGACTTTGGACACACTAAAACCAAACATCTATAAACAACAATCCACACCGACCATTTGTGTCGAGCCTAAAAAAATGAGGCAGATCGAGTAATAAAGTGGTCCACACCTCTTAGATTCCATTTAATGATCCATAGTTTGCCCACCACTTAGACTTTCTATGGCCCACCTACCACTCAGATCTGAATCTGTTGGACGGTGTCGATCAATGAAGTTAATGTAGGTGGGGCCTATTTCAACCTTCTAAAGGCTTAGCGAATTTCAGGACTAAAGCTGTAATAAAAGAACCTAAACAATGAGTCAATTTAGCGTATGCTTGAGACAGGACGTGTGAGTAGATATTCTCTTCGTGACTCATTTGTGAAAAGACTAAAGTAACCTCAGTGTACTTTTAACTTATCCTACTTCTGTTTCACCAGCTTGGATTGCCTATGATTCTATGGTGGTCCAATGATAAGAACCAACTGACCGTAGAATAAGCTTATTCTATAGCGGGGAACCCTACTGGACAAGTCAAGGGCTGCCCTCGTCACAAAATGCATAACCCTCATCCAATTAGGCATAATTAACACAAGGCTGGTGTAGATAATAATAGGCTTTTTTTTTTTTTTTTTTTTCACACGCACACACACCCCACACACTCACGCTGGTGGAATTTCACCAACTGTGGATACTCAACCCTTGACCGGGTGTTGAAACTCCTAGAGAGTCTACCACCCGAGCAAGAGTGAGGATCCGAATAAAGTAAAAAATTTATTAGAAATAATATTAGGCTTTGTATGATTAAAATTTATTAAAAATAAAGTATTAATTAACTAGCACTCAATATACGCATGGCATAGATAAATGGATCCGCACTCTTTTTCGAGTGAGGGACCATTGGAGAAGAATTTTCTAATTGGATCGATCACTGTCTTCAGCCAATGTGAAAAGGCTTTTAAGTCTACTGAGAAAACTGATGCACCGTCTCATCATACACTGAGACATACACTGGTCTTCATCTAACGTATAAGGAAGTCAAATCCAGCTACAGAAGTCACGGCTTATCTTCTCTCCCATGAAAGAGTTTTGTCCATGCCGTCTCCACCACTTTGAAAACTAAGTTTTGTGATGGAGAAACCATGCCCCATGCCCATGGAACCTGAGCATGATATAGCAATCTGTTCACATTACATGTAAAATAAAGATGTATCAATTGATTGTTATCAAAATAGTTTTCCCTGCTTTGGATGGTGAAATGGTTCAAACCAAACTTTAATAAGACGGTGAAATGGTCCAAAACAAAAATGAATAGTGTTGGTGGTTAGAATATGTTAGATTGAATATCTACACCTCCGGATCTTCCACAAACATTTCAAAATAGGTAGGAAGAACTTCTTGATCCACCCGTTGCTTTGGGACGCGGATTGCGTACCGAATAAGTCAGCATGCTAAGCGTACTGAGCAATAGCTGTGGGGTCCATTATGATTTACCTATTTTATCCACTCCGTCCATCCATTTTAACAGATAATTTGAGAGCTACATACCAAAAACGAAGTATATCCAAATCTCAAGTGGACCTCACAACGGGAAACAGCGTGAATTGAAATTCAACTGTTGAAAATTTCTGGGGGGCCATAGAAGTTTTGGATCAATCTGTTATTTGTGTTTTCCCTTCATCCATGTCTGTTTGATATTATGAACAGGTTGGATGACAAATAAACATCACTATGGGCCCTACCAAGGTTTCAACAGTGTAAGTCATTATTCTCAGTGTTTCCTATTCTGTGGTCCACTTGAGCTTTGGACATGCTTCAATTTTCGGCTCAATCACTAAAATGAGATGGAAAAATGGATGGACGGAGTGGATTATCCACACACATTCACAGTAAGCCCAACTGAGTTTACTTAGAATGATAGCTCACTGGGTAACTCAGTACGCAATCCGATTTCCTTGCTTTGGACCCAAGCCTTTTTTTTTCTGTTAGTGTAGACACCCCACCCAGGCTAATATCTTGAGAAAGCTAAGATAACCTGGGAACCATGATCATAACCTTAATACCAATCCTAGCCTACACCGAACCCTAACCCAAACCCTAGCCGCAAACCTTAATCCAAAATCTCCAAAACTCCCTAGTCGCAACCTGAAACCGTGATCCAAGCCGTGCAGTATACACACAGCCTCGCCTATACCCTGTACCCTAGCCAGAACCCTCTATCCATACCTAAATCCACCACTTTGAGTCCCAGAAACCCAAAACGGAGACCACCGGATGAACCAAAGCCCACACGAAGCCCACATGTGCAAGTCCGGCCCGAACCAGGCCCGGGCGGTAGTCTGACTACCGCGGGCGGAAGTCTGACTACCGCGGGCGGTAGTCTGACTACCGCGGGCGGTAGTTTTGACTGCCGCCGCTCGCGGCCTGCGTG
>JAJHSJ010000015.1:42683196-42736078 GCA_021015155.1 Magnolia officinalis
CGCCAATCCGACGCTTAGATCATAAGATGTAGACCGTGCATTATAATGACGTGGACCGCATATTGCGGGACCACCCATCCCATGTGGCACCAATCCCTAGGTAATTATGAAAGTGATGAATGACATCACCCTAGCTATAGCCACCCTAACCTAGCTATAGCCACCCTACCCCTAGCCTCCTTACAAGCACTTATGGCTAGTCACCCTACCTCTAGCCCTCTTACAATCATTTATTGCAAGCCACCCTCTCTTACAAGTAATCATGACCTACCTAAGCTACTCTCTCCCTATCTTTACTACACTCTCTCTCCCTCTCATTTGTCAACACAACTCCCAAGCTAGCAAGAGCCTCATACGTCCAAGCTCCTCCATGAGAGAAAAGTGAGTTGTGTAGCCCACTTTCCATCCCAAAAATCCATCATCCTATCCCTTCATTTCACATCCTCTCCATCAAAGTGAAGCACAAGAAGGTTGGCTTTCCAACGGACCGAGAAGATCGAACGGTGGGTGCTTCCATAGGCTAGATTTCATTGTTTTGATGATGAGTCAAGTGAGGCCTACTGATCGATGGTAGGGATCTCACTTTGGACCTTAAGATATGGCCGATGGCCCACCTCGATTATCCCTTGATGTATGATTGAATGCAACGGAGGGCCCATAGTGCCGGGGTCCCTCCATCACACGTGTCCCACTCTCATTCTCTTTCTCTCCCTCTCCCTCTGTTTTTATTCATTTATTTATTCTTTTGTGGGTGATGAGGTGGCCATATGGCCCACTTGGATGGACCCCACCTTAATGCATTTTTTTTCATACCATTCATCCATTTGGTGGCCAACCGGAGCTAGGCCCACCTTGTGCATGCATTATGCATAGGCCGTCCACGTCCAGGGACGTCCCTGGACTGAAATGGAAACACAAATATGAGCTTGTTTCACAAGCTTATTGGGTGGACCACTCTTACAGGCCCCACCTTGATGAATGGGTTTAATCCACGCCGTCTATTCCGTTCTCCAGCTCATTTTAGGCGTTGAGCCGAAAAATGAGGTTACTCTGACTCTCAGGCAGACCATACCTTAGCAAACAGTAATTTTCACCGTTTAAAGTCACTTGAATCTTTTTATGTGCCAAAACATACCCAATATTGGGCTTGATGGGTTGGTAATGGACTGTAGAAGCCATGGGGCGGCGTGGATTCACCTAAGGCAGGCCGCACATATGAAAAACCTCCGAAAAACAGCATTTCAAAAAAAAAAAAAAAAAGCAGGCAGCGCCTGCTGCGCGCTGCGTCAGCAGCAGAGCAGAACGCCGCTGCGTTTCTGACGGGGCGGACAGGGTCCCACGGCCAGCCGTGGGCCCCACATGATGTATATTTGTCATCCAACCCGTTCACTGGGTAGGCCCCTTCCTGAAGTGGGCCCCACCCAAAAATCAGGCCGATCCAACACTTGAGTGGCCCACATCACAGGAAACAGTGGGAATTGACCATCTGCCATTGAAACCCTTTTGGGTACACAGAAGTTTTAGATCAAGATGAAATTTGTTTTTACCCTTCATCCAGGCCTGCGTGACCTTATGAATGGGTTGGATCTCATATGAACATCATGGTGGGCCCCACGTGGTGCCCACAGTGATGTATGTGTTGTATTACCACCGTTCAGGCGGACGGTGGTGCCCACAGTGATGTATTTATTTTATTCACACCGCCCACCATGGACGGTGGAACCCACCGTGGTGCATGTGTCTTCACCACACCGTCCAGGGCTGGACGGTGGGGCCCCTTTGATGCATGTGTTCCCTCCATGCTTGTCCATCTATGTGGGCCCCCCCACCATGATGCTTGTATTGCACCCCAACCGTCAATCCATTTTGCAGGCTCATTGTAAGGCGTGAGCTAAAGAATGAGTCAGATCCGTGGTTCAAGTGGGTTCCACCACTATTATTTGAAGTGAGGATTGGTGATCCTTTGACGTGATCATATATATATATATATATATATATATATATATATATTATATATATATATATATGTGTGTGTGTGTGTGGTGTGTGTGTGGTGTGTGTGTATTTGTGGCCATTATTAAGGCCCACCTTGACACTCATAAGGCCCATGTGATTAGGCCCATATTGATGTATTGTGGCCCGTTGTTGGGGCCCACTTGAGTAGATACATGAGGCCAATTGGTGTGGCTCATCTGATGTACACAAGGCCATGTGATTAGGCCTACCTTGCCATATTTAGGGCCCACTGTTGAGGCTCACCGTGAGTGATGTGCCTGAGGTTGTGAGGCCTAGTTTGATATATATAAAGCCCATGTTACGAGGCCCATTGTGATGTATTTAAAGGCCCATGGGATATGACCCATTGCAATGTACATAAGGCCACTTTGATGCGGCCCACTTGATTTATAAAAGGCCATATGATGCGGCCCATTTGATGTATCTAAGGCCCATGGGTCGAGGCCCAACCGGTTGTCCTTAGGGTCCATTGTAATGTGTAATTTCTCCATGGTTTGTGGTTGGTCATGCCTTGGGAGCAATGTTGGTTTGACGTCCACATTGTAAGAATAATGTTGGTTAAATGTCCGCATTATAACTCTCCTTAGGGCCCATTAGTAGGCCCATACTTGTTGACAGTTTATCACTTTATAACATGCTTAGTATAGCTCCATTATTCATGCCCATACGCATCATATGTATGCTTGATATGAGGAATGTTTCAT
Organism: Magnolia officinalis; assembly: GCA_021015155.1. Classification (NCBI taxonomy): domain Eukaryota; kingdom Viridiplantae; phylum Streptophyta; class Magnoliopsida; order Magnoliales; family Magnoliaceae; genus Magnolia; species Magnolia officinalis. Next base: position 42,685,917 of record JAJHSJ010000015.1, read on the forward strand.
TATAGCATTACGGGACTCTTTATGAAACGGAGTGCCCCCACATGGTCGTGTGGTATACGCGCTGGATTGCTGCATGATTTGACGGTGTGACTCATGCATTTCGCATTGTGTGTCGTAATCACTGCACGCCCTAGCGACATCAGGGCCGTGGCCTCCACAGGCACATCGTGGATGGTCGTATCGGATACCGGAAATACCTTGTTCTAGCACTGTGGGCACTTAGGATGTCCTTGGGTGAAAGTCCCATAACCTTTTTGGTACCAGGAGATGCTCCAACGTCTAGACTGAGTGGATACACGAGCGCCCGAGTGTCGAATACCAGTAGGCGGCGTCTCCCACTGTGTCGTGGTCGGTTGGAAGGGTGTGGGCCTTATCCGCCCGAGTGAGGGGCTATAAGCTAGGTGAGTTTGACCAGCTCACAAATGAGTCCGCTATCGACGAGCTGGGTAGGTATTGGCAGACTACTGGTCAGGCGGAGTGTGGTCTCTTCCACTTGCTTGACTGTGCAGCTAGGGAGGAGGCAGTCAGTGGAGGTGTATTAGACCCCGGTGATATCCAGAGAGGAATTGTACTGATTTGTGTACTTGATGAGTACTGGCTTGCTTGGATTGCATTTCGCATATGACATTCGGCTACGTAGGCCTCGAATTGCATCGGTATGGCCGATAACATTCATGTCTCGCATCGCATGGCCTTGGTATGGCCGATTGCATTCATGCCTTGCATCACTTAGCCTTGGTACGGCTGGTTATATTCATGGACTTACCGCATACTTCCGCATTACTCTGATATTGTACACTTGGCGTTTACCATTCGCACACACTTACACCACCCTCTAAGCTTTTGTAAGCTTATGCACGACCGTTGCGTGCAGGTGTTGTTGGACAGCAGCAGCGCTGAGGCCGGAGCGCATACCAGACTATTTTGAGCTTTTTGATCACCTTATATTTCTCTTTCAGCATTGTATTTAAAAGTTTTTGATATAGTGCATACATGGTGACGTTGTTTTGTGACTTGGTTATGCTTGTGGTTATGCTCAATTACAAAAAAAAAATATAAAAATTCACACTGAAAATCCTCCTTGTAGGATCCCAGGATCGGAATTTGGCGTATGGCGTTGGGAGGGAGAGCCGAGAATGGGGTACTACGGAGGCTGTCGGCGCCGGATTCAGCGATCGGAAATCGGTGAGCCTTCTCTGAGTTTGGGGCGTGAAATCAAGGAAAATGATTGGTGGTGGTAATCTCGATACAAACCAACTACATCTTGCAGACATAAAGCGTACGACGATCGCTAGGACCAATGACAAACAAGTCTAAAAGAAAGGTTACTACATGGTAATCATGCATATCTTATCATTGCGCCTACTAAATCCATGGGGCAACTCCAGGCAATCCTGAGATGGTTCGCTAATCATTCGCGAGGTTCTTCCGGGAGGTGCCCTTCGTCTCACCATCATTAGGGGCAAAGATCTTCCAGAGCCCATCAACACCAACAAAGTGAATATCTATCATGGGTAATCGTACCTGACTATGTCAACAACCACAATCGTAAAGCTAAAGTCAAACGAAAAAAGGTTAGCATCCTGAGGTACATTCCATCATCATTCATTCCCTCCAATAAGTGTTCAAAAAAATAAAGGGTTCAAAAAAATAGAAAAAAGAAGAAGATGAAGAAATTTTTTAAAAAAAATGGACAATATAAGCGCACAGTAAAAAAAAAAAAAAAAAAAAGAAGAAGAAAAAAAAGGACAAAAAAAAAAAGAGTCAACCCTAATGTGTGAGAACACAATTCACCATCCCATTTCCCCTCAGAATAGTTTAACCCAATGTCAACAACTTTACGGTCGTGATTAAAGACAAAGTCAGGTAGTTCACCAATTGGGTGCCAATGAATGGAGTCTAGCCTCCCACATTTGTACAAGAAAAAGAGAAATCAAAAGAAAATAACGTGCCTAAGCAAAATGGGCAAGGTGAAAACCCGAAAGGACGCCTCGAGTAAAAACAACGGGCATGTAGCGAACTTGGTGAAAACTTGAAAAGACACCAAGGTTAAAAAGAGCACAGCTGCCAATGGGTAGGCAAGATTAAAAACTCGGGACATTGTAAAATTTTGAAAGGACGCCATGGGCAAAAATGACTAGAAAGCTAGTCATGGTGAAAACCTGAAAAGACGCTACGGGCAAAAATGGCTAGAAAAGAAAAAGAAAAAATAAAAATAAAGTACAGGTACTGGAGAAAGCCAATGCAACAAGCAAAGTGAAGAAGCACAAGGAAAAGATAAGTCCCGGATCAGAATTATGTCAGACTCTACCCAAATCCAAGGGGTATGATCCTAGTATGCGCTACTCTCAGGAAACCGAGAGATCCCAGGTAAATAACTCAGAATACTGGATTCGACATGGGCTGAGTTCAATATTTTGATTCCACCATCCAGACACAAGCAAACACCGACAAATTTGGTACAAACAAAAATTTTCATTCATTTCCATACATCGCTTTCCTTTCTTTACAAAAAAAAAAAAAAAAAAAAAAAAAAAAAAAAAAAAAAAAAAAAACATACATGCATGTATAGGACAAGTAGCCAACGAAGTCGGGGATTCACAAAGTCAAACCCCATAAGGCTCACAAGTTCAAAGCCTTAGAGGCCCACATTTCAAAGTTCACAAGGCCCACAAGTTCAGAGCCTCAGAGGCCCACATTTCAAAACCTACAAGGCCCACAAGTTCAAAGCCCCAGAGGCCCACAAGTTCAAAGTCCACAAGGCCCACATGTTAAAAGCCCACTAAGCCCATTGTTCAAAGGCCCATGGTTCAAAGCCCATGTTTTCAAGCCCATTTCCTAAGCCCACATATCCAAAGCAAGGCCCACTACACAAACCCGATTTCAAGGCCCATGGTCCTAAGCCCACATGTCCAAATCAGGCCCATGTTCCCCAATTGCCCCATTAATTCATTAGTGGAGGCCATCCAGCTATTCAATCCAGATCACTGTACAATAAAAACCAAACGACGACGCTCTCCCGCGAGATCGGACGGATGTTTCAAAAAAAAAAAATTAAATATCTTTAAATAAAAACTGTTAGCCCCGCCAACTCATTAGTGGAGGCAATGCGACTGTTTACTTAACTTGCGCAAATAAAAACCGAACGACAATGCCTACCCGCGAGATCGAACGAATATTTTTTCAAAAATTTAATAATATCTTCAAATAAAATCTCCAAGGAATCTAGTTCCAAAGAGATTAGATTTCAAACAAAAAAATTTCAAAAAAACGCACGTGGTCGCAGTACACTGAGGAATCCTCCATATTCTCCAATTGCGGTCAGTGCAAATAGCTAAATAAGATTCGATCTCCTCCGGTTTCCCCGGAGGATGATCGAATCCGTACATGATGCATGTACGATTGACCCGATCTTTATATCTGGACATTCGTACGAATGCTAGCAAAAGTGAATGGATCTATCTCTGAAGAGCATAATCAAACTCGAAGTGACAACAATCCGTTGTAACCAAAGTATCAGAATCAACAGATTGCATGCCAAAGGAATACCTGTACATACTTAGTCCGGGATGTTCGAAAAATTTGATCGAGTCCAAGTCGGCGTAGTGAGTTCCCCATAAGGCCGCACCAACGCGCAGGGCAGCTAACCACTTTGACGATCAAACAGACCGAATACTCCCAGGGTATTACGTAACAAAGGAACAACAGACCAAACAGTACGAAAATCCTCGTAAAGCCGCGAGAATGCGCAGAGGCCCTTACTTTTCAGACTTACTCTCCAATGCTATCAACAATCTGACGTGAAAGGGTTGTGATTGGTGACCCGTAAAGCCGCGACGAATGCGCAGGGGACGATCACAACGTTTTTCTCAACCCTCGTGATATGTGCAAGTCATCCCTTTTTCAAACAGTCAACTGACAATGATACAATCATAGGCAACAGATTCGAATTACTACCCTTTCCGACCAGAAGGGTGGGGTGTCCACTCGCTTTGGCCTTCGGTTGCCTGCAACCTCAGCTAAAGAGGGGCATCTGTAGACACCCCACCCAGGCTAATATCTTGAGAAAGCTAAGATAACCTGGGAACCATGATCATAACCCTAATCCCAATCCTAGCCTACACCGAACCCTAACCCAAACCCTAGCCGCAAACCCTAATCCAGAATCTCCAAAACTCCCCAGTCGCAACCTGAAATCGTGATCTAAGCCGTGCAGTATACACATGTACAGCCTCGTTTATACCCTATACCTTGGCCAAAACCCTCTATCCATACTTAAATCCACCACTTTGAGTCCCAAAAACCCAAAACGGAGACCATCGGACGAACCAAACCAAAGCACCACACGAAGCCAACATGTGCGAGTCCGGCCCTAACCAGGCCCGGGCGGTAGTCTGACTATCGGGGGCGGTAGTCTGACTACGCGGGCGGTAGTTTGACTACCTCCTGCGGCACTCCGACTGCCGCCGCTCGCGGCCCGCGTGTAGATAACTGTCCCAGCGTCCAAAAGTCAACTTTCCTTCAAAATTACCTCCTACCTTTACTATTTACCAATTAACCAGCTCCATAGGCCAATGAGAGAGTGTCATGTGGCATCTCTCTCCTCTACACCAACCACCACTTACCACCTCAGCTTTTAACCCTCTCAAATCCAGTAATTGCAGCAATGCCATTGGAAAAGGCTATAAATAGGTCTCTCCTCTTCTCATTTCCACACTCAACAACCAAGAGAGGAAGAGAGGGAGAGAGTGAGAGAGAGAGAGAGAGGAGTGAGAGAGAAAGAAAGTGAGTGAAGAAGAGAGTGAGGGAAAGGGAAGGAGCTCTCAAGCCCTCAAAGTTCTGATTTTTCCAGCCACCTCCTAACCCTCCTCTCAACCCATCCAACCCATAGGCCTAACCCAAATTGGTCATGGTCCGATCCATGTTTTAGCCTACTCAACATCAAGCCAAAGATCCATTCACCTTACAAGCATTCATCATGACATCTACTCCCTTCCCAACCCCCTTGCTTCTCTAGATCTCTAGTGAACGTATGTTTTGTGACTTGTCGTATATCGAATCCTGTCACATCAGAAATTCCTAGTGATCTAGTCCATTTTTCTTACTTATTTACATAAGCATCATCACAATCCGCCCACTAGACACCTCGTTGGACGTATGCTCTGTGGCTTGTCGAAATCTCGGATCTTACCACATCAGAAATTCGCGTGTGTGCTTAGTCCTCTCTCAACCACATCATCCATCCCCTTGAGATTATTTTACCACACAAAGTAAAGACCGTACATTTATATGGGCAGAGAGGGTGCCTAAGACCTTCCCTCTTTGTAATCGAGGTCCCTTACCCGAAATCTCGGATCGCAGTTCAGGAGTCACTATAAGGTAGGAGAGTCTTCGGATTCTCCGACCTTACATATTCCGTAGTTCTAGCCGACTGCGGGATTTTGAGATTATTCGGCTAGTGGTGACTCCAACATTCACAAATCAGCCTAATCCTCCACCACCAAATCCATAACATTTAAACCAGCGTAGGCGCCGATTTTCAATGTCTTCAGTTAGGTTATTAGTACACCCACTGTCAGTTCACACATTAATTACTGTTAGCCACCCCCACTACCGAATTGATACAAAGACCTCGGTGTTGAAACGAGGTATCTCTCACTCAGTCTACCACTTGAGCTTTGGACCAAGACTCGGATTGCGTCCTACCTGCGCCCATCTCAGCAGCTTTGAGTGGCCACCGTGATGTGTGGATCTTATCCACACCATCAATCCGATTTTTTTCGTATCATTTTAGAGTAGAAAATAAAAAGTGTGGCAGATCCAACGTTCAAGTGGACTACAGACAGGGGATTAAACTCATACCGTTGAAAACTTCTTAAGGGGCTACAGAAGTTAGTTTTGGACGGAGTTGATATTTGTGTTTTCTCATGTCCATATAACTTTATGAATAACTTGAATGGCAAATATACATCACGGTGAACCCTAGAAAAGTTTTAACTGTGAGAATCATTATCACTGCTGCTTCCTGTGGTGTGGTCTACTTGAGCCTTGGATCAGCATATTTGTTTGTCTTATCCCCTTAAATGATACGAAAAAATGCATGGACAGTGTGGATAAGATCCATACATCACGGTTGCCGCACAAAGTTTATAATCGTTGCCACTTGGAGACAGGCGGGGCCACAGGGGTAGGACTCAATCCGGGTCCGACTCAATACGTAATAAATGCCGATTTCCTGGTAACCCCACCAGCCAGGTGGCTAGTGGTCTATGTTATGTGGAGCTCACCATGATGTATCTGTTTTATCCACGCTGTCCAACCATTTTGAAAGATAATTTTAGGGTTTGATCTTAAAAAAATGAGGTAGATCTAAATTTCAAATAGACCACACCATGGGAAAACAGTAGTGATTGAATGTCCACCATTAAAACCTCTTGGGGCACTGTAGTGGTTATTTGACATATAACCTGTAATTAGGTCATACAGACTTGGATGAAGGGGAAAAATATATATCAACTTGATCCAAAACTTTTGTGGCCTCCAAAAATTGTTTAATGGTGGGCATTCAATCAACACAGTGCAGTCTATTTGAGATTTGGATCAACCTAATTTTTGGGCTCATACTATCAAATAATCTGGAAGAATGATTGTACAGCATGGATGAAGTACATATATCATGGTAGGGCCACAGAGCACGGATCACTAGCTATTAGCTAGTGGCGGGGGAGTAGCCAATCCCTTTCCCACGTGAGAGCCACCCTGATGCATGTGTTTTATATCAATGCCATCAATCAATTTTACTGTTGGAGTCCACGAAACAGTTGGAGTCATGGCAGCATTTCAGGGCGTGAGTTGAAAAAGAAGCAATCCGAATGGGCCATGCCACAGGAAACAGTTGGAGTCATGGCAGCAACCATTGAAACCTTCCTATGCCCGCCGTGATGCTTACGCTCATTTGCCATCCAATAAGTTCATACCGTCACATGGACGTGGACGGAGGGAAACACAAATATCAGCTTGATCTAAAACTGTTGTGGCTGCCAAAAAGTTTTTAATGGTGGGGTGTTCAATCTCCATCATTTCCTGTGGTGTGATCCATCCACTTGAGCTTTGGATCTGCTTCAATTTTGAGTTCATGTCCTAAAATGAGTTGGAAAAATGGATAAATGGCATTGATGCAGAATACATACATCACAGTGGACCCCACACCACCGTCTCTGGTCAATAGGCAGCGATTACACCAATTCAAACCATAAGCTAGGAACGAGCCCCAAACATCACAAGCTGTACCTGGTGGACTAAACAACTACCATAAGATTTATGTAACATTGCAGCACCAAAACTAGCCTTCAGGTCACCCATTACCGCACGGAGTTTCAATCAAATTACTGGTCAAAATAGCTGATAATGGACGGCAATGAGCAAGCCTACTCAAAATATTGATTTTTCCTAGCCCAGGCTTGGTCCATTGCCAGCTTTAATCATTCCATAGATTCAACGTCAATATCTACATCTTACTAATAAAAATATTCAATTACATTTTTCTTTTCAATAAAATATTTGGCTACAGATCGTAGAATTGGATGGACATGCCAATATCTTTGCAGTGAGACTGATGCAACCACCTAATAATTAAAACCAAAGCAAAGAAACCGATGTCCTGTTTAAATCAACCACACATTCAAGAAGACAAGCTTCCTTCATCTTAGATCAGACTGTAGAGATGGTGCCAGAATCATAGCCCGAATCCAGTTGTGCATGGTAAGCATGCCTTAATCTAGTTGCCCGGTCTTCATCCTATATGGAAAGAAGTCAAGTCTACCAAAAAAAACAAAAAACAAAAAAACAAAAAAAAAAAAAAAAAAAAAAAAAACAAAATACAATGCCTTATCTTCTCCTTACCCACTGAAAAGTAAGTCTATGGACAAAACCAATGCCCCATCTCCTTCCGTTTGAAAAGTATGCCCTCATCTCCACCCTATGGATGAAACAATTGATGCCATAAAAAAATGTTTTCTCCACTTAGAATGGTAAATGGTCCAAATAAAAGTTTGATGGGATGGTCCCAACCATTTGATTAGAATGGGAAATCGAAGCTCGATGGGTAGAACTGTCTAATAGATATTGGCCGTTAAAATATGTTAAATCGAATATTTGCACCGTCATATTGTTGAATTAAAATGGTTAAAAAGGAAGATTTGAAAAATATAGAAAAAAAAAATCATTTTTAACCTTTGTTAATCCACTTTCCTTAATTATGTTTAGTTTTGTCATATATTAGAAAGTTATTAAGAAAATTAAGCATTTATATAAAAACTTCTCACTAATCCTCTATATTTGAAAACAAGAGTATGCCATATGAGCAACCTCATGCAATCGCGGGAGCCACAGTCGGGATCATAGCATGGTGCGGTGTGGTGTATCTTTAATCGGCACTTTTGTTTTCCTGCTTCGGATGGTGAAATGGTTCAAACCAAACTTTGATAGGACTGTGAAATGGTCCAAATCAAACATGTATAGCATTGATGGTTAAGAATATGTTAGATTGAATATCTACAACACTAGATCAACCCCACATCTCGAAATACCCTTAGAGAGGTAGGAAGAACTTCTGCATCCACCTGTTGCTTTAGATCCCAAGAATCTTACAAGTTTAATACATAATAAACGCAGATTCCTTGGTAACCCGGACACCAAGAAGACTCATGTGTTTTATATCAATGCCATCAATCAATTTTACCGGCTTATTTCAGGGCATGAGCCAAAAAAGAAGCAATCCAAAACTCAAGTGGACCACACCACGTGAAACAACGGGAATTATGACATCAATCACTGAAACCTTCCTATGACCTGTCGTGATGCTTATGCTTATTTACCATCCAACCTGTTCACACCGTCACATAGACCTGGACAAAGGGAAACACAAATATCAGCTTGATCTAAAAATTTTGTAGCTGCCAAGAAGTTTTTAATGGTGGAGTGTTCAATCTCCATCATTTCCTGTGGTGTGGTCCACTTGAGCTTTGGATCTGCTTCAATTTTGGGCTCATGCCCTAAAATGAGCTAGCAAAATGGATGAATGGCATTGATGCAACATCACGGGGGACTCCACAGCGCTGCCTCCGGCCAATAGGCTCCTGGTGACAAAGATCACACCAATTCAAAGCATAAAAGCTAAGAATGAGCCCCAAACATCACAAGCAATATTTGGTGGATTAAACACCTAGTGGAGTTTCAATCAAACTAGTGGTCAAAATAGATGATAATGGACGGCAATGAGCAAACCTACCCAAAATGTTGACTTTTCCTAGTCCCGGCTTGGTCCATTGCCAGCTTTAATCGTTCCATTGAGTCAACATCAATACCTACGTCTTACTAATAAAAATATTCAATTACTTTTTTCTTTTCATTAAAAATTTTCAATAAACTGTTTGGGGATAGATTGTAGAATTGGATGGACATGTCAATATCTTTGCAGCGAGACTGATGCAACTACTTACTAAAAGCGGGAATAAGAAAACTGATGGCCTATTTAAAGTAACCACACATTCAAGAGGATAAGCTTCCTTAATCCTAGATCTGACAGTAGAGATGGCGCCAAACAATCATAGCCTGAATCGCATGGTGAGCATGCCCTAAATCTAGTTGCCCTACTTTATCCTATATGGAATGAAGTCAAGTCTTTAAAAAAAAAAAAAAAAAAAAAAAAATGCCGTCTTGATGTAGGATGTAGCATAGATACATTGGTTGGACCAAAAGAATGTGAATTGTAACTTGGCCCATTGGAGAAGAATTTTCTAATTGGATCGAATAGTCATCGTCCCATGTGAAAAGACATTCGAGTCTACTGAGAAAACTGATGCACTGTCTCACCATACACTGGTATTCATCTAACATACAAGGAAGTCAAGTCTAGCTACAGAAGTCATGGCTTATCTTCTCTCCAACCACTGAAAGAGTAAGTCTATGGACAAAAGCCATGCCGTTTCGACCACTTTCAAAAGTAAGTTTTGCGACCGAGAAACCATACCATATCTCGACCCATGGTTTGAAACTTCTCAGTGCAAATCGCCTCGGCCCTGAGGATCCTGAGATGGTATGTGTAGCCCATGGAACCTGAGCATGATATAGCAATCTGTTCGGATTACATGTAAAATAAAGATGTATCAATTGATTGTTATCAAAATAGTTTTCCCTGCTTTTGATGTAGAGCGGGTCGCAGACAGTGACATGGCCAAGATGGATCAGAAAAGGCCCGGTCGACGACAGAAGTGATCCAGACCATCGGACCTTAAATCGGGCGTATCTCGCAATCCGGAATGAGTTAGCTGACGTAAAATATATGATTTTGGGGTAGAACGAGTTAACGAAGCCAACCAACCCTACTACGCTGGGTTGTGACGCTCGGAATTGCGAGAAACCCCTGATTCGACGGTCGTTTCCCTGTTTCAATTTCATTTTTACTATAAATAGTAAGTTTTAGTTTGATTATAACTCTTCATCCGTCGGGCTTTAGGAGTTGCGCCCAACGTGAAAAGAGCTTAGAATAATTAGGAGAACGCTTTGGTGAAGCCAAATAGGACACTTACTATTTTTGGCCGAAAACCTTGCGCACTAGTAGACATCACGACCGTCTATAAATAGTAAGTTTACTATTTATAGTAAGTTACAAATTTTAGGAGTTTTAGTTGTAGTTTGTTTCTGATTTCTTCCCCATTGCTTGGTATCCCTATTTAAAGGGTTGTGAACTCGTTTATTTTCATCAATCAATCAATTTCGAATTTTATTAAAATTATTTCTATTTTCTTGCTTTCTCTCCTCGTGGATTCGAGAAGTCTCTGTGAGGAGTCCAGAGAAGCTCCGTGGATTCGAAGTAGTTATCCTCATCACGTTCATCCCTGCGTCAATTGGTATCAGAGCGAGGATTCCCCTCGGGCCGATGGCAAACAACGGATGTATGAATCAAAATTCTGTGGACGGTGATCCAGGGATTCGTTATCTTTCGGAAAGAATGGAAGCTTTCCACCGGGAGAGTCAGTTGACCATGCAAGGGCTGCAGGCAACCCTCAACCGTCTTGCGGATGCGCTACTTCCGCCCCAAGCCCTAGGTGGTGCTCCACCCCCCATGGTTGCTCCACCACCCGTGGTTGCTGTATGACGCAACCCCGATTTTCGTAGAGCACTACCAGTGGCGAATTGTAGGGCTACACTGGATGATTCAAGTTCTAGCGACGAGGACCTTAATGAGGGTTTTGCCCGACGACCAATCCATGGAGGCGATCATCTAGATCGTGCTGAAAGGGACTATCGAGGTAAGGCTGAACTTCCTAGTTTTAATGGTTTATTACGTATAGAAGATTTCCTCGATTGGCTAGCCGAAGTAGAGAGATATTTTGATTATATGGATGTGTCAGATCATAAAATGGTAAAATTGGTAGCGTTTAAATTAAAATCTGGTGCTTCTGCATGGTGGGAGCAATTACAACTCTCACGAGCCCGCCAGAACAAGGCGCCCACCTCATCATGGCCACGGATGAGGCCTCTTCTTCGATCACGATTTCCCCCCAGTGATTATGAGCAGATATTATTCCAACAATACCAAAATTGCCGACAAGGAAATCGAACCGTTACAGATTACACTAAAGAATTCCAGCGGTTGGCGACACGAAACGATCTGTCAGAATCTGAGTCACAGAAGGTGGCGCGATTTATAGGTGGGTTGCGACCGATAATTCAAGACCGAGTTCAGATGTACCCAGTCGGGACTGTGGATGAAGCAGTTCAATTGACGGGTAGGGCAGAAACACAACTTGCAAGAGTCCCTGCTCGTCCCTATCATTCAACTCGACCTCCCATGACGGGTCCCACGCAGGATCCAGTGCTGGCACGAGGAAAAGATCCAGTAGGAGAACTTCTTCAACCTCCTGCAACCGCAAACCGTGATAGGGGGAGCGGCTCATCCAGACCTCAACGCGCAGCACCCTCAGCAGCAGGCCCGAGTAGGATTCCAAATCCTTATGCTCGGCCAAGGTCGAATAATTGTTACCGCTGTGGCCAACCAGGCCATTTATCAAATATTTGTCTTCAACGTCCCGCAGCACACTTGACTATAAATGAAGGGGGCACTGAAGATGAGGCTGCAGAAGACCCTGGCTTTGATGAACATGAACAAGCCACTGAAGAAATAGCAGGTGGTGATGAAGTGACGGGCAAGGATCGCGGTGAATTTCTAGTTGTGAGGCGATTACTGTATGCCCCACGAAAAGAATTACATCCACAGCGACACAATATATTTTGTACTCGATGCACTGTCAACGGAAAGGTCTGTGATGTGATCATAGACAGTGGTAGTAGCGAGAACATCGTCTCAAGAGTGATGGTGGACAAGTTGCAGTTACCAACGACGAAACATCCTTCCCCGTACTCAATTGGCTGGATAAAAAAGGTGAATGAGACCAAGGTAACTGAACAATGCACTATCTCGTTTTCAATTGGCAAAAATTATAAGGATCAAATACTTTGTGACGTGGTCGACATGGACGCTTGTCATATGCTACTCGGTCGACCCTGGCAGTCAGACCGTGATGCAACCCATCGGGGATGAGATAATGCCTACATATTCGTCAAGGATAGTCGAAAAATAATCCTTGCCCCTATGGCACAAGAGAACCACCCTGAAGCCTCTAAAGTGGAGGGGAGTTCCCTATTGACCATTCGGGATTTCATTGGGGAATCCAAGGAAACCGGCGAGGTATACGCCGTAGTGGTGAAGGGCGAGGAAGAAGAACCCTCAAACATCCCTCCAAGTTTAAAACAGTTGTTAAACGAATTCAAAGAAGTCTGGCCTGAGGATTTACCTGATGGATTGCCCCCCATGAGGGACATCCAACATCACATAGACCTCGTCCCTGGGGCTAGCCTGCCCAACCGCCCTCATTATCAGATGAGTCCGAAGGAGTGCGAGATACTTCAGGGGCAAGTGAAGGAATTGATCCGTAAGGGTCTCTCGAGAGAGAGAGCATGAGCCCATGTGCCGTACAAGCATTATTAACGCCAAAAAAAGATGGAAGCTGGCGCATGTGTGTCGACAGCCGGGCAATCAACAAAATCACCATCAAATATCGGTTCCCAATACCACGGTTGGACGACATGCTCGATATGCTAGAAGGGGCTAAGGTGTTCTCTAAACTAGATCTAAGGAGCGGGTACCATCAGATTCGTATCCGACCCGGTGATGAGTGGAAAACGGCATTCAAGACCAAGCAATGGTTGTATGAGTGGCTGGTCATGCCCTTCGGCCTATCGAACGCACCAAGTACTTTTATGCGTTTGATGAATCAAGTTCTGAAACCGTTCACTGGCCGATTTGTAGTAGTATATTTTGATGACATATTGATATATAGTCAGGATGAGGCGGAGCACAGGAAACATCTCAGGCAGGTGCTGAAGGTCCTACAAATTAACAAGTTGTACCTCAACTTGAAGAAGTGTAGTTTTTTAACTGACAGCCTGTTGTTTCTAGGATTTGTTGTAACGTCCACAGGCATTCGCATGGACGATGAAAAGGTGCGAGCTATTAGGGAATGGCCGATCCCGACAAACATTCATGAGGTGAGGAGTTTTCACGGGTTGGCGACTTTCTATCGTCGATTTGTGCGAGATTTTAGCACCATAGTCGCGCCTATAACAGATTGCATGAAAAAGGGACCGTTCCAGTGGACCGAAAAAGCTGACAAGAGCTTTCATGAGATCAAGCATCGTTTATCTACAACACCGGTCTTAGTGCTTCCTAATTTCGACAAGTTGTTGGAAGTTGAGTGTGACACTTCATACGTCGGAATTGGAGGAGTATTATCACAGGAAGGCAGGCCGATAGCCTTCTACAGCGAGAAGCTCAGTGAAGCCCGAAAGAAGTGGTCGACTTATGAGCTCGAGTTGTACGCAGTTGTTCAGGCGCTGCGACTGGCAGCATTATTTGATTCAAAGAGAGTTTGTTCTGTACACTGACCATCAAGCATTAAAGTTTATTAATAGTCAGACTAACGTGAATCGTGTGCATGCTAGATGGGTTGCGTTTTTACAGGAATTCACGTTCGTTCTAAAGCACAAGTCAGGGCAGCAGAACAACGTGGCTGATGCACTTAGCCGTCGTGCATCACTACTTGTTACGATGAGTAACGAGGTGGTCGGCTTCGACTGTTTCAAGGAGCTGTATGCCGAGGATGAGGACTTCAAAGATTCTTGGATGAAGTGCCAAGAAGGTCACCCCAGTAACCTTCACATACAGGACGATTTTCTCTTCAAAGGGAATCGATTGTGCATCTCCCAAAGTTCTCTGAGGGAGCAGATTATTCAGGAGCTACATGGAGGTGGCCTCGGTGGACACCTTGGGCAAGACAAGACGCGAGCTCTTGTGGAAGAGCGGTATTACTGGCCGCAGTTAGTACGTGATGTGGGAAAAGTCGTACAACGTTGTCATGTTTGTCAGACCTCCAAGGGGCAATCTCAGAATACGGGCCTCTACACCCCATTACCTGTGCCTAACGGTCCTTGAGAGGATTTATCAATGGACTTCGTGCTTGGTCTCCCACGAACACAACGCGGCATGGATTCGGTGTTCGTGGTGGTAGATCGTTTCTCAAAGATGGCGCACTTTATCCCATGCAAGAAGACCTTCGATGCAACACACATGAAGAATCTATTCTTTAGGGAAGTCGTACGGCTACACGGGGTCCCTAAGACCATTACTTCTGATCGTGACACGAAGTTCATTAGCCACTTTTGGCGGACTTTGTGGGCTCGATTCGATACACGGCTTCAATTCAGCAGTGCTTACCACCCACAGACTGATGGGCAGACCGAAGTTGTGAATCGCACTTTGGGAAACCTTCTTCATTGTATTTCAGGAGAAAAACCGAAGCAGTGGGATTTGGCCTTGTCTCAAGCAAAATTTGCATTCAACAACATGGTGAACCGCTCGACAGGGAAATCACCATTCCAAATCATCTACGGACGAGTGCCTCGTCACACACTTGACTTGGTCCCTCTTCCCAAGCACACAGGCACGAGCATTGCAGCAGAACACATGGCAGATAAGATCATGGGCATCCATGCGGAAGTGCAGACCAAGCTACATGCCTCGAACGAGAAGTACAAGGAACAAGCGGACAAGCATCGATGACAAAAGGTGTTCGAGGTGGGTGACCGCGTCATGGTCCATCTACGCAAAGAGAGATTTCTGACCGGGACTTACAACAAGTTAAAAAATAAAAAGATTGGACCGGTACCAATCATTCGAAAGATCAATGACAACGCCTATGTTGTTAATCTTCCAGATACATGGCGATTTCACGAACTTTCAATGTCGCAGACCTGACCGAGCATCATGAACCAGAGCATGACGAGAATTCGAGGACGAGTTCTTTTGAAGTGGAGGAGACACTGATGTAGAGCGGGTCGCGGACAGTGACATGGCCAAGATGGATCAGAAAAGGCCCGGTCGACGACAGAAGTGATCCAGACCATCGGACCTTAAATCGGGCGTATCTCCCAATCCGGAATGAGTTAGCTGACGTAAAATATATGATTTTGGGGTAGAACGAGCTAACGAAGCCAACCAATCCAGCTACGCCAGGTTGTGATGCTCGGAATTGCGAGAAACCCCTGATTTGATGGTCGTTTCCCTGTTTCAATTTCGTTTTTACTATAAATAGTAAGTTTTAGTTTGATTATAACTCTTCATCCATCGGGCTTTAGGAGTTGCGCCCAACGTGAAAAGAGCTTAGAATAATTAGGAGAACGCTTTGGTGAAGCCAAATAGGACACTTACTATTTTTGGCCGAAAACCTTGCGCACTAGTAGACATCACGACCGTCTATAAATAGTAAGTTGCGAATTTTAGGAGTTTTAGTTGTAGTTTGTTTATGATTTCTTCCCCATTGCTTGGTATCCCTATTTAAAGGGTTGTGAACTCGTTTATTTTCATCAATCAATCAATTTCGAATTTTATTAGAATTATTTCTATTTTTTTGCTTTCTCTCCTCGTGGATTCGAGAAGTCTCTGTGAGGAGTCCAGAGAAGCTCCGTGGATTCGGAGTAGTTATCCTCATCACGTTCATCCCTGCGTCAGCTTTAGATGGTGAAATGGTTCAAACCAAACTTTATCAAACATGAATAGTGTTGATGGTTAGAATAGGTTAGATTGAATATCTACACCACCGGATCTTCCCCAAACATTTCAAAATACCCTTAGGTAAGTAGGAAGAACTTCTGGATCCACCCGTTGCTTTGGACCCAAGACTCTCAGGGAGGCGGATTGCATCCTACCTCCGCCTGTCTCAGCAGCTTTGAGTGGCCACCGTGATGTATGGCTCTTATCCACACCGTCCATCCATTTTTTTCATATAATTTTAGAGTATAAAACAAAAAATAAGGCAGATCCAAGGTTCAAGTGGACTACACAATGGGGATTAAACTCTTACCGTTGAAAGCTTCTTGAGAGCCACAGAAGTTTTGGATGGAGTTGATATTTGTGTTTTCTCTTCATCCACGTCTATGTAACTTTATGAATAAGTTGGATGGCAAATAAACAGCACGGTGTACCCTAGAAAAGTTTCAATGGTGAGAATCATTATCACCACTGCTTGCTTCCTGTGGTGTGGTTCACTTGAGCCTTGGATCTGCCTAATTGTTTGTCTTATCCCCTAAAATGATACGAAAAATAGATGGACAGTGTGGATAAGACCCGTACATCACGGTCACCACTCAAATTTTATCCCCATTGCCAGCTAGAGACAATCCGCATCCGACTCGTGGAAGTTCAATACATAATAAATGCAGAATTCCTGGTAACCCCACCATGTGAGAGTAGGGCTGTTTACGAGCCGAGCTAGCTCAAAAATCTTGCTCAACCCGGCTCGAGTCAGCTCGGATTGACTCGGCTTGAATGACCAATTCGAGCCGAGTCAAGCTAATTATTTGAAGCTTGAGTTGAGTTCAAGCCGAGTACGACCAGGGGCATTTCAACTCGAACTCGAGCTCAACTCGGCTCGATTAATAAATATATTGATTCTCCTAAGGTTTTTGAATTTTTCATCAATGGAGGAGGATCAAGAACAGAATCCATTACTCTCTCACACAACAAGCTCGAGCTCGACTCGACAACTTTGGCAAATAAGTCAAGCTTCAATGTTGAGCTCGAGGCCAAGCTCGAACTCGAGTACAACATAGACAAGCCGAGCCGAGCTTGGCCCACCTCGACTCGACTCGGCTCGATGCCCACCACTATGTGAGTGCCGGACGAGTGTTTGGCTAGTGACACTGCCACCAGCCATGTGGATGGTAGTGGGTGCTATGTGGAGCCCACCATGATGTATGTGTTTTATCCACGCCGTCCAACCATTTTGAAAGATAATTTTAGGGTTTGATCTCAAAAATAAGGTAGATCTAAATCTCAGGTAGACCACACCATGGGAAAATAGTAGTGATTGAATGTCCACCATTAAAACCTCCTAGGGCTCACTGTAATGGTTGTTTGACATCTAACCTATTAATTATGTAATAAAGACTTGGATGAAGAGAAAAAAATTATATATCAGTTTGATCCAAAACTTTTGTGGCCTCTACAAAAATTTTAATGGTAGGCGTTCAATCAACACTTTGCGGTCCATTTGAGTTTTGGATCAACTTCATTTTTGGGCTCATATCATAAAATGATCTGAAAGAATGAGTGGACGGCAAGGATGAAACACATACATCATGGTGGGGCCCATAGAGCACCCACCACTAGCCATTGGCTAGTTGCAGGGGGAGTAGCCCATCCCTTTCCAACGTGAGAGCCACTGTGGTGATGTATGTGTTTTATATCAATGCCATCAATCAATTTTTCCAGCTCATTTCAGGGCATGAGCCAAAAAAGAAGCAATCCAAGTGAATCATACCACAGGAAACAGTGGGAATTATGACAGCCACCATTGAAACCTTCCTATGACCTGCCATGATACTTGTGCTAATTTGCCATCCAACCTGTTCACACCGGCACATAGACCTGGACAAGGGAAACACAAATATCAGCCTGACCTAAAACTTTTGTGGCTGCCAAGAAGTTTGTGTTCAATCTCCATCATCTCCTGTAGTGTGGTCCACTTGAGCATTGGATCTGCTTCAATTCTGGGCTCATGCCTTAAAACGAGCTGAAAAAATGGATGAATGGCATTAATGCAAAATACATACATCACAGTGGACCCCACTGCGCTGCCTATGCCTATGAAAACAAGGATCACACCAATTCAAAGCATAAGCCAGGAACGAGCCCCAAAGATAACAAGTAGTCTCTGGTCGACTAAACACCTACCATGCAACGTAAACAATATTGCAGCACCAAAACTAGCCTTCAGGTCACCCATCACCGCATGGAGTTTCAATCAAATTAGTGGTCAAAATAGCTGATAATGATGGCAATGAGCAAACCTACTCAAAATGTTGATTTTTCCTGGCCCGGGTTGGTCCATTGCCAGCTTTAATCATTCCGTAGATTCAACATCAATGTCTACATCTTACTAATAAAAATGTTCAATTATATTTTTCTTTTCATTAAATTGTTTGGCTACAGATTGTAGAATTGGATGGAAATGTCCATATCTTTACAGTGAGACTGATGCAACCACCTAATAAAAGCCAAAACAAAGAAACCGATGTCCTGTTTAAATCAACCACACATTCAAGAAGACAAGCTTTTCATTCATCTTAGATATGACGGTAGAGATGGTGCCAGACAATCATAGCCCGAATCCAGTTGCACATGGTGAGCATACCCTCATTCTAGTCTTCATCATATATGGAAAGAAGTCAAGTCTATAAAAAAGGGGGAAAAAAAAACAATGCCCTATCTTCTCCTTACCCACTGAAAAGGAAGTCTATGGACGGAACCAATGCCCCCATCTCCTTCTGTTTGAAAAGTATGCCCTCATCTCCACCCCATGGATGAAACAATTGATGCCATAAAAAATGTTTTCTCTGCGTAGGAAGGTAAAATGGTCCAAATAAAAGTTTGATGAGATGGTCCCAACCATTTGATTAGCATGGGAAATTGAAGTTCGATGGGTGGAACTGTCTAATAGACATTGGCCGCTAAAATATGTTAAATCAAATGTTTGCACCGTCATATTGTCAAATTAAAATGGTTAAAAAGGAAGATTAGAAAATCTAGGAAAAAAAAAAAAAAATCTTTTTTTACCTTTGTTAATCCATTTGCCTTAATTATGTTTAGTTTTGTCCCATGTTAGAAAGTTATTAAGAAAACTAAGTATTTATTTAAAAACTCCTCACTAATCCGCTATATTTGAAAACAAGAATATGCCATGTGAGCAACCTCGTGTAACCGCGAGTGCCATGGTCAGGATCATAGCGTGGTGTGGTGTGGTGTGTCTTTAATCGGCACATTTGTTTTCCTGCTTTGGATGATGAAATGGTTCAAACCAAACTTTGATAGGATGGTGAAATGGTCCAAATCAAACATGTGTGCATCCATGGTTAGAATATGTTAGATTGAATATCTATACCACTATATCAACCCCAAACATCTCAAAATACCCTTAGGGCCTGTTTGGCCGGGCGGATTAAGAGGGATTAGGAGGGATGGGATGGTAAAATCCTAGGATATGCCAAACGAGCCAAACAGACCCGATGAACTTGTCCCGGGATATAGCAAACCCATGGATCTTAAACCATTCCACTGACATCACCATCATTACCTTAAAATTGATCACATCCCTCTTAATCTTGTTCAATCATGCCTGGGGCGTGTTTGGTTGTATGGATTGGAAGGGATTGGAAGGTAAAATCCCGGGATATGCCAGGCATGCCAAGCAAACTCAATGAACTTGTCCCAGAATGTAGCAATCCCATGGATCTTAAACCAATCCACTGACACCACCGTCATTACCTTAAAATCCATCCCATCCCTCCTAATCCCATGGGATCCGTCCGGCCAAACAGACCCTTAGAGAGGTAGGAAGAACTTCTAGATCCACCCGGTGCTTTGGATCCAAGAATCTTACAAGTTCAATACGTAATAAATGCAGATTCCTTGGAAACCCCGGCACCAAGAAGACTCTTTGAGAGCCACCGTGATGTATGTGTTTTACATCAATGCCATCAATCAATTTTGCCAGCTCATTTCAGGGCATGTGCAAAAAAAAAAAAAGAAGCAATCCAAAACTCAAGTGGACCACACCACACGAAACAGTGGGAATTATGACACCAACCATTGAAACCTTCCTATGACCGTCGTGATGCTTATGCATATTTGCCATCCAACCTGTCCATACCGTCACATAGACCTGGACGAACGGAAACACAAATATCAGCTTGATCTAAAACTTTTGTGGCTGCCAAGAAGTTTTTAATGGTGGAGTGTTCAATCTCCATCATTTCCTGTGGTGTGGTCCACTTGAGTTTTGGATCTGCTTCAATTTTGGGCTCCTGCCCTAAAATGAGCTGGCAAAATGGATGAATGACATTGATGTGAAATACATACATCACGGTGGACTCCACAGCACTGCATCGGGCAATAGGCTTCTGACAACAAAGATCACACCCATTCAAAGCATAAAAAGCTAGGAACGAGCCCCAAATATCACAAGCAATATCTGGTGGATTAAACACCTAGTGGAGTTTCAATCCAACTAGTGGTCAAAATAGATGATAACGGACGGCAATGAGCAAACCTACTCAAAATGTTGATTTTTCCTAGTCCCGGCTTGGTCCATTGCCAGCTTTAATCATTCCATTGAGTCAACACAATACCTATATCTTACTAATAAAAATATTCAATTACATGTTTCTTTTCATTAAAAATTTTCTATAAATTGTTTGGGGATAGATTGTAGAATTGGATGGACATGTCAATATCTTTGCAGCGAGACTGATGCAACCACTTACTAAAAGCCTAAATAAGAAAACCGATGGCCTATTTAAATCAACCACACATTCGGGAGGATAAGCTTCCTTCATCCTAGATCTGACAGTAGAGATGGTGCCAAACAATCCTAGCCTGAATCCAGTTGCGCATGGTGAGCATGCCCTAAATCTAGTTGCCCAACTTCATCTGTAATGAAGTCAAGTCTAAATAAAGCATTAAAAAAAAAAAAAAAAAAAAAAAAAAAAAAAAAAAAAAAAAACAATTCCCCATCTTCTCCTTAGCCACTGAAAAGTAAGTCTATGGACAGAATCAATGCCCTATCTTGATTTACGATGTGGCATAGATATATTCCTAGCATGGTTGGACTAAAAGAAGGTAAACTGTTAATTATGCCCGCTCATTCATTCAGCATTCAGATTGCGCAGTGGAAGAGTGATACTCTGCTTCAGGAAGGATATCATATGCGGAGAGATTGGCCCCTTTCTTAATCTGCTGGGTGGTGTGGAAAGCCCGCAATGCTGCGAGGTTTGACAGCAAAACGACCTCCTTTCTCGCCCTGTTTGCTAAGGTGGATTGGTGGCTGAGGTATGTTTCTGATCGAAGTGGAGTAAGGTCGGCCCAAAAGCCGACCTCATCAGCTGTGCGCAGGAATTCGGGTTCGGTCTCTACATCTTAGATTCATGCTCAGACGAATGTTGTGCGCTGGATCAAGCCTCGCTGCGAATGGGTCAAGATTAATGTCGACAGTTCATGTAGGGGTAACCCAGGGCTCTCAGGCGGTGGGGGGATTTGCAGAAACGATAAAGGTGAGTTTATGTTTGCTTTCTCCGCTCCGTATGGGCAAGGTACAAAGACGTGTGCGGAGATTCGGGCCATTCTAGACAGCCTATCCCTCTGCCTTCAATGGGGCTTCTATAAGGTGGAGATTGAATCCGACTCGCAACTTATAGTGGACATTCCGAACGGCAACTCATGTCCGGGATGGAAGTGGAGCTACTGGCTTAAGAGGATCCAAAATCTCAAGATGCTGGGCCAATCACGCATTGCTCACATCTTCAGGGAGGCCAATTTCCCAGCCGAAGCTCTGGCCCGGATTGGGAGCGATACCCAATGAGCCTGTCTCTTCTCATCTGTTGCAGAGCTGCCGCAACATGTTAGGGGTTTGCTCTTCTTGGATAGGGTGGGTTTGGGGGCGATTAGAGGTCGTGATGGCAGGGCTTAACCATTTGTAATTAGCGTTTTGCGTTTTGTGTTTTCTGTTTTTTGTAATCACGATAAGCTTGCCTGGTTATTTTTTCTGGGCATGCCCGGATGTAACCCGGTTCGTTTTGTGAATGAATAGAAACGTCTTTCTTTTTATTTTTCTTTTAAAAAAAAAAAAAAAAAAAAAAAAAAAAGTGAACTGTAAATTGGCCATAAATTTTGATCCGTGTATCATTACGAGACGCACAACCTATTAATCATTATTGTAATGGGCCATTTGAGGTGAACTGACCCACAACGTGGGTCGCGTCTATTCATTTCGTTAGAAAACGTGCGCTTTCAGCTCAAAAATGAAATTTAAAGGAAAAAAAATTACTATTTTTAGTATTTCTGATTTTTTTAATATTTTTTTTAAGAGTTTTATTTTTATTTTTTTTTAAGAAATAACTTGTAATCATGCTAGGACTTTTCTCATAAAATTTTATTTGGAATTTTTATTTTTAGAAATTAGGATTTAGAAGAGTTTTACTAGAATTAGAATTTTTATTAAAATTAGAATTTTGCTATTTTTGGTAATTACGAATTTCGGTTTAATTTTTTTTCTTTATTAAAGGTGTAAGAGGGACACGTACATATCAGACAATAATCAATCAATTTATTTTCAGAATTATTTCTCCCCTCGTGGATTCGAGGCATCTCTGTATGGAGTCCAAAGAAACTCATTGGATTCGAAGTAGTTATCCTTGAGAAAGATGGTGCTCGACCTCATCACGTCCATCCCTGCGTCAGTTAGTATCATACTAGGCTTTCTCCTTGGATCTACGACTTATAACGACGGGTTAGGCAATACTCCCATGGACGATGCTCAAGGAAATTTACCTTTAACAGCGATGACTTTCGAAGATGTGCAGTGAGAAAATCGGCAAGTCATGCAAGGGTTGTGGGCTGCCATTGATCACATGACGTAGGCCCTACGGCAACTCCATATTCGTGGCGATGATCCACCCCCGGTAGGTGCTGAAATTCATAATCATGTTGATCATAGGGTGATACCAACGGTGAACCACATTACATGAAACAGACCAAAAATGAAGTATATCCCAATCTCAAGTGGACCACATTACATGAAACAGTTTTGAATGAACGTCGACCATTAAAAACTTTTTGGGGGCCATAAAAGTTTTGGATGAAGCTGATCTTTGTTTTTTCCCTTCATCTGGTCCGTATGACCTAATCAATAGATTGGATGTCAAATAATCAGTACGGTAGGTCTTAGGGGGATTTTAATGGTGGATATCCAATCACTATTGTTTTCCTGTGGTGTGGTCCACCTGAGATTATATCCCTCTCATTTTTTGGATAAAGCCTTAAAATGATATGTAAAACTAGATGAACAATATGGATGAAACGCATACATCATGGTGGGGCCCACGGAGCACCGACCACCACCCACCAGGCTGGTGGCAGGGGAGTAGCCAATCCGTTTTCCTTTGGCACAACCCAGGGAATCCGTTTCCGGAAACGGATTAGCTGGTGTACACCACACACCTGGCTGGCGTGTTTACGTCACCAGGTTTTGTGGGTCCCTTCATGAGGTATGCGTAATATCCCAACCGTCCTTCTATTTGGTGAGCCCGTCCTAAGGCTTGAACCGAAAAAATAAGACAAATCCAAATATCAAGTGGGCCACACTGCAGAAAGCAGTAGGGGATTGAACATTTACCATTGAAACCTTTTTTTGGGGTCACAGAAGTTTTGTATCAACATGATATTTGTTTTTCCTCTTCATCCAGGTCCGTGTGATCTAATGAACAGATTGGATGGAAAATAAACATTATTATGGGCCCTATTAATATTTTAATGATACCAATCATTGTCCCACTGCTATTTGATGTGTGGTTCACTTATACTTTGGATATGATTTATTTTTGGGAATTTGTTCTAAAATGATCTCCCAAAATGGATGAACGCCGGTGCAACTAGGCGCACTATAACTTGTAGTCTCGGAGAGCACTGGAATATTTCTCTACGATAATCCCATTTCCTTCTTAATAGCTATCCCAAGCAGAGGTTGCATTTGGATTTCGTTAGCATACAAATCTCCATCCGGACCGTCCATTAGATTCCACCCTCTCTTTGTAAGTTTCCTTGGAAATTTCATTTTGATTGGATGAACCAAGCCATCTCATTAGTGAAATGCATATATAGATCATAGGTCCAATGATGAATGGATAGGATCATTAGACTGATGTGATGTTTTCATATAAATAGGAGAAGCGTGGAATGGAGCTAATGGAGGTTCTAGATAGGTTATGTGCATAGGAAGGTGTTTTCCATGCACTTAGCGCACTGGATCTATTTTCTCCATTTGTTTATTCCCAATGTTTTCTTTGGTGTGGTCTACTGGAACTTTGTTTATGATTTAATGTTGGGTTCAACCCCTAAAATGAGTTGTAAAACGGATGGATTGTGTGGATAAAGCACATACATTCATGGTGGGCCTAAAGAGTTTCTCGTGATGTGGCCCACTTTGATGTATTTATTTTGTATACATTCATGGTGGGCCTGACAGTTATCAGGTGGACTATCCCATAGTAAACAGTGGTAATTGTATGATAGGGAAAAAAAATCATGTGGTGTGGTCCACCTAAATTTTGTATATGCCTCATTATGTTCGATCCGATTTGTCCTTCATTATGGAGTTATATGTAATTTGTTTCGCTGTATCTGTATATAGCATTGATCGGGAGCAAAATGTCGTATGGATCAGGAAAAGGAGGAGCAAGGGACATTGGGTGGAAACATGGACGACTTGTGGAGGGAAATAAATATGGAGTCATATGCAATTATTGTGGCCAAGTGATACAAAGTGGGGGTGTGTCTAGGCTAAAGGAACATTTGACAGGGGGATATGAGAATGTGAAAGACTGCCCAAGTGTAATAAGGCTAGTGAGAGAGGAGATGAGAAGAGTGTTGACTGAAGCGAAGTCACACAAGCTGCAATAGAAGGATTGAGAGAGGGATCTAAGGGAGGAGCTACGAGGCGTTGGACGGGGCCTAGTGCTATTAACGAGCAAGATGATGACGACGAGGAGAGGATCGCATATCCCGATGACTGCGTTACAGCTCGAGATAGGAGGGAGTTTAGACAAGTGATTCGTGAGTCTCGGGCTTCAGAGTGGGAGGGGGAGCAAAAAAGACAGTTTGATGAGAGTAGGTCGTCGTTTGGGACGTCCCGACATGAGGCTGGTGGGAGCAGCAGATGATTTGAGGAAGGCAGCGGGCATGACCTACAACGCACGCAAAGTGCTCGTGTCACAGATACTCCTATTGCATGCGTTAATCAAAAGAGATTAAAAAATATGTGAAATAAGGGGCTCAGGGAGAAAGTGGGGGGCGCTATATCTAGGAGGTTCATCTTGAGCCATGTACCAGCAAATGCAGCAACTAGTCCTCATTTCAAAAATATGATTAAGGAGGTACAGCGTGTCGGGCCCGACGTGAAGCCTCCTACACCGCAGGAGATTCTTCGCGTCTACCTCAATCGGGAGTATGAGGAGATGCAGGCTTGGGTACGTGGACTCAAGCTGAACTGAAAGCAGTATGGAGTGACAACCATGTGTGATGGGTGGACAGGACCCACGAAATTGTCTATTATTAATTTCATGGTGTACTGTAGAGGGCAGCCTATTTTCCTCAAATCCATTAATGCATCAACCAAAATAAAAGATCACGAATTCATATATGATCTCCTAAAAGGAGTGATTAGAGATATTGGGTCTCAAACTGTTGTCCAAGTTGTGACGAACAATGGCAGTGCATTCGTTAAGCCGAGGAAGAAATTGATGAGGAAATACAATCTCTATTGGACCCCGTGTGCGGCACACTGCATTGATTTAATGCTCGAGGGGATAAGCCAGATGGATTCTATCAAGAGGACCATTCAGGATGCGAAGAGAGTGACAAACTTTATATACAATCACTCATGGTTGTTGGTTACAATGAGTGAGTATTGTGAAGGGGACATCCTTAGACCAGGCGCGACACGGTTCGCCACGAACTTCATTGCACTCGACTACTTATACAGGCACTACGTGGGTCTCAAAAATTTGTTCAGATCTGAGAGATACTTCGAGTGGAATCAGAGGAAGACTGAGGGTGCAAATAACGTTTCGAAGATGGTGCTTTCTGATTCCTTCTGGGATAGAGTTCACAATGTCGTTTCTATCCTTCATCCGATCTACAAGGTCCTACGAGCCGTAGATAATGAGATGTGGCTTTCCATGGGGTCAATATATGAGCTTATGAGAATTATGATAGAGGGGATAATGACTACAATCCCCGGTACGTACCAGTGGGTGATCAATATCATCGATTATCGATGGACTGGGACTCTCGAGCATCCACTCCACCAAGCTGGTAAGTTTGTTACGTTTACCTATCTTTTTTATCACTTGCATTTGCACTTTAAGCATCACTTCTGTTTGCATGTTAATACAATTAAGTAACTAATATTTGGGTTTCAGCATACTACCTGAAACCCGAATTTCATTATAAACGTCGGCTCCATGAGAATAACGATTTGACGATGGCCGTCTACAAGGTGTTCAAACAATTGTTCCCAGAATCGACAGCGCAAACAAATTTCGGTAACTAGGTAATGAAATAAAATTTCTTCCTTATAGCCTCTAGAAATATGGGTAATTAAAAATAAAGACTTGTGAATCCGTGTTTACAGTTATTGCAGTTTAAGGATGTTAGGGGTACGTTCTCATCCACACTAGCAAAAACATCGACTGAAACGATGATGTCGTGTGAGTATGGTAACATAATTAGGTAATTGCATTTTTCGTTTAAACTTCAAACTAAAACAAGCTCATCATGGATATATAGGTGAGTGGTGGGCGATGTACGGAGTCGACACACCCGCACTGTAGTTATTGACAGTCCGTGTTCTCGCACAGACTATATTCTCTTCACTGTGTGAGAAGAACTGGAGCACATGGTCACTCATACACACCAGTAAGAAGAACAAGCTGGCATATGAGAAGTTACAGAAGCTCGTTTACTGTTACTACAATATGAAGTTAAGAGAGACAGTTGCGGGTAGACCGATACATGGAGGAAAATCTGGACCCGCTGGACCTGTTGTCTATAGGTACCATGGCACAGATAAGTGATGATGATGAGGACCCACTTTACAAGTGGGTTAAATCAGCTTATTTAGATGATGCGGAGGGAGGCCCTGCTCCACAGGTAGTCGAAGGAGCAATAACTTTGGGTATCAATGTCGATCAGGTACTAAGCCAACAGAAGGCAGATACAGACTCCTTTGATCCTTTGGTGAGGAGTTCGGCATGTTCCAATAAGGGTGAGGAAACATCTTTATGGCCCCCTCCCCATCATCAAGTCGTAGTGAGTGACGATGATGATGAGACTCAACCCCCACTCGACACTGGTCCTGGGGACGACGACGATGACGACGACGACGACGGTGATGAGGGAGGGGATGACGACACTGACACTAGCATAGGTGGTACTAGTGGGATGGGGGTGGCAATGGTGGGGGGTACACGACGGCTCAAATCCAACAATCCGTTGGCCAGTTCACTGAGAGCAGAGCTTTGACCATGCCACTCAGGACGAGGACCATGGATCTCATCCACCATCCGAGATGAGAGCATCAGAGCACACATATATGTTCAAGCATCGTTTGAAAAAGAAAGTCGGACGCGTCGTAGCTGATGCTCGCACATGCATCTTGTCATTTATGGACATAAGTTCATATCAGGGGAGCTCCACCTCTATCCCACCTTATGCTCATGGGGGATATTACGAGTATGGTCATGACAGCTCTGACGTTCAATCACGCTCATCTACCCATGGGTATAGGCAAGCGAAAGATAATTTTTTGACAAGAGGATATTCAGGGTACTTGTATGACTGACAGCAATACTATCAAGGAGTCGGGGTAGGACTTGATCCGTTCCCTCAGCACCCTAGTTAGCAAATGTCGTCAATGTATGTCACGCAATACCCACGTCTAAGCATACTCGTACAGTTTTGAGAGGATGACTATCAGAGGTACATAAGAGAGTTCCTTAATTGGTATGAGCAGAAGATGACCTGAGAATAGTACTACCAACATGTTGGGCAATAGTACTACTATCAACTGCCACGGGATCCGGACAATGATTACGAGCCACCTCATCACTCCATGTGGGGATGAAATATGACCAGAAATGTGTATTTTTTAAATTCGTTTACTTTTGCATGTCTTAATTGTTGTAAACTTGTATTTGTATTATATAAACTCATTTTAGTTACTATTTGAGTGATTTCTTACGACAACGCATGCGTTTTGATCCTCATTAAATGGAAACTTATTATTTAATGCACTTTTTTTTGTAATTTTTTCATTCCTAAATATGTAATTATATGTATTTAGGCATGTCCTGAAGTTTCACTAAAAAATTCCACCATTTTCTCCATGTTTCCCCCTTTTTCCCTGCATTTCCGATTATCGACGATATTGTCGGCGATAACGATATTATACCTTTATCTCCGGCCAGCGAAGCTTGTAGCGATACCGACAACTCAAACACTGTGTGTGGTGTGGTCCACTTGAGTTGTAGACTTTCATAGGCTAGTCTAGCATAGGGAAATAAGCAAACCTCCAGTTATTTGTTACTCGTTCGGGTTGCTTGATAAGTTGGATACACAAGCCCTTAGAATTATACACGTGGCATAATATTAACTTAAATAAAACTTAATGGATTTTCTTCCACTGTCGCAATATCAAATTTCTTTTTCGTAACAATCCCATCCTCTTATTCGTGGACTTGGACGCTTGTTTGTGGAACCAAGGACTATTAGATGGTTTTCGTTTTTCTAATGTCTGGTAAATTTCCACCAATCCAATCGTCAGATCATCAGATAAGCTTGATTTCTAATTCATGATACATTTACACTGGTTACCATAATTTGGACCATTTAATTTTAATAGTTGTATGCTATATTTAAAATAATGTATAGGTAACTTCTAAGTGCCTATGTACCATGCATCATAGAGTATCAAAAGAGGCCGATTTCCTGGAGCCAGTCCACCATAATTAGGGGTGTCAATTAGGGTTGAAAGTCGGGTGGGTTGGGTTGGGTTGGGTTGGGTTGGGTTGGGTCGGGTCGGGTTGGTGCTCAACCCTAACCCAACCCAAGGTTCCTATACCTCAACCCTAACCCAACCCAACCCAACCCAACCCAATCTCAGGTTGGGAATTCTCAACCCAAGCCCAACCCAAGCAGGCTCGGTTGGGTTGATCGGGTTGGTCGGGTATCTACATGCTAATATTTTCATTATTACATTATTTATTATATTTCAATATAGGACTTATTTTTTGTATCTATAATTTTATTAATTATATATGTGATTATTCATTATAAAGAACTTCATTTTTTTTCTTTAAAAAACAAGCTAAAATATAAGACAATTACTCCTTTAAAAGTCATGTAGCATAGCATGAAGTCTATTTGGGAGAGAGAAATCTGGCATATGTTGTTAGCTTGAGTCTTTGGAAATGACGTGGACAAATGAGACTCGACATCACTAGTGTGCCTTCGACACAAACGATCCACACTCAATTATAATTTATAAGTAACTTATATATTGATCGGGTTCGGGTTGGGTCGGGCAACCCGAGACCTCAACCCGAGCCCAACCCAAGTTTTATCGGGTTGGTGTTTGTATAGCCCAAGCTTAAGATCAGACCCGAAATATCCTGCCCAAGCCCAACCCAATGTCGGGTCGGTCACGGGTCGGTCGGGTTGAACCCGCCCAACTTTCAGCCCTAGTGTCAATGGCCCAGGATTGAGCCTGAAAAATCAGAATTTTCAATAAGGCCGGTCCGACGGCTCCGCTGAAATAGTTTTAAATATGGGCCGCCTTTCAGGGCCTCCCTTGTTTCATAGGTAATCATAAAACACTAACTGTTGGTGATCAAACCCGGAACTGTGAACTCGTTTTTGGTTCCAGGAGTGACCTACCCAGGCCTGGCTCGTTGACAGCCCTAACCATACTGTATACTTTATATCTTTTCCATTACTCTGTTTCTCCATGCCATTGTAGGGCATGGGTCCAAAAATATAGCAGCTTAAACACTCAAATAGACCATAACATAGGAAAGAGTAGGGATTGGAGGGCCACCATTAAAAATCTTGAGGAGAACAGCAGTTTTGGATCGATCTGATTTTTGTTTTTGTTTTTTTACTTTTTTTCTTTTCTTTTCTCCCTTCATCCAATTCGTAGCGACCTCATGAACAGGTTAGATGCAGCTAAACATCACGGCAAGCCGTAGAAAGGTTTCAACCATGAGCATCATCCGTCTCATTGTTCTACAGTACGGTCTACTTGAGATTTAGACTTGGGATTATACCATAAATTTGAACGAATAAACATAAATGGACAGCATAGATATATCTCATTCATCAACACGAGCCCCACAAATAGGTTGGCCCCACCACGAGGATCGCATTGTGTAAAAATAAGTCCCATTTGCTCATCAGATGGGCAAGAGAAAGTTGATAATTTCAGCCATTAGTAAATAGTCCCATTTGCTCATCACATGGCCCACACTTTGATGCAGTCTGTCCGTCATGTGGGCCCCACCTATGACAGGGACATTTAGCCTCCTTTAATAAGGGCAGTGAGAGAAAGGCTGCTTTGATATGCACTGTGGCCAAATCAGAAAAAGTAGGAAAGTAAAAGTAAAAAAAAATTATAAAAGGAATTTTTTTTTGTTAAAATAAGTAACTTTTAGCATTAAGTTACTTTTATGATAGTGCTTACCAAATTAACTAGTGTTAAAAAGTAACTCAATGATTTAAAATAAGTTAAAAAGTAATTTATTTAGTTGTATACAAACAGGATTATTAAGCCATGGGACCCACATCCTTTGCAAAAATCTCATTATTAACCCAACCCAACTCCTTTGGACCCTACATGCACAAGGCCAAATTGTCCATGGAACCAAACTGACCAAACCGTACAGGCAGTGTCAAGTGTGTCACATGTACATATAGTGCTTTGACCCAAAAATCAAATAGGTCCACCCATTAAATGGTTAGGGCACATGCATCAATGGAGATAGGCATAGATCTTTCATATGCATATATTCCCTGAGGCTGTCAACAGGCTGTTGTTGAGATTGGGTCCTTTCAAGTCTTATATCTTATTATTTAATACTCTATAAAGTTTTAATAGTAAAGTTATATGTATTTAGGGCCAACACTCACTGGCCAGATTACTATGCCATTGGCTCCACATCCTCACCAACATCTCATTAGATTTAAATACGTTTACACCTTTTCAGAATATAACATGTTTATTGGGCAGACCATAGTTTAACTTGTATTCAATTAAGAATATAATTAAAATTGGGTGAGCCCATGGTGATGTTTATGTGAAATTCACCCTAACTAACAAGTTTACTAACCCATGTGAGGCCCAAGGTGAAAAAAATCAGCCTCATCCACCGTTCAGGTGAACAACACAATTAGAAATAGTGTACAAGGCAACACTTACCCTCTATTTTTTTCCCTTACGTGGTTTAGCTAAATTTTGGATGGACCTGAATTTTGGATGTTGGGTCTAGATTTTGATGTTGCATCTAATGGTTGGAATGGATTTTATATAACCATCACGGAGGGCCCTGAAAAAATAATTAAGGATTGACATCTGTCTATTATTAGTTTGTTTGGTTTGGGATTAATTCACAGTCAGCTTGTTTTTCTTCCCTTAGCCTAAGGTGGGATTATATATCTAATGGTCGTTAGCCTAAGGTGGGATTATATATCTAATGGTCAGTAGAAGGTGGGATTTTATATCTAATGGTCGTTAGCCTAAGGTGGGATTATATATCTAGTGGTCAGTAGAAGGTGGGATTGTATATCTAATGGTCTGAGTGCATGGTCAGTAGAAGGTGGGATTATATATCTAATGGTCTGAGTGCATCCCACATACACACTATGGTAAACCCCATCAAAAATTAAGAGTGGGCGTCTTATAAAATTCCATTCTTTTATATATGGAATTTTACAAAATACCACCTCAATAATGTATTTTTTACATTTTATACCGTTTTCAAAAAGGTTTTTAATAAGCAACCTTATTAATGTAACAAAGTATCACCGGAGAACCTTTTCTTAACAGAAGCTGGGTCTGTCATGCCCAAAAATCAGAACTATATGTGATTCAAATGGCTCACATAAGGGGAAACAATTTCAAGGGTGAGTATTGTCATGTACCCTGTTAGTCTACTTGAATCATGGATAGGGCTGAGTTTTGAGCCCTGGACCTAAAATGGGATGACAGACCTGATGGTGGGGGTGGATTTCACGGCTCACCCAAGCCGCCCAGCCAACCCAACTTCCCTTGTCAAATATAATGGTTATTGAAAGCCTTTCAGAAATGCATGCTACCCAGCCAGGCTCTAACCACGAATGGGCAGATGGGGGGCAGTGTGATGTATCTTTGTACCCATGCCGTCCATTCCTTTTCTTAGATCATTTTAAGGTGAGCCCAAAAATGAGGCAGATCCAACACTCGACTAGACCACACCATAGATAGCTCTTGCATTTAATGCTTTGTGCATTCAATGCAACCCAATCTTACTATTTAGTGTGGCCCGTCTGAGCTTTTGGGGTCAATCCTTAAAATGATAAGAGGGCATGGGTAAGAAGTCACCAAGTTTCAGGCGTACACAAAACTCAGGTGGGCCCCACACAAGTGATTTTAAATGTTTTAGGCATGATTTCTCACAATTTCAGATGGTGTGATCCACTTGAGTTCCGGATACGGTTTATTTTTATGATATATCATAACCAAGAGGGGACCCACCAAATGCATGCTGTGGATGTCCAACATAAATCACGGTGGGTCCACAAAGCTCAGCCTAATGGGAAACTCCCATGAGGTTGACCTCATAGTATCATTTCCCGTGTGTGTGTGTTGCAACACCCCTTCAAACACTAATTAGACGGGCCATGCTTATAGGATAATGTACAGTCCAAATCAGCCCGCTTTTATAAAAAAAGGGGCTTGAATTTAATCTTAAGCTAGGCCCATAGCAGCTAAAAGCCCAAAATCCCAATGGGTAGAGTTGCAAATAGGATGGGTTGGGTTGGGTTGGGTTGAGTTTGGTCAGGTAGGGTTTAGGAGATCCTCGTACCCAACCATTTAAGAATCTACTTCAAGTTTTGGACCAATACTTGATCCATTAAAATTCAAAGCTAGTTTAGATTAGCTAGCAAACAAAAGCAACCGACCCATTAATTTAAAAGGTCGATACTGGCCCCTTATACAAATCTGACCCGTTTGTCACTCGTTGCATTAAGGTCAGTAAGGATGTCAATGGGTACCCGATGAACTCAACCTACAAACCTGACCCAATTTTAACGAGTTCAGGTTCAATAAATTGGACTCAAGAAATCAGGTTGAGTTCGAGTGTAGACAATGACTATATCCATACTTTTCTTTATTTTGTTTTGGTTTTTGGGTCAAGCCAAGCCGAATAATCTGGCACAACCCATTAATAACCGAAGTGGGCAGGTAGGGTTCAACACAAGCCCAACCTATTTATTTAAACGAACATATTTCTAGCTCGAACCTGATCCACTGCCCAAATAGTTTGGCCTGAAAACTACCACAAAAGCAAGTTGGGTCAGTTAACCTGCAAACCAGCCCGACCTAGGCCTGAGGCTAACCCATTTTAAATTAAGTCTAGGCCCGTTGGTGGGTCTATATTAGGCCTAAGCCCAACCCATTTAGGTCAAGACTCTAACCCACATGCTAATCTGGCATGTTTGTTGCCTAATGTAAGGTACAATTCCCGTAAGGAAAATAAATATAAAACAAAGTTCAAAAGTGAAATGGTTTCCTTATCTTCCTTAATTATTTCATACCTGATTAATTCCATGCTCTTTAGTAGTGCCACTGGAAAAAAGAAAAGAAAAGTTTAAAAACAACAGGAAATTAATTGCTTTGACAAACAGTTCATGACTTGAAAGTGGCTATGCTGTATCAAACCAGCATTCATTTTCAGGTAAAAAAATACTAAAATCAGAAATGCAAGGGAAAAAATGCGTGCGTGTGTGTAAAGCTGAATCTGGCCACAGGCAGCCGCATGTTCATCTATAAAGAGTATGCATACCTCCTAATCACGGGCCAGTCTAACATAAGCTTTCCCATATCCAATAGAGAAGCTGAGCATTTTTGCCTTTTTTCTATCGGAAGCAAAGGCATCCTGAAATAAAGTGCAAAAAACTAGAATATAATTTCTCTACTTGTTAGGATACAGTGGGCTCCAGATTGCATCTATCTTACTTGAAGTTGGACTAAAGAGACCTATAACTAGAGTTGTGCCAGGTGGGTCCTCCCTCCCTCCCTCCCTCTCTAACCTGTCCATAATCATCCACAATGAGAGACTTTCCTGGTGTAGCTATAAATGCCTGTCGGGAGCATTAACAATCTGGTAACATTTTGAACAGGAATAAAGGCATTAAATATTCAGCATGGAGAACAGTCAGAAACAAATCTTTTGAGGTAAGAAAGAAACTCTGGCAAATTAATAAACTTCTGATATATATTATATCTTTCCCTTCTATTTTCACATTTCTTGTTTTCCATTTTATGATGACTACATGAAGAATTGGAAGGCTAATGGTTACCATCTCTCCTTCATATGATATATTATAACAATACATGGAGGATATAAGTGAGGAGATTCTACATAAAAAGAAAATGTGACCAACAAGATGTAAGGCCTGTTTACATGTTGGCCGCTCCTTGAATTGGATTTGATTAGTCCAATATTGGGGCACCATACCATATGTTGTTTATTGTCATTCACAATCACAAGTATCATTCATTATCCAACTAACTAACTATTAACAGCATTTACAAAAATAAAAGACATCCAACCAACTCTATATAATAACTTGCAACTTAACCTGCTGGGAACCGTCATACACCGTAATATCTTACGACAGAGCGGGTTCTGAGGAGTTACAAGTTGGGCCTCTAGGAAAACATATAAATGAAGTGACAAAAATATAAATTAAGCAAGATCAATTATTTATGGAAGAGATTGATGAATAATACCTGACAATTTTCTTGATTTTCTTGAGGGAACAAACTTTGCACCAATCACTAAAACAATTGGAGGGCCGAATATAAAGCCCCTAGCCTCAACTCCTATAAGCATACCAAATTCAATATCAAATCCATTAAATTAAGTGCTTTCATAGGTATAAGCATAAAATAAGATTACCAAAAAAAACAAACAGATGGAGAGAAACCCGCTGACTTACTTTGTAGAGGTATATAGGAAGAGATTGCTTGTATTGGTTCTAAGAATCAAAGATATAAAATTTGGAAGATCGTGTTGAATTTCATCTAAAAAGGGGAAAAAAAATCTACAGCTGAAAATCTAGCAGATACTAACATGGAACTTGGAAATTTGTTTGGAAATTTAACATATGGACAACAACTTTCAGTTCTGCTCTCCATTGAGCACCAAAAATGACAGAACAGCAAATAGAGAATTGTAGCAATACCCACTAAAAGGATGTTAATCAGTTGACAGTCCTTTTTAAGGAAATAACGTTCATTAAAACGCGAACTTAAGGCACCTGATTAATTGGAACTACAACTTGCCCATCCAAAGCAAGAATAATGGTAACAAGTTAAAAAGAAGAAGAAAAAGGAAAAAAAGGAAACACCTTGTCTCTTTACAAGATCTGTACAACTGATGTTGGATGCATGCTATCTTGGTCTGGAGATCAACTTTGCTGTTGATTGCTACAGTTTATGTAATCCATGGTTCACAAGCTTTATTATGTCAATGCTTATGCAGCTCATCTGTTATTTCTGCTGGAATTATTCGAATTTTCGGGGAGGAAGTTGCAGAACTTCCGTTAGTGGCCACAAGCAGTGAAAAACAAGGACGGGCATTAGATACATAAAACAGAATACAAAAGCAGCTTGTACCAGAATACAATTTCAAATCCAACACCTTTGTGGTGTATAGTGGCACTAAAAAAGAGATAACATCATAGACAATACCTTTTTTCCTTTCTACAAGTCAGAACTTTATTCAAAAAGAGGGTAGAACATAAATGGGGATGAATCTCCAATAGAAAGGTTGTCCATTAACACATCCAAGGTACCAGATTAATGTAGGCCTAAGGCTCACCCAACGGCCACCATGTGCTAAATTATTTTCTGTTTGCTGCTGATATTGACAGCTGAATTTCTGAGACAGCAGTAACTATTTTTGAAATATTGTAGTTGCCAATTATGTTAATTGTCTGATGATTTTAGGGGGATGGTTTTCTGGATCTATACATTCTATTCTTACAATTTCTCTGAATCTTTGTAGAAATGGTTGTTGCTAACTTGCTACTTGGTATCTTATTTGGATATATTAGATTGGTTTGAAATCAACTAAGAGTTGGAGAAGTCCAGTTGCGTCCTTAGGGTCAGAAGGCATTATTCTAAGAGGTAAAGAGCACTACATTTCTCTGAGTTGTATGAGGTTATTACTCAAGTGCTTGCAACTATTAAAGAGATTCAAATTTCAATAAGTTGTTTATCCTTATTCAAATGGTCTTGTGTGGTGTGTTTACTTCATCTATTCTAGAAATTCAGATTGAAATGCTCACTGACTCATAACTGGATTGTATCACCAGACTAATCATTCACCTCTCTTCCCAAATGGACAGGCAAAATGTCTAGACTAGATTCATGATGCAACCAAATTGCAGATCTGGGATCTTGATCTGTGTAGACGACATATTTCCTCAAGGAAAGCAGGGTTTCGTGGCACTGCCACTCCCTTAGAGATGAGAAGTGTAGTTCTGTCACATGGCAAAGTGGAAATTGCACCCCCAGATTCGTGACTCAATATTGATCTCCCCAAAGCCAAGCATGTAGATATTCACTAAAGGCTAAGAAGAAAAAGGACTGTCCAACTTGAACGAGATTCAATAGTTTCTAGGGAATCAACACTAAGTATAGGATTGGAAACACCCCCAACACATGCATGGCATGGCTAATGCTAATCATGAACTAATAAAAAATAGACCACCATTTCAAGGTCATCTATTAAGGTTGAATATCATGACATGGCTAATGCTAATCATGAACTCGTCTGGCTCAAAAACTCTTCTTTAAGACTTTGAAGTTTAATGTTCCAATGCATGCAACTTTATTGTGATAATAACGCTGCTTTTACATTGCCAACAATCATATTTTTCATGAATGTATCAAACATATGAATTTGATTGTTACATTATCTGGAAAAAAAAAAATTTAAGTTGTGGGATTCTCAACACTTCTTCTGCACCCACTCAACAGCAACTTGCAGACATCTTCTCAAAGGCACTTGACGGATGCTATTTTCATCTTTTACCTGGTAAGTTGAGTGTTACAAATCTCCACCCACTAACTTGAGGGGGGAGCGAGTATTAAGAAACCCAATCAATTTCTAAAATTTTGGCAATCTATTGTAATAGTTTTACCTAACAATCTGTTATAATATTTTTCCCTTTTCTGCTTCATCAATGTAGGACCTAAAATCATTCCCTGTTCAACAAACATACAATGTATTGTATTAAAAAGATACACAAGGAAAATCATTGCACCCATTTCCATGTTGTACCTACTAATTCGATTATTCGATCAAACAAAATCAGTTTAAATCTGCTGTGATAAACTCGCATTCCATGTTGTACCTCCCATCATAAGGAAAAAAAACCCTAGAAATCGAACAAATGATGCTGATAAGAATGATGATAACTATAGATCATGTACCTTCCCTTCTGTGCAAAACAGAGCATAGAAACAACAAAACCCTAGAAATCCAAGGAAGCAAATGATCCAGTGAATCTCCTCCTGTAAAACCCCAAATCCAGACAAGTAAACAAAACCATTAAAGATTCAGAGAGAGAGAGAGGGAGAGAGAGAAAAAAACACCATCGAGACCTTATTCGCTCGCCGCTCTCTCAAAACCTGGAGCAATCTCAAAACATGGGAGATTTGTGAGAGGAATGAGATGCAGAGAGAGGGATGGAAGGGAATCAGGGGAGTAGAGGGCCGGGAGAGAGAAAAGAAAGGGAATCAGGGGCGTAGGGGGCGGGAGAGAGAAAGAGGGAAGGGAATCGGGGGCGTAGGGGCTGGGAGAGAGAGAGAGAGAGAGAGAGAGAGAGAGAGAGAGGAGAGAGAGAGAGAGAGAGATGGGGAGAGGGAGAGAGAGATC
The DNA here is from genome assembly GCA_021015155.1 of Magnolia officinalis. Taxonomy (NCBI): domain Eukaryota; kingdom Viridiplantae; phylum Streptophyta; class Magnoliopsida; order Magnoliales; family Magnoliaceae; genus Magnolia; species Magnolia officinalis. The sequence continues at coordinate 42,724,350 of JAJHSJ010000015.1, forward strand.
GGGAGAGGGAGAGGGAGAGGGAGAGGGAGAGGGAGAGAGAGATCGGGAGAGGGAGAGGGAGAGAGAGGCGCGGCGTCGAGCTAGGTTTGCAGAGAGAGAGAGAGAGAGAGAGCGCGCGTCAGGGGTAGGAATTGCGCTGGGGCGGTAGGGTTTTTTTTTTTCCATATATATATGGGGTAAGATATCCATCACGGGGTACTACCTAGCGCCGATAAAACAGAATCGCATATGCCGTTGATACCCCTTTTTGTTGTAGTGAATCTTTTCCAGATTGGGTGGGGGAAGGAAACAAATTGGAAAAGGGAGAACATCTTAATGTCTTTTTTGCTTCACATAGGACTTTTGGTTAAACCAAATTACCATTTCGTTCTGCTCAGAATCCTTTTGGATGAAATTCCAAAAAGGTTGAGAGAATCACTGCTGCATGCAAACAAGCCCTTAGACAACTATCAAGTTATCTTCTTTTTCTTTTTCCGAGAAGACAACTATATTCATTAGGAATGGAATTCCCAAAATACAGAAAAGGGACTTGTAGCTCCAGATTAGTCAAGCTGAAGGACAATACAATCAGCAGCCCCGGCAGCCACGGTAAACAAAATGTTTAGCCCTGCAGCCAACTTGCTGTGTCAACTAATGTGTAACATGCATCTTCAACTCTATCAGCAATGGTATCAATGCCAATATATACCAGGAAACACAACTTGTCTAATTTATCAGTGTCATAACAGCATAGCATAGCTCTAATCAATATTATCATATCAAACTTCAAATTTCAGTTAACTTTTACACGGTAGCAGTGTTAAAATTCACCCACCTGAATCACGTATAGCCCTTATAATTTTTGGGCCTTATGCCTATAATTTAGTGTGGCATCTAACAATTGGAGTCGGTATCATATAATGATGGTGGGCCTGGTAAAAATCAAGGGTAGACATCTCTCTTCCAATTTGAAAACGAGAGAAAAGAGATCACCCTTGATTTTTGAGGGTCCACCTTGATGTGTATTTGAAATCCACTTCGACCATGAGATGTGTAATCTCACTTTAGGCCTAGGACCAAAATATCTAGCTGACCTATGATTCATCTGGGGCCACAAAAGGAAAAAGTTGAGAGGTGTAATCACTGATGAGGCTCATTTTTTGGGTCCAAGATCTAAGATTGGCAAGCAGAAGTTGGAGCAGGAGTTTGAAGTGGAAGAATTACCTAGCTATAATGATTATGCAGCTAAGTTCTTTAACTCTTTTTTGCCTTTGGGATTTGATCTTTTGATTCTATTCACACTGTGATTCATTGGTACCATGATTCTTCATATTAAAACTGTAAATTTTTGTCTCTTATTTGCAACTGGTACACATGCCATGCTGACTTGCATCTGATTCACAGTAAAACAACTTGGTGAGTGAAACAAAAACGTCATGAGAAAGTTAGAGAAAAAATGTGAACCTCAATACATTGAGTGCAGTGTTGTGTTGTTTCACTGATAAGTAATAATTTACAATTACTTTGAGCTATAAACCTATAAACTAACAAGGTCAAATCTGCATGGACATTTACCATTGTTGTAGGCATTTCCAGGGACTGCTACCCCATTAGAAAGATGTTGGTCACATCTTTGAAAAACAATCCACTCTATCAAATAAGAAAAGGAAAAAAACACTGAAAAATTAAAAAAGAGAGCAGGTTGTTAGTGGCTATTCAAAACGAGATACAATTTAGAGAGCTAAATGGTCCAAGCTCATAGTAGAAATTTGAATTAAATCAGGGCTAAGCCCGTTATTGGGTCTATATCATAGGCCCAAGCCCAAGCCGGTCAGGACTGGAACCACAGGCCTATATGCTAAATCAGCATGTGGGCTCACATTTTGTAGACATCCCATCCAAGTATTAGGTGGGCCCCATCATGTAGATGGCTCAGCCGTGACATCAAAGCTGGACAAATCAGCATGTAAACAAATGCATGTGCTAAACCATGGACAGCCTAGAAAAAAAATTGCCAAGCTTGTTTAAACCATCCACCGTTTTCATCTATGTGGCCTAACTGATGAGTTAACCATCCTCACAGTTATGTACATGGTAGATCACACCTGATACATGGCTCAGATGTCCTGCACATTTTCCAGGTTAGCACGTATCCACTTGTGGAAGTGCATGTGGAGCCAGCAAACATCCCTGACACATTGCTCAGATGTCCTGCACGTGTAAGGTTAGCACATATCTGCTTGTAGAAGTGCAAGCGGATCTAGCAAACCTCTTTAAAATCCATGCACTCTGCATTCCTTTGGCTTCTTTAGCATGAGAGAGGTGAATTCTACAGGTGTTATTACTGTTGTTGGAATTGCCGGTAAGTAATAGTGGTATAGAGATATAGATATAACAACGATTGGGAGATGAACTCCTGCTAAATAATCATTGCTATACAGACATGTTTATTTTGCGGAGGAAGAACTAGAAAAAAATAATAATAATAAATAACTGCTGATTTTTCATGCTCGAGTCTCAGCACATGTTGTCCGCAACCTGAGAACACCGAATACCGCAGAATGATCTCCGCTGCAGCTTCTTGTTGGTAGTTGTGAAGAGCTGGCCCACGTTTAACTCACAGGTGGCACAGTTGGTGATTGCCTATGTGTATCTGTAGAAACAGTACATCAGCATTTTCTTTCAATCTAGAAGAAGCCTATTGAGAAAATTACTGAAAACTCCCCATTTGGGGCAACCATTCTAAGCTATCTGATTCTAAACCAGCTACAACCAAAATAGCTGCGAGAGGCAAACATGATAAATTGATGGGTCTGGAGGAGAATCCAGTATGGACAACAAGTATGATCAGACTTAACAGGAGGTGTGACCTAACACTAACTCGGGCACCTGAACCCAATTTCTTAACGAGTCCAATAAATGGGACCCGCACCATTAAAATCGGGTCGGATCCAACAAGTACCCGGATCCATGGGTCCGGGTACTCATTGATTGTCCTCTGGTTTTTTCACAGTGTGTAAGTAGCGTATTGCTTCTGCTAATCGAGCGCCACATGAGTCTAACTTTCACGAAGTCCACCCCATCACTCAGGTATGTTGGTCATGTTTACCCAGGAATCCAAAAATCATAATGGTTCTATAGTAAACCTACCCAACAAGACCGACTAGAATTGAGTGGGTCAATCAATGTGACCTAACACTTACTAAAGCACTCGAACCCGATTTCTTAATGGGTTCAATAAATGGGACCCAAACTATTAAAATCGGGTTAGGTACAACAAATCTTCTTGAGTCACTTTTCTTTCCCACTACCTACCAGATTAACTCTCTACAGACCATATCAAGTGCTTATCTACACCAACAAAGTCCATGTGAAGATCCTTCCACCTCTCCCTATATCTCTCCATCAACTAAAAATGAAAATAGCCTCAATAATTGACCTTCTTGACATAAATTCAAAATAATAATAATAATAATAATAATAATCTGATACATTCATCTCCCACCTTACCTTGTTTGATCACTCTCTCCCAAAGCTTCATAGCACTCATAGGTGTAATATCATGATAGTTGTGGCTTAGTGCAACTCTGCATTTCTCCTTTACTCTTATAAATAGGAACCATTGTAATTTTTCTTCATTCATCTCTAGTAATTTTTATATTATAATATTGTTGAACAAAATTTTCAACTAAAATAAGCTAGTATCTCTCATGAACTCCAAATCTATACCAATATACCATCTGGTCCTAGGGCCTTTCCTATCTTTGTCTTTCTCAAAGCTTCTTTTATTTCAAATATCCCAATGATACAAAAGTATCTATGGTATCCGACATCATTTGTGTTAATGACTATTATCCTATGCTCTTATAAGAGTCGATCATTTAACAAGTTCTGGAAATAGCTTCTCCATCTCTCATTAATCTCGCCATCCTTTAACTAATACCCTTTAGTCATAACTCTTAATACATCAAACCCTTCCTCTCATTTTCTCGAGTTCGCATACATCTTTCTCAATTTCTTTATCCCCAATCAATTATAAAGATCATCAAATGCTTTAAGTAGCAAACAAACATACAAATCAATTTCTCATCCCTAGGATTCTTCTAAATTGGAAGCTTCGCACCAGCTTCCTACCCAATCTTGAAAAACAACTATGAAATGAAGCATTCTTGTCCATGACCAGAGTAAAGATATTGTGGAATTAGGGCAACAATGTGCAATCCCCACATCAAATATTTGTCCAACAGTGCACCATAACTCCACTGCCCACTTTATATCTGATATGTCCTCTTAACCCAGCCAGCATCAGAGGATTTATCAAAGATGGCAGAGGTGTAACTATGCTGGAGTTCTTTGGCCCAATAGGAACTTGTGACCCCAACTTCACTAAGGCAGGTGTCAAACCAGCAATTGATCACTTTTTTTTGAAGATGCAATTGATCACAATTTTATCTCATCTTTGGTTAAAGGAGACTCGAGGAACAATCCATTGGATGATTGATGGTAGACCTTGTCGGAGATTATCGGACTGAGGAAGCGGTTGAGGTATGCTCATCATTCTCAGTGTCATTTCTATTGCTAGTACATTCAGCTAACTTTGAGGCCGATAGGCTAGCCAAGGAGGTTTTATGTGTGCTTAGTACCGTCACTTAGGACAGGTGTAATGACTTCTACTTTGTCTTTTTTATGTTTTGCATTAGCAGCATCTATACTGATTACTCCCAATGAATGTTGGGTTGCATATTCTGTTTTTTGCTTTTTTGTTTCTTAATAAAGTTTTCATTCATTAAAAAAAAAAAAAAAGATATTTTGGAAGTTGTGGAAGACATTTAGCTGTAAGCAAGTTTGACTACTAGGTGCAAGATCCTCTTAATTTTCTGAAATCCTGGTGCCGGATCCTCTGACTTCTTGTCGCTCCGACTTGGAATCATGCTTCAGACTCACGCTCCAGCTTCCTAGCTTTCTATACTTGTTAAAATTTTGAAACAGATGCTTCCCTCGTAATGTGTAGATGAGCTGGTAGAAACTGTAGTGTGCGTGAGTGATCTAGGGTTCAATCCCTGGTAATGTTACCTTTCAAATAAATAAATAACAGATGCTTCCCTGTGCTTTCACTAGAATCTAGTGTCGCCTAGCTTCACACAACGTCCAACTATATTCTGTAATGCAATTGATTTTTTGAAATTCCAGGCATGGTATTAGGATTGTCTTAGAATCATAAAGTTGGATTATTGATTTGTTTCAAATGTAAAGAAATATAGGTCTAAGAGAGTGACAAATTTGAGATTTTTTTAGCCATTCGATCATTTTTTAGGTTTCTCCTAGCCTTAACTGTGTTCTTCCCTTGATCTATCAGATCTCATGTTCTTTCTCTAAAATCCCTACTGCCCTAATTATCCTTGGTGAGATGCAAAACTACTAATTACCCCAATTAAAGATGTATATAATCAGAAGGGGCCACTGTCGAAGAAACATCTATATAAAATACGTACTGGAGCAGATAATTCATCAAGTAGTGGTCCTCAAAATTCCCGACAGAACGACAAAAACAGCATCCCAACATCATGATCCTCTTGAAGCATTGATCCTTGTAATTTAGGAAAATTACTGAGATTTCACAGGCTAGAGCGGTACTTCTTCTACACCTCCAGCTCGATAGAGAGCGGCAATGGGTCATTCTCATAGGGGAACCCACTCCAGTACAAAGATGTGCTCGAATCACTCCCATACATCGCCTCCACCTTCCCCATAAATCCCCCTCAAATCTTCCAAAACCGCCTCTCAATCAACGAGCTGCCCGTTGGCCCCACCATCCCCAACCACCTCCTCTTCGCAACACCTCTTCTCCTTGACGACCTTATCCTACCCACCAAAACACTTGACCACATTGAAGAGGTAGCAGAGGCTAAGATCCTTGCCCTTGAAGACGACAACAGCAACCCACTTCTCGAGCTTGCGGCTACAATGGTTCTCAAGGAAGCAGGTATACTCTAGTCCGAAGGTGGCCAGGTCGCAGGCGGATGGGTGGAACTGGAGACAGGAATAGCCTGGGATTTGGTGGGGAAGGTGGAGGAGGAGATGTCGAGGGTGAAGGGTGGGCCCAGCTCTTGAGGGGAACCATGTGACAGATGCCGTGGCATTTGGCCTCAGGTTGGATCTTGGAGATGTAGGAGACCGGGTCCTGGAATTCGTATTCGAAAGGCTAGTAGACAGGGGCTTGGGGGAGAGCTAGGGTTTGGGATGAGGTTCTGGAGCAGTGCCTTAGGACGCCTTTCTCTGCTGCCCGAGGACGGCCTTTTCCAATTGCAGAGAGAGAGAGAGAGAGGGTTCTTGGGCAGGCCGAGAGGGAGAGAGAGACAGAGAGGACCGAGGATGTTCTCGAGAGAGGGCAGGACGGTTAAGAAAAGACCGTTGCATGAGAGAGAGAGAGAGAGAGAGAGAGAGAGAGAGAGAGAGATTTGAACTGGTGCCGATGTTTGCTTTGAGATATAAGCAAGAGAAAATGACTACATGTAGACGCCACCTTATACCAGTGGTCTTTCATGGAACATATGAAACTTAACTTCCTAACTTAGACCCTGCACGTACGGACAGAACATTTGAAGACGAAAATACTCCTGGTTCTCAAAGTAGACCTATAGCTACGGATTATAAACGTGGTCTAGCTACGGATTATAAACGTAGCCATAGGTACTATAAGCCCCCCACCCCCCTGTTTTAATTGCCTCGTGAGTTCCATGTGATGGCTTCCCCCTCCATAAGAAGAAAAAGGGATCTTCTAACTAGGCATAATGATCAAAAGAGTACATAACTAAGTTGGGTTTTGCAATGACTCAGCCTACATTGGAATAAGATGTAAATGACATACATAACTAGGCCAGGCTTTGCAATGACTTGGCCTACATTGTAATTTTCAAGTTGATTTTCTTTGATTAATTTTGATGTGTGAGCATGTATCATGGTCTAGATTCATGTTAAAAGGAAAAGGTTCCTTATCATTAATTATTATGTCAAGCAGGGTGCATATCTTTGTCAAAGCTACTTGTTTTCAATCGACAAGTTAGGTCCTATCTCTTACATGTTTGTAGTGTAGTCAACTTGATGACATTTCAACCATAGTTAGCTGGTCTGTTCATATTTCCATGGTATTGGTTCAAGTTTCGTGATTCACTAGCAGTGGCCTAAACCTATCAAATTAGATTATGCTCGGTTAGTTCGCTTTTGGATTGTTTGGTTCATTAATTTGGCACTCCTAGTTCTATTTGCATTTAATCACTTTTGTTTTGATTTTTATTAGCTATACTTTGTTACAATGGTGACCCTCTGCGAGCACATCCAACCATTGAAATAGGGTCCAAGTGGATCTCATAGCTTGCATGATTGACATATCTAGCCATTTGATCTATCCAGGGGACGATCAGCAGTTTTGATCGCTTTCTTGGGCCTGATCTCTATCTCTCTCATCGCTTTCTTAGGTCCATATTTGCAAACACAAAACCTTAATAAGAGTTACGAGGTTTTCTTACTTTAGGAAGTTGAAAGCTTTATATCCTAGAACTAAGCATCGTTACTTACCATTTATTTAAATTTTAATTCATAGGATGAGAGGATCAATTATAAGGAATTTTATTCAATGATAAGGATTAGATTACAACAAGTAACATAAATTTCCTAGTTTATAGGGCAGTGATTTTGCAATGCAGTGACCGGATGCTATTGGGAAGGTCTTATCATTCAACACAAACCTCACGATTGCTGGATTGGGCTTGAGTCTTATACCTAAAATGCAGGGGATTCAAGCATGTTAGCTCTTAGTTTGTACAGGAATTATGGTTCCTGCCCATCAAGCATTTGTTGAAGAGTTAAGACTTGTGTTCATGTGGGGTCTATGGTCCAACAGTCCAAAATTTGAAATAATGAGCGTCAGCGGGGGAAATTGGAAATTGAGTAGGGCAAACATGAAATTCAATAGGGGAAACTGGAAATTGAGCGGGGCAAACATGAAATTCAGCGGGCCAAACTAGAAATTGAATGGGGCGAACTTGAAATTGAGTGAGAGAAACATGGAATTCAGCGGGGGAAACTGAAATTTGAGCGGGGCAAACGGAAAATCGAGCGGGGCAAACATGAAATTTAGCGGGGCAAACTAGAAATTCAGCGGGGCAAACATGAAATTCAGCAGGGGAAACTGAAAATTGAGCAGGGCAAACATGAAATTCAGCTAGGCAAACTAGAAATTGAGCGGGGCAAACATGAAATTGAACGGGGGAAACTGGAAATTGAGCAGGCCAAACTAGAAATTAAACGGGGCGAACTTGAAATTGAGCAAGATAAATATGAAATTCAGCTGGGCAAACTGAAATTCAAGCAGGGCAAACATGAAATTGAGCGGGGCAAACATGAAATTAAGCAGGGCAAACTAGAAATTAAGTGGGGCAAACATGAAATTGAGCGGGGGAAACTGGAAATTAAGTAGGCCAAACTAGAAATTGAACGGGGCGAACTTTGAAATTGAGCGAGAGAAACATGGAATTCAACGGGGCAAACATGAAATTCAGAGGGGAAAACTGAAAATCGAGCGGGGCAAACATGAAATTGAGCGGGGGAAACATGAAATTGAGTGGGGCAAACTAGAAATTGAGTGAGGCAAACATGAAATTGAGCGAAGGAAACTGGAAATTGAGTAGGCCAAACTAGAAATTGAACAGGGCGAACTTGAAATTGAGCGAGAGAAACATGGAATTCAGTGGGGCAAACTGAAATTTGAGCGGGGCAAACATGAAATTCAGTGGGGGAAACTGGAAATTCAACGGGGCAAACATGAAATTCAGTGGGGCAAACATGAAATTCAGCGGGAGAAACTAGAAATTGAGCGGGACAAACATAAAATTGAGCGAGGTAAATATGAAATTGAGTGGGGGAAACTGGAAATTGAGTGAACCAAACTAGAAATTGAACGTGGCAAACTTGAAATTGAGCGAGAGAAACATGGAATTTTGCGGGGCAAACTAGAAATTCAGTGGGGCAAACTAAAATTTGAACGGGGCATACAGGAAATTGAGCGGGTCAAACTTGAAATTGAGCGGGGCAAACAGGAAATTGAGTGGGGCAAACATGAAATTGAGCGGGTCAAACTTGAAATTGAGCGGGGCAAACAGGAAATTGAGTGGGGCAAACATGAAATTGAGCGGGGGAAACTGTAAATTAAGCGAGGCAAAGTAGAATCCTCGAATGAGTAGGAGAGGAAGTGTTCAAGTTCTGATTCTATAGTCTAACGGCGCCATCGCAGACTTAATGTTATATGGACTAGGGGAGAACATGCTCGTTGGTGAATTTATTAGTGTCGTAAGAGTAGAGTTTGAGAGATTTGCAAAAAGAACACTTGGATTTAAGGTGAAGATAATGTGGGATGGAGACGTTTATCTTAAATATCAATGAGCGAGGTAACCTATAAATTGAGCGGGGCAGGCACCTAGAAATTGAGCGAGGCAAACTGGAAATTGAGCGGGGCAAACTTGAAATTGAGCGGGGCAAACTTGAAACTCAACGGGGCAAACTTGAAATTCAGTGGGGGCAAACATGAAATTGAGCAGGGCAAACAGGAAATTGAGCGGGGCAAACAGGAAATTGAGCGGGGTAAACATGAAATTCAATGGGGCATACTGAAATTTGAGCGGAGCAAATTTGAAATTCAGTAGGGCAAACATGAAATTGAGCGGGGCAAACATGAAATTCGGCGGGGGAAACTGAAAATTGAGCGGCCCAAAATAGAATCCTTGGATGAGTGAGAGAGGAAGTGTTCAAGTTCTGAATTTTATTGCCCAACGGCGCCATTGCAGACATAATGTTTTATGGACTGGGGAGAATATGTTCGTCGATGAATTTATTGGTGCCGTGAGAGTAAAGTTTGAGAGATTTGTAAAAAGAACACCTGGAATGAAGCGGAAGATAATGTGGGATAGAGACGTTTATCTTGAATATCAATGAGCGAGACAAACTATCAAAATGAGAGAGGCAAACTAGAAAATGAGCAAGGCGACCTATAAATTGAGCGGGACAACCTATAAATTGAGCGAGGCAAACTGGAAAAATGAGCAAGGCAACCTAAAAATTGAGCAAGACAAACTTGAAATTGAGCGGGGCAAACTTGAAATTGAGCGGGGCGAACTGGAAATTGAGTGAGGGAAACTGGAAATTGAGCGAGGAAGACTGAAATTTAAGCAAGGTAGCCTATAATTTGAATGGGGGAAACTGAAAATTGAGTGGGGCAAACTGAAAATTGAGCGGGGAAACATAGAAATGGAGCGGGGCAAACTGAAAATTAAGCGGGGCAAACTTAACATTGAGCGAGGGGAACTGAAATTTGAGTAAGGCAACCTAGAAATCGAGTGAGAGAAACATGAAATTCGGCGACGCTGAACTTGAAATTCAGCGATGCTAACATGAAATTTAGCAAGGGTAACATAAATTTCACTGAACTTGAAATGAAATTGAACGAGCCTAACACATAATTGAACAAGCTTCACATGAAATTCAACGAGTACTTCGGTGAAGTTGACCGAGCAATTAATGAAAATGACAAGGCGGTTCATAGATTTTTCGTAACATCACATGAATGTGTGGATATTCCCGATCATATCTTTATCATTTGTCTGTCAAATTCATGAATTACTTAGGGAATTCAACCAATCATGAACCGGGAATGTCAGTGACAACTCGAGCATATTGTTGAGAAGTAGGTCAAATAGACCAAAAACTCTTAAAATTTGAAATCAGTTTGATCGGTACGCTTTTATCTTACTAAGTTAACTGATTTGGGCCCACCTTAAATGTATACGGACTATCCATGACATTCATCCATTTTTCCATCTATATTAAGGGTTTGAGCCCAAAATTGTAGCATATCTAAATATCCGGTAGATCATACAAAAGGAAACGGTGATTCAATCGTATAGAAATCTTGCTACGGAAGCGGATTGCGTAGTGAGTAACTCACTACGCTTAGCGTACTGAGCAAACCCGTGAGGTCCACCATCATTTATGTATTTTATCCACTCCATCTATCCATTTTAACAGATAATTTTATGGCTTGTGCCTAAAAATGAAGCATATCCAATGTTCAAATGGACCACACCACATGAAAATTTTGAATTGAACTTCTACTGTTGAAAATTTCTTAGGGGCCACCAAAGTTTTAGATCAAGCTTATATTTGTGTTTTCTATTCATCCATGTCTGTATAATCTTATGAACAAGTTTCATAACAAACAAACATCACTGTTGGGCCTGGTATAGTTTCAACAGTGGGAATCATTATCCCCACTGTTTCTCGTGGTATGATCCACTTGATCTTTTGAAATGCTTCAATTTTGGGCTCAACCCCTTAAATTAGATGGAAAAACGCATGGACGGTGTGGATAGACTACATACATTCAAGGTGGGCCCAACTGAGTTTACTCAGTACGATATGAGCGTACTGAGTAACTTAATACTCAATCCGATTCGCTTGCTACGCCCCACAATGATGTTTTATTTGTAATCCATCATGTTCATCGGATGATGTATATATAAATGAACCAAAAGCCCAGATGCAAGCTTCATCTAACAGACAATATATTAAAATATACTTGTGGTATGTGCTTTCTTCAGTGGACTGACCATTTTCAGAAGATGAGAAAATGCTGATGTATGGATGGATTCAATCCAATGGGAGAATAGTGCGATCCAATGGAGGGATTTTTATGATGGAGA
>JAJHSJ010000015.1:42736178-42796897 GCA_021015155.1 Magnolia officinalis
AATAAATAAATAACAGATGCTTCCTTGTGCTTTCACTAGAATCTAGTGTCGCCTGGATTCACCTATGTCTAACTATATTCTGTAATGCAATTGATTTTTAAAATTCCAGGCATGGTATTAGGAATGGTCTTAGAATCATAAAGTTGGATTATTGATTTGTTTCAAATGTAAGAAATATAGGTCTAAGGACTGACGAATTTGAGATTTCTTTTTAACCATTCGATCATTTTTAGGTTTCTCCTAGCCCTAACTGGGTCCTTCCCTTGATCTATCAGATCTCATGTTCTTTCTCTAAAATCCCTACTGCCTTAATTATCCTTGGTGAGATGCAAAACTACTCATTACACCAATTAAAGATGTATATAATCAGAAGGGGCCACTGTCAAAGAAACATCTACATAAAATACGTACCGGTGCAGATAATTCATCAAGTAGTGGTCCTCAAAATGCCAACAGAACGACAAAAACAGCATCCCAACATCATGAACCTCTTTAAGCCTTGATCCTTGTAATTTAGGAAAATTACTGAGATTTCACGGGCTAGAGCAGTACTTCTTCTACACCTCCAGCTCGATAGAGGGTGGCAATGGGTCATTCTCGTAGGGGAACCCACTCCGGTACAAAGATGTGCCCGAATCACTCCCATACATCACCTCCACCTTCCCCATAAACCCCTCTAAAATCTTCCAAAACCGCCGCTCAATCAACGAGCTACCAGTTGGCCCCACCATCCCCAACCACCTCCTCTTCGCAACACCTCTTCTCCTTGACGACCTAATCGTACCCACCAAAACACTTGACCACATTGAAGAGGTAGCAGAGGCTAAGATCCTCGCCCTTGAAGACGACAACAGCAACCCACTTCTCGAGCTTGCAGCTACAGTGGTTCTCAAGGAAGCAGGTATACTCTAGTTCGAAGGTGGCCAGGACGCAGGCACATGGGTGGAAATGGAGACAGGAATAGCCTGGGATTTGGTGGGGAAGGTGGAGGAGGAGATGTCGAGGGTGAAGGGTGGGCCCAGCTCTTGAGAGGAACCATGCGACAGATGCCGTGGCATTTGGCCTCAGGTTGGATCTTGGAGATGTAGGAGACCGGGTCCTGGAATTCGTATTCGAAAGGGTAGTAGACAGGGGCTTGGGGGAGAGCTAGGGTTTGGGATGAGGTGCTGGCGCAGTGCCGTAGGACGCCTTTCTCTGCTACCCGAGGACGGCCTTTTCCAATTGCAGAGAAGAGAGAGAGAGAGAGAGAGAGAGAGAGAGAGAGAGAGGACCGAGGATGTTCTCGAGAGACGGCGAGACGGTCGAGAAAAGACCGTTGCGTGAGAGAGAGAGAGAGAGTGATTTGAAATGGAGCCGATGTTTGCTTTGAGATATAAGCAAGAGAAGTTTACCATTGTATAACCAATCTATAGCCCATTTACCTTTTCGGGTCCACTTCTTTTTACCTTACCAGAATAAGCCCCATCTGTACGGACGACTTGGCAAAGGTCGAAAATGCCCCTGCTTTATCCTTCAGCCGGATTGCTGGTGCTCGAAGACGAGCGCTGACGCTCCTCGAACTCCGAGTTTTACGAACGGTTGAAAAGATATCAAAGTTACATGGCCCCACAGTTATGTATTTATTATATCCACCGTTCATCCATATTTCGAGATCATTTCCGAGCAATATCCAAAAAAAAAAATCATATCCAAAGATCAACTGGACCACACCACAAGAGCAGCGGCAAAATTGATTTTCACCATAAAAAATTTTTATAGGGCCCACCATGACATTTTTTTCCATCCAATCTATTCATAAGGTCACAAAGAGATGAAGAGGAATAACAATTTCATAATGATCCAATTTTCTGTGACCCCTTAAAAGGGTTGAATGGTAGAACGTTCAATTCCCCACCTACCTCTTAAGTGTGGTCCACTTGATAGTTAAATCTGTCTTATTTTTTGTCTCAAGCCTTAATAAGAGCTTGCCAAATAATGGACGGTTTGGATATAACACAGACCTCATGATCTTTCCACAAAAAAAAAAAAAAACCAAAATCATATCTAAAGATCAGCTGGACCACACACCAAAAGAGCTGCGGCAAAATTGATTTTCACCATTAAAAATTTTATAGGGCCCCCGCCATGACATTATTTTTTCCATCCAATCTATTCATAAGGCCACAAAGAGATGAAGAGGAATAACAAATTTCATAATGATCCAAAATTTCTGTGACCCCTAAAAGGGTTTTGAATGGTAGACTTTCATTCCACCTACCTCTTACAGTGTGTCCACTTGATAGTTAGATCATCTTCTATTTTTTGTCTCAAGCCTTAATAAGAGCTTGCCAAATAATGGACGGTTTGGATATAACACAGACCTCATGATCGGACCCACAAAGCAACAAGGATTCCACAAAAAAAAAAAAAAAAAAAAAAAAAAAAAAAAAGGTCCCATCTGGCAAATAGATTTTTTTTTTTTTATTTATAAGGAGAACTTTTGTCTAGCTGATAGATTTTTTTTTTTCTTTGTAAGGAGAACTTTTTCCCCCTTACATTTTCTCTATACATAATTATGTAAATATGTATATATAAGTATAAAAAAATATTTTTCTATCTTTTAATTCATTTCTTTGCCTATTTATTTAACAAGCATATCTCCTAAACTAGAATGAGTTACTTAACGTACCACATATGATTTTGGGGTAGGAGAAGCTAATTTAGCCAACCAACCTAGTTATTTTCCAAGATTCCATTGGGTTGATGGTTGAAAATCCATTTCACTCACTTCGCGGTCAATTTCATTCATTTCATTCACTTTGCGGTCAATTTCATTCACTTTGGGGTCAATTTCATTCACTTCACAGTCAATTTCAATCAATTGACGGTAAATTTCATTAACTTCGCAATCAATTCCATGCATTTCGCGGTGAATTCCGGCGAATTCCCTTCACTTCACAGTCAATTCCATGCATTTCGAGGTCAATTCCCTTCACTTCACGGTCAATCCCGGCGATTCCCCCATCACTTTACGGTCAATTCCATACATTTTACGGTCAATTCCTTTCACTTCACGGTCAATTCCGTGCATTTCACGGTCAATTCCCTTCATTTCACGATCAATTCCATGCATTTCACGGTCAATTCAGGTGATTCCGCTTCACTTCACGATCAATTCCATGCATTTCACGGCCAATTCCCTTTGAGCGTGTTTGGATGGCGGGCCCGCGTTGTAAAACATTGTATATTATAATATATTTCACATGACGTAGTAGCTCTAACCAAACGTCCACATGTTGTACGCTAGCAGGCCGAGTACGTCGCCGAACCAATTTTCAAAATCCACGCGGCTGGATTTCGTTGTACATTGCAGGCAGCACTGTACCGCCATTGCAGAGAGATTTTTTAAAAAATAATCTGGTGGTCGATGTGGACCCCACCATGATGTATTGTTTCATCCATGTCGTCCATATAAATTTAGAGATCATTCTAATGTATGATTCCAAAAATGAGATATATCCAAATATCAAGTGGTCCACATTACATGAAATAGTGTTAAATGAGGGTCGACCATTAAAAACATTTTGAGGGCAATAAAAGTTTTGGATCAACATGATCTTTGTTTTTTCTCTTCATCTGGGACTGTATGACGTAATGAACAGAATGGATGTCAAATAAACAGTATGGCGGGCCTTTGGAAGATTTTAATGGTGGATATCCAATGTCTATTGTTTTCATTTGTTGTGGTCACTCTGAGACTTATATTCCTCTCAGTTTTGGGATCAAGTCATAACATGATCTTAAAAAAATAGATGAACGGAATGAATGAAATACACAGATCATGGTGGGGCCCATAGAGCACCGACCACAAGCACGAAGAAGATTCTTTTTCCAAACATTGATTTTTCAAATCCAATTGTTTATGTATACATTTCACATCTAACCCAAACGATGTGACGGTTTTTCAAAATGCAGACCCCATGGCGCTGCAGTGCCACGATTTACTTGATGGGACAGTTTTACTTCCCTATACATTATTATACGCGAATCTAAACACGACATTTACTTCAAGTCAATTCAATGCATTTCACAGTCAATTCCCTTCACTTCACGGTCAATTCCATGCATTTCACAGTCAATTCCGGCGATTCCCCTTCACTTCACAGTTAATTCCATGCATTTCACGGTCAAACACCGGAATTGACCGTGAAATGCATGGAAATGACCGTGAAGTGAAGCAAATTGACTTTGAAATGCATGGAATTGACCATAAAGTGAAGGGGATTGACCGTGAAATGAATGGAAATGACCGTGAAGTAAGGGAATTGACTGTGAAATGCATGGAATTGACCGTGAAGTGAAAGGGAATCGCCGGGATTGACTGTGAAATGAATGGAAATGACCGTGAAGTGAAAGGAATTGACTGTGAAATGCATGGAATTGACCGCGAAGGGAAGATGATTGACTGTGAAATGAATTGAATTGACCGTGAAATGAATTGAATTGATTGTGAAATGCATGAAATTGACCGTGAAATGAAGGGGATTAACCGTGAAATGCACGGAATTGACCGTGAAGTGAAGGGAATTGACTGTGAAATGCATTGAATTGACCGTGAAGTAAAGGGAATTGACCGTGAAATACATGGAATTGACCGTGAAGTGAAGCGGAATCACCAGAATTGACCGCGAAATGCATGGAATTGATCGTGAAATGAAGGGAATTGACCATGAAATGCACGGAATTGACCGTGAAGTGGAGGGAATTGACCGTGAAGCGATGGGGAATTGCCGAGATTAACCATGAAATGCATGGAATTGACCGTGAAGTGAAGGGAATTGACCTCGAAATGCATGGAATTGACTGTGAAGTGAAGGGAATTTGCCGGAATTCACAACGAAATGTATGGAATTGATCGCGAAGTTAATGAAATTTACCGCGAAGTGATTGAAATGATCGTGAAGTGAATGAAAGTGACCGTGTAGTGAATGAAATGAATGAAATTGACCGCAAACTGATTGAAATTGACCGCAAAGTGAGTGAAATGAATTTTCAACCATCGACCCGATGGAATCTTGGAAAATAACTAGGTTGGTTGGCTAAATTAACTTCTCCTACCCCAAAATCATATGTGGTACGTTAAGTAACTCATTCTAGTTTAGGAGATATGCTTGTTAAATAAATAGGCAAAGAAATGAATTAAAAGATAGAAAAATATTTTTATATACTTATATATACATATTTACATAAATATGTATTAGAGAAAAATGTAATGGGAAAAAGTTCTCCTTTAAGAAAAAAATTAATAATAATAATAATTCTGCCAGACTGCCGCAGCACTGCCGCCGTAGTATGGGCTTTTTTTTTTTTCCTGTGGAATCCTTGTTGCTTTAGTGGGTCCCATCATGAGGTCTGTGTTATATCCAAACCGTCCATCTATTTGGCGAGCTCATATTAAGGCTTGAGACGAAAAATAAGACAGATCTAACTATCAAAAGGACCACACTGTAAAAAGCAGTGGGGAATTTAAACATCCACTGTTGAAACCCTTTTAGGGGTCACCGAAGTTTTGGATCATTATGAAATTTGTTTTTCCTCTTCATCCAGGTCTTTGTGACCTTATGAATAGATTGGATGGAAAATAAGTGTTATGGTGGGCCCTATGAAATTTTTAATGGTGAAAATCAATTTTCCTGCTGCTCTTTATGGTGTGGTCCAGTTGATCTTTGGATATGATTTTTTTTTTTTTTTTGAATAATGCTGCAAAATGTTCTCGAAATATGGATGAACGTTGTGGATATAATAAATACATAACTGCGGGGCCATGTAACTCAGAAATCTTTTGAACCGTTTGTACAACTCAGGAGTTCGAGGAGGCGTCAGCACTTGTCTTCGAATGCACCAGCCTATTTGCTTGACGTAAAAAAGCACGGGCACTTTTGACCTTCGGCAAGTCGTCTGTACAGCTGAGGCTTATTCTGGTGAGGTAAAAAGATGTTGGTTTAAAAAAGAAAAATGGGCCATAAAGGGGTTATGCAGTGGTAAATTTCTCGATAAGCAAATCACTTATATGATACACGGGCGGAGAATGAAGCTTGATACGCAGGCGCTAAGAGTTGTTGATGTGGCATATATTGACTCAAATAAATCTGACTAGATTGTTCATCCCACTGTTTCCAAGCGCCAATCCAAACATCAGTTTGTTTGGACGCTTGCTTGTAGGAATAGGGTTGATAGTTTTCATTTTAGACCATCCAATAAATTCCCACCAATCTGATAGCCAGATGATTAAAATCCCAGGAATTTTTTGTGTGATTTTGTACACTCCTTAGAATTTTATATTTTAGAAAATATTTACTTAAAATTCATCCCAACTACCAGATTCCTCACCGTATGTATTAAGCCAAGTGACCAAAAATCAAACCATTACTATTGGGAAACTATTTACAATGCTCACCTTCCTAATTGCTTCCCTTGGTCTTAGTTATCTAAATCATAAATGGGTCTGATTTTTATGAACCATCGTAAATTATGGTGCAGCAGTGATTTTATTATGATAGACTTATAAAAATAAAGAGTGAATGTCTCTTTCCAAACTATTCTTTTGGTGTGGCCCACTTGAATCACATTTAACATGACCTTTTACACTATGCATAATGTTGCATTACACATTTAACCATCAAAGTGGATCTCACATAGACATCATGGTAGTCCCGTCAAAAATCAAAAGTGGGTCTCCATTAAAAAATTAATACACCAATGGAAATCGAAAGCCGCTGGGAGTAGGACACCTCAAGGGTCCTACCGTGATGTGTATGCGAAATGCACTCCTACCATTAAATGGGTAATACCACTTTGGGCATACGGCCGAAAATCATACTAGCCCATGATTCAAGTGGGCCATAACATAGGAAATGGTTGGGAGAGCCATCCACCCATGATTCTTACGGGGCCATCATGATAATTACATGAAATCCATTCCAACCAATTAGATGCCACACCAAATTTTTTGAGTGTGTTGCTAAAATTAGATAAATTCATGATTCATGTGGGCCATACCGAAGGAAAAGGTTTGCAAGATGAGCATGGTGTGATGAAAGTGAGTGTTGTGTGATGTGTAGAGCATATCAAGTTGTAAGCTGGCCACACCTAATCCCACAAGCCTGGCAGACTCATGACGCCTGATACGTGAGCATTTGATCTCATTGCTTGAAAATCCTAAACTCTTATTATTGGATATTTGTTTGTTGAAATGGGACCATTGGATGCCTTTTCAAATTTACCGTGTCCAATAAATGCTCACCATCCGATAGTCAGATAATTTGGCAAGCTTAATTTTTCTAATTCATATTTAAGTTGGGCCATAAGTTGGATGGTTTAAATTGAACTACTTGTATTGCAAGTATGTAATATATAACTCCCCCGTGTATCATCTATCATACAATCTATCAGTATAGAGACGTCCTCTAGCTTGAAGTCTTTGTTGGACCACCCAACTGCTGCCCTTGATTCTTGGACTTGCTTCAATAGTGACCCCTCCAATATCAACCTTGTGATGAAAAAGCTTTGTACGCCCCACCATAGTGTGTGTTTTATCTATGCCGTCCATCCATTTTTACAGTCCATTTTTAGGCATGAGCCCAAAAATGAAGCATATGCAAATCTCAAGTGGAACACACTACAAGAAACAGTGGTGATTAAGCACTCACCATTAAAAACTTCTTAAGTCCCACTGTAATGTTTATTTTCCATCCACTCGTTGATTAGATCACACAGACCAAGAGTATATATAAGCTTGATCCAAAACTTTTGTGGCTCCCAAGAAGTTTTAATGATGGACATTCAATCACCATTATTTCTTATGGTGTGGTCCACCCGAGATTTAGATCTGCCTCATTTTTGGGCTCATGTCATAAAATGAGCTATAAAAAATGGGTGGCCGCAGGGGATAAAACATATATCATGGTGGGGCCCATAAAGCTTTTCCATCTCCAGTACCAAGGTGGGGACTAGAGGGGTCACTGTCAAATTCTAGTCCTTGATTCTGATTTGAAGGAAAGTGGGGCCCACCCATTAACTGATTCATGGGTGGGTCCCCTCTTGGTCTACAAATAGGAAATGTTCTGAAGGTACAAGAAATGGTCACTATCTCTCTGCTAAGAGGGCATTGACCATCAAATTCATGAATGTACCTTTCTTTACCAGACTAATGACTTCCGGGGGTGGAGATGGGAGAAGCAATATAAAAATTTCATAATCCGAGGATAGCGATTAACTTTACTACCTAAAATTCCCTTTCTTTTTGTCATGTGGTATAATACGGGTTGGGCTGGCCCATTGGCCTTTTGTGCCTGACTCCTTTCTTGTTAGACTTGGGTCGTGCTCTCAAGCCTGGGGCCATGCTTGAGTTTAAAATGCGGGCTCATTTTCTAATTGGGAAGGGCATGGACCTTGTACAACCAAGCTAGAATGTGACCCAGCCAGCCTTTGACTATAGAAAGAAGAAATCCTATAATACAAAAGAAATTTATGTCCTCCTTACAAATTTGGTGGGCCCCACCATGTTGTTTATGTTAAATACACACTGAAAATGTATTATCATATTTTAGGTCTAGAAACCGAAAATCAGTTCCATCCATTGTTAATGTAAATTACACAATTAGAGAAATAGCATACTAGTCAATTTTCACACTGCAAATTATTTCTATTTGTGTGGCCCACCTAAATTACATATGAGCCTGAATTTGATTCTAAGGTCTAAGTTTTGGTGTGGCATCTAACAAGCAGATTTTATATAATCATCATGGTAGGCCCTATAAAACTCAAGGGTGGACGTCTCTCCCAACTCTTTCCATGTGTGCCCCACCTTAATTACAAGTCAGGCTAGCTTTTTTGCTCTATGGGTAATGTGAGATTACACATCAAATAGTGGGCCCATAAAAAATCTAGGAGCGCCACTTGGCTGTGACCTAAACTAGCGATATGGGTGTAACCCTAACCATAGGGCCCACATAGATGTATTTAATGCATATATGTGCCATCCATTGATTTGGCAGCTTATTTTAGGGCATGTTCCCAAAAATCAAGCCGATATAATTTTTAAGTGGACCACAAGAGGTTATTGACCATTAAAAACCTTTGTTGGCCACAAAATTTTTTAGATCAGACTAGGCTTTATCAATAGTTTGGATGGTCAATAAATATTATGGTCATCCCTAGGAAGTTTTTAATTGTGGTCATTCAATGACCACTGTTTCCTGTGTAGTCCATTTGAGATTTGTATCTACTTTATTTTTTACTTCATTTTTAGGACCATGCCCAAAAATAAGTTGGCAAAAATGATAGACAACATGGATATACAATGCATACATCGAGCGGGCCCTACAATCAGGTCCCATCCACATAGCTGGTTTTGGAGTTGCAGCCAAGTCACGCTCAAAGTGAAGGTTGGGGTCAGTAAAATTCCCTTTTGAATGTTGAACCAATGGTGAGCAATTTTTTTATATGAAAATCACCCCTCTCCACTCATCAAGTGGCTACACTTTTATTTTGTTATTTATCAATGGCTATACATCGTTTTCAATTATGTGGGTCACTTGATGAGTGGATAGAATGATGTTCGCACTGGGTGTTCCTCATGGTGGGCCAACCTATGAGGAGGATTGGATTTCACAAGCACTAACACTGGTAGTAAATTTAACAGGTAGTAAGTTGTCCACTGGAATGACTTAAATTGTGGTCCAACAAGTTAGACTTTGAGACATTCTCTTTTTTTAATATTTCAGCATAAACCGTTGCAAGACTAATGCCCACCCTTGATTTCTCAGGTGATGAGCTCAGGCTAGCAAAAAATAAAAGGGTTGGACTTAGGCTGGATTATTTGGCTTGTCACAAGCTAGACCGGGCTAGGTTCGGTCTACATTAAACAATGAGGGCTTTAGTAGAGCTTGGCCCGAGCTCATTGATACCCCCAGGTATATTTAATTTAGGAAAAAAAGATATCATGCAATTGTAATGCTTGAGATTTCTTGGCCATGGGAGTTGGGGTTGATCATGCAGGGTGGCTCCACCGTGATGATGCTTATGTGAATCCACCCTAATAGGTGCTCACCCCATGTTAGGCCCAAACCCAAATATCATTCCCATTCATGATTTAGGTGGACCACACAATTGGAAATGGTTTATAGTGCAACCCTCATCCTCCTCACTATTTACCTTGGTATGGCCCACATGAATCATAGATGGACTTGATGTTTGAGCATAGGCCGAAATTTTGGTGTGGCATCTAATGGTTGAATTGGATTTGATATAATCATGACACTGAGCCTAGGGAAAATCAAGGATGGATGTTTCTCTACCTGCTATTTCCTTTAGTGTGGCCCTTAGGCCTAATGTGGGATTAGGCATGCATCTATGGTCAAATTGGATCTCACATACTCATCACGTTGGGCTCCATAAAAAATCAAGGTTGACTGAACCATCATGATCCATATTTGATTCAAGTGGGGCCACACTAAAAGAAAGAGTTTTGAGAGAGATGTCCACCTATGATTTTATAGGGCTTTTTGGTAATGATTATTTGAAATCCACTTGGTCTGTTAAATGCCTCACAAAAGTTTAGGCCTGAACCTAAACATCGGTCTCATTCGAGACTCAGGAGAGCTAAACCAAGGGAAAGAGTTTGGAGGATGAGGGATGTCCTGTACCCCATTTTCAATTGTTGTAGTCTACCTGAATCACAAATAGGGCTAATGTTTTAAGCTATTGTAGCATGGTAACACACCTAGTGGTTGGGGTAGATTTCACATAAACATAACTGTATAGCCCATCCGAGCTGCTGACCCCTTTGCTTGCAAGAATAGAGTTCTTAAAAATTCTAACCTAAGGTAATCCATTGACAATTACTTAAATTAATGCGGTGGCTTACTGAAAACCTCTTTGAAAATGGTACCGGAATGTAAAATTTTATATTATGTAGGTGGATTTTTCTAAATTTGCCTTTTTCTTTTCTTTTTTCTTTTTTGAAAATTCAAGTTTAATGCTACTTACACAAAATGGGCGGGCTGCAGCTCGCACATCAACTGTTTTCTACATTAAAAGTGGGTATTCACACCAAGACTAGGAATTGAAAGTCTTGCCAATATCTTCAAATTCTATTTAAAAATGGGGGCCTAATTTTTTGAGGACCCAAGGGAGCATTAATGGATGCACGTGATGTATGGATTTGATGTCCTACATCCATCAAAGCAGACTCTATACTCAATTTAGAAGGTTCTTAATTGTGTCTCATCCCAACTATGCCAATATGGTAAACGTTGGAGGCATTGAGCTATTAACCAGGTGGGGCATCTATATGACATATGCCTAGTCCAAAAATTCATGCTGGCAGACTCATAAGGTATGTATGCCACACATGTACTTTTAAATCTATTAAGTGATGTTGAATTTTCCTACTAATCATCCATTTTTCACCTACAAGTATGACCTGCCTTATGGGGTGATTAGTTTGATGGGCCAATTATAGACCGAATCATTGGTGAGGATTACCCAATGGGGCGAATATAGACCAAATTATTAAATGGATATGGGGGTGGTTAGGATCCATTTGCACTCCTAAAGTAGCAAGCTTAGGCTAGTCCTAGCCCACCAATCATCAATAAGCTGACTATTGTTAAATGAGCAACTCAGAGCTGCGCCAGGGAGATAAAAGGTCAAAATGGGGGAAAGTCCTCATTGAAAACTTTGGTGAGCCTTCCCTGGATGCAGATTGAGTTGTGCGGAGCTCACCACCCTTTCCGGCTACATACACTTGCTAATAAAATGTTGCCACTCAATGAGCTTTTTCAAGGTGCATTCTTTTTAAGAAGTTTTTTAATAAGCTACATTTATTTAATTAATTATCATTTGACAGCTTCCGTTAGAGATTTGTCAATGGAAGCTGGGTTTCAGCCATGTGAGCAACGAGTTGGCAGCTTGGGTGGGCCCCACCATAATGTTTATATCAAAATACACCCGGACCATTAGGTGTATCACCTCATATTATGCCCATTGCCCAAAACTCTAATGCATCTATGATTCAAGTGGACCACATGATTAGAAACAGGGTACAAGCAATGCTCACCCTCAAAATTGTTTCCCTTGGTGGGGCCCATTTGGATCATGTATAGGCCTGATTTTTGGGCCCTAAGCCTAAAGATTGGTTTGAAATCTAATGGTTGGAGTAAATTTCTTATAATCATCACAATGGGACCTGCAAAAATCAAGGGTGGATGTATCTCTTTTCTTTTGGCGTGGCCACCTGAATAATGGATTAACCTTTTTTTTTTTTTGTTTTTTTTTTTAATTGAGCCTAACATGGGAATATATACTTAGTGCTAGTGGCCCACCTATATAATGGATTAACCTGATTTTTTGGCATTGAAACTAACCTAGGATTACACCTAACTGGCAGAGTGGAATTCACATATATATACACTATGGTGGCCCCTTAAAAATCAATGGTGAGCTATCATCTCTCAACTATTCTTAAATTTCCGCTATTAAAAAACAGAAAAAGGGCCACCCTTGATTTTATGAGGCCTACCTTGAGACCACTCGACATGTAATCCAATGTTTGGTTCAAGGACAAAAAATCAGTTTTGATTAAGGTAGGCCACACCAAAGAAAACAGTTGAGAGAGAGATATGTCTACTACCCTTGGATGGTCAGTATTGACATGTGTGTGGGATGTTTGTGTGGAGGATAAGTTGCCACAACTTTATGAGTTTGGCCAATGACTATGTCTTATTTTAGCTATGCATCTACACGCATGTCAACAAATATGTGTGTGAAAGTCCATCCATTCATTAGGCGGGGACTTCTGGTGATTGTGCCTTTGGCCTAAATAATCATGTCAATCCACCACTCATTCATCATGTGTACTGCCTAACTTCACCCTAGGACCTAAATATCAAGTCATTCCAAAGCACAAGTAGGCCATAGTACCGTAGGGAAGTCAGGCCCATCATTAATTTTATGGGGGCTTACAGCAGCAGTTAGATGACATCCAATCCATTTCATTTAATGCACCTCATTTACGGGGATGTATCATCACCCTAAATATCATGCTTTTCCATAACTTAGGTGGGCCACACAATGTTAATATAGTTAATATAGGGGTTTTAGGGATGACTTCACACCGTTCCCTATGCTGTGGCCCACCTAATTGTTGGGCTGGACTTACTTTTGTGGTTAGGAAATGTGTGTTAAACCTAATAGATGAGGTCGCTCTTATGCACATGAAGCTATTGCTTGTGGGCACTACGCATGAATTTTGGGTCCGATTAAAATTGAGCTATTAAATGTCCGGTTCAACTCGATCCTGTCCCATTACCACCCCTTTGGAAGTACAACCTTAAATATTTATGGGAGCAGCTCATAATGGAAGGGTCCACTAGCTTAATCAACCTTCCATTAAGGTTATCCCACATTTATAGGGATCATGTGCCAATCAACCTTCCATTAAGGTCGTCTAACCTTTGAAATTTTTGGAATATACTCCATCCACACAGTGTCCAACCGAATCAAAGGTCTTGATTATCAGACGGTGGTGCAATGCGTAGTGTGAGAGGGAACAATATAGAACTTTTAATGCAGCAAAATACATATCAGTAGGGGTGTCGACTTGTTGGGTTTGGGTAGGGTCTTATAGTAACCATTCTAGGGCTAACTAGTTTAGGGACTTGTCAGGTTGTGTCTCTAAGGCCCAAGTCTAATTCATGAGACCCAAACTCGGATCCAATCAGGTTACACATGGGGTCTTCGGATCTAGGTTTTGAGTTGAGTTTGGGTGAGCCAGATGCCTGAATTTGATCGCACGCACATCTCACTTTAACACGTGCATGGTGTGTAAATAAGCTCTCTTATATATGTGTGGAATAGGAAATCTCATTTCTTTAACCCGAATAATCAATATATATATATATATATATATATATATATATATATATATATATATATATATATATATATATATATATATATATATATATATATATATATTAAACACATATAACTTTGCAGTTAAAATTAATTGGATCCCACCAGACTGATTAGCCAAACTAATAAGATCCATCTCATGAAACTGACCGGAACCTACTAGACCTGATTTTAACTGGGTTAAACAAATGGGACCTGACCTGTTACAATTATATATGCCAGATGTACAGGAAACTAAGAGTCCGAGTACGGCCACTGTTTGGAGATTGAAAAGGTGAAGAAGGGCACATATGCCATTGTGGCACATGTTTGGGATATGTGGTTCATTTACAAGGTGGGGCACTATGTGACATGCCCTGTGAAAAAATTCATGCCAGCACACTCATAAGGTAGGCCATGCATGTATTTCTAATGGTGATTTTTCTTTCCAATCATCCATATATTCTCACCTACCTCGGTGACCCACCTGATGAGGTGATTGGTCTGGTTTATAAAGCAGGGCATCTTCACGGTTAGCCCCTTCTAACTATTGGTCAGATTTCTGCCATGTGCTATAATTCAATTTTACTCCATCTCTCTTCGCTCGGATTATTATGTCTTGTGATCTCTATGGAGAGCCCTACCAATTTAATAATGTTTTACCTGAGTGACATGTTGACAGGAAAAATTATACCAAAATAGTCTACACTTACCATACACGAGCTTTTGGGATCCACTGTGTTGTATATATAAAACACACTCCACCCATCAAGTGAAAACCATTATTTGGATTATGCATGCAGAAGTTAAACTTGATTAATAATTCATATGATCCCCTATTTATGGGAGTAGTGTAAATTTTGTCCTAGCAGCACTAAGTTGGCATGGTGTGGCCCACTTAGGCATTGTATCAGATTGATTTTTGTATCATCTCCTCATCCTCGTGATTTACACCTGATTAACTGGTTTGATGCAGGATACACACCATGGCAGCCCAACAACCAACCTTGTTGGCATCCCATCCCAATTATTCTACATGGTATGGCATGTTTGAGTTATGGATGTAGGTGATTTGTAGAAAAAGAAAAAAGAAAACTCATTATGATATGAAGCTAAGTGGGCCTTGTTGAGATATGGAGCCACATCTGGGGCCGCCTTCGACTGGTTGTAGCCCATGCTCGACCAGTCGTAGGGGTCCGCTTGACCGGTTGTGGATCGGTTCGACTCAAAGTCCAGCAAGCAGCGTTTTTCATGTCTGGGTTCTTCGACCAGTCGTAGGGATTGTTCGACCAGTCGTAGATGCCCTTCGACTAGTCGTAGGTTCCCTTCGACTAGTCGTAGGTTACGCAGATTCGTTTCCGAATTCGATGCGGACTGCGGATTTTGGTGTCGCCTTTCGCAAGGGTGCGAAAGGAAAGTTGCCTAAACTATATATAGGTGTTCCTAGGGTTTTTCTAGGTGTATTGGAATATTGAGGAAATAATTCTAAGGTGTGGGCAAAGGGTTTTCTATGTTCTTCCAAGGTTGAGGTTAATATATTGCCTTGTAATCTTTGTTCTTCATAGGGGAAGTTTGCATCCGTGGTTTTTTACCCTAGTTTGGGGTTTTTCCATGTATATCTTGTCTTGTGGTTTGTTTTGGATTATTTTGATCTACTTCTAGTTTATATTTCTTCTTGTCTATCATTTGTTGGTGAGGCCTGAGATTGGATCTAGGCTCACTGCGTTGTTGGCGTCTGCGCAACAACTGGTATCAGAGCTATTGGTTTAGTTCTATTGGGAGCGATGACGGAAGAAGGGAAAACTAGAATTGAGAAGTTTGATGGTTCAAAATTTGCCTTCTGGAAGATGCAGATGGAGGATTATCTGTATCAGAAGGACCTCTATGTTCCTCTAGGAGGAAAAGAGAAGAAACCAGAAAAGATGACAGATGATGAATGGTTTTTACTGGATAGGAAGGCTTTAGGAACGATCCGACTTTCTTTGTCTAAGAGCGTCGCCTTCAATATATCCAAGGTGAAAACCACAAAAGAATTAATGGAAGCCCTAACCACCATGTATGAAAAACCCTCTGCATCCAACAAGGTTCATCTTATGAAACAGCTATTTAACATGAAGATGTCAGATGGTGGGAGCGTGGCTGAACATCTAAATGAGTTCAATACAGTCACGAGCCAGTTGGAATCCGTTGGCATTGTTTTTTAGGATGAGGTCAGGGCGTTATTGATCTTATCCAGTTTGCCAGACAGTTGGGATGGTTTGGTGATTGCTGTGAGCAATTCTTCAGGGTCGACAAAGCTGAAATTTGATGATGTGGCCGGTCTAATTCACAGCGAAGAATCTAGAAGAAAGGCATTAGGAGTTTCAGGGGATTCAGGGAATGCTCTAAACGTTGAAGGAAGAGGAATATCACTGAACAAAGGAGGCAATAAACACGGGCGTTCTAAGTCTAGGAAGAAGTCCAAGGGACCGAAAGACAAAGACGGGTGTTGGCATTGCGGCAAGAAGGGGCACATGAAACGTGATTGCAGGGCGCTCAAGAAACAAGAAGGAAGCTCTCAAGGCGGGAAGGATTCAGTGAATCTATGTGAGGAGAGCGACACAGAGGCGTTGATCTTGTCTCTTGATGCGAGGAATGAGTCTTGGGTTATAGACTCGGGTACTTCGTTTTATGCTACTTCGTGTAAGAAAGTTCTGCATGATTATGTGTCAGGTGACTTTGGGAGAATCTACCTGGGTGATGAGCCGTGCAGTATTGTTGGAAAGGGGGACGTTCAGGTAAATGAGAAAGATGGAACGCCTTTGAAATTGAAGGATGTCAGACATGTACCGAGTTTGAAACGTAACTTGATCTCTGTGGAGCAGTTGGCCGATACCGGTTATGTGACGACCTTCACTAGTGATTCCTGGAAGATCACAAAAGGTGCCTTGGTGATATCTCGAGGCAAAAAGGAAGGTACTTTATACGTGACTTCAGGATCGTATAGTTCACTCGCAGTCGCATTAACTGGAGTGAATGGGCAGTTATGGCATCAGAGGCTGAGACATATGAGTGAGAAAGGGATGAAAGTGTTATTGTCAAAAGGGAAGCTACCAGGGCTGAAGTCTATTGACTTGGAATTCTGCGATGACTGCGTGTATGACAAGCAGAAGAGAGTAAGCTTCAAGAAGACGGGACGCGCTTCAAAGACGCATCTGTTGGAGCTTGTACACACTGATGTGTGGGGACCGGCACAGGTATCATCTCTTGGTGGCTCACGTTATTTTGTTACTTTTATTGATGATGCTAGTAGAAAACTGTAGGTCTATTTCCTAAAACATAAATTTGATGTATTTGATGTATTTAAGAAGTGGAAAGTTATGGTAGAAAATGAGACAGGTAAAACAGTAAAGTGTCTCAGATCTGACAATGGGGGAGAGTATTGTGATTAGAGGTTTGAGGAGTATTGTACAACAAATAGAATCAAACATCAGAAAATGATTCCAGGGACACCACAGCAGAATGGTGTGGCTGAGCGCATTAACATGACCATCCTTGAGCGCGCCAGGAGCATGAGGTTACATGTAGGGTTGCCCAAGACCTTTTGGGTAGATGCTGTGAATAATGCCGCATATCTCATCAATAGAAGTCCCTCAGCACCATTGGATGGTGGGCTACCAGAAGAAACGTGGACTGGGAAAGAAGTGAACCTTGCACATCTCAAAGTGTTCAGTTGCACTTCATATGTTCACATTGATGCAGAGCACAGAAACAAGCTGGATACAAAGTCCAGGAGGTGCACATTTATAGGCTACGGGCAGCATGATTTTGGCTATAGGTTTTGGGATGCAGAAAATAAGAAAATCATCAGAAGCAAGGACGTAGTCTTCAATAAAAAAGTGATGCATAAGGACAGTGTGCAAGAAACTAAGGCCAAGGAAAATGGATTCGTAGAGTTGGAAGAGTTACTGGACACGGGTGTTATAGCGCCACAGGATGATCATGCGCAGGAGCATTATGAGGCAGAGCCACAGACACCGGTTGTAAGGAGGTCTACTCGGGAGAGGAGACCCACGGTCCGATACTCACCCTCCTTACATTATCTACTTCTGACAGATAATGGTGAACCAGAGTGTTTTGAAGAGGCATTACAGTCGGATACACGGGTTAAGTGGGAGCAGGCCATGGATGAGGAGATGGACTCTCTTGAGTCTAATCGTATATGGGAGCTAGTCACTCTACCCAAGGGTAAGAAAGCTCTTCATAACAAGTGGGTTTACAGATTAAGGAGGAGCACGATGGTTCGAAATGGTACAAGGCCAGATTGGTTGTGAAAGATTTTCAACAAAAGGCAGGTATCGATTTCACTGAAATATTTTCACCTGTGGTGAAAATGTCTACGATTCGCATGGTCTTGAGTATAGTGGCTATAGAGGACTTACATCTAGAGCAGCTAGATGTTAAGATATCCTTTCTTCATGGGGACCTTGAAGAAGAGATATATATGCATCAACCGACAAGATATGTGGCACCAAGAAAGGAGAACAAGGTGTGCAGACTGAAAAAGAGTCTATATGGCCTAAAGCAGGCCCCGAGGCAGTGGTACAAGAAGTTCGACAGTTTCATGTCAGGAAACGGTTACAGGAGATGTCATGCAGACCACTGTTGTTACTTGAAGAAGTTTGATACGTCATACATCATCCTTCTTGTGTACGTTGATGATATACTTGTGGCTGGTTCAAGCATGAATGACATCTCAGATATCAAAAGACAGTTGTCTAGAGAATTTACCATGAAGGATTTAGGAGCTGCAAAACAAATCCTAGGCATGAGGATAAAGTGTGACAGGAAAAATAAGAAACTAGTTTGTCACAGGCAGAGTACATAGCCAAGGTACTTGATTGATTCAATATGGGAGGTGCTAAGCCGGTTAGCACTCCATTAGCCAACCACTTCAAGCTATCTAAAGAGCAAGGGGCAAAGACGCAGGAGGAACGGGATTACATGACTAAAGTCTCATACGCGTCAGCTATTAGGAGTCTCATGTATGCTATGGTGAGCACGAGACCAGACATTGCTCAAGCAGCGGGAGTTGCTAGCAGGTTCATGAACAACCCCGGGAAGGAACATTGGAAAGCTGTGAAGTGGATCCTTAGATACTTGGTAGGTACTAAGGATGTAGGGCTGTGCTATGGTGGATCGAAAATCAAGCTGTAAGGCTACATGGATTCAGATTTGGAGGAGATATTGACAGCAGAAGAAGCACTACAGGTTATGTCTTTACTCTGGGTAATGCTGCAGTCAGTTGGGTCTCTCAGTTACAGAAGATAGTGTCTATCAGTACGACGAAAGCAGAATATGTTGCGGCTACAGAAGCGTGCAAGGAGATGGTGTGGATGCAAGTTTCATGGAAGAGTTGAGTAAGAAACAAGCAGATCGCAAGCTGTATAGTGACAGTCAGAGTGCAATACACTTGGCTAAGAATTCAGCCCTTCATTCAAGGACCAAGCATATTGCCATTAGATATCACTTCATACGTTCGTTACTGGAAGATGGATCGATTGCTCTGGAGAAGATTCATACAAGTGAGAATCCTGCGGATATGTTGACCAAGGCGGTCACACGGGATAAGTTGAAGCTCTGTTCAGCTTTGATTGGTCTTCAGGCTTGAAGACTGGGAGGTGGTGCACTCCAGATGAAGAAGACAAAGGTTTATGGCGATGTGTCTCCAAGTGAGAGATTGTTGAGATATAGAGACACATCTGAGGCCGCCTTCGACTGGTCGTAGCCCATGCTCGACCAGTCGTAGGGGCCCACTCGACCGGTCATGGATAGGTTCGACTCAAAGTCCAGCGAGCAGCGTTTTTCATGTCCGGGTTCTTCAACCAGTCATAGGGATTGTTCGACCAGTCGTAGATGCCCTTCGACTAGTCGTAGGTTCCCTTCGACTAGTCGTAGGTTACGCAGATTCGTTTTCGAATCCGATGCGGACTGCGGATTTTGGTGTCGTCTTTCGCAAGGGTGCGAAAGGGAAGTTGCCTAAACTATATATAGGTATTCCTAGGGCTTTTCTAGGTGTATTGGAATATTGGGGAAATAATTTTAAGGTGTGGGCAATGGGTTTTCTATGTTCTTCCAAGGGTGAGGTTAGTATATTGCCTTGTAATCTTTGTTCTTCATAGTGGAAGTTTGCATCCGTGGTTTTTTACCCCAGTTTGGGATTTTTTCACGTATATCTTGTCTTGTGGTTTGTTTTGGATTTCTTTGATCTACTTCTAGTTTATATTTCTTCTCGTTTATCGTTTGTGAGTGAGGCCTGAGATTGGATCTAGGCTCACTGCGTTGTTGGCGTGCTGCGCAATAGGCCTACCATGATGTTTGTGACAAATTCACCCTGTCATCCATTTTGTCAAATGATGTTAGGGCGTGCCCAAAAAAATGAGGCAAATTCAAAACTCAAGTGGACCCAACAACAGTAAAACAAAATTGGTTGGGGAAATGCCTATGGTTAAAAGCTCCTTAAGTCCACCATAATTTTTAAATGCCATCCATACCGTTCATTAGGTCATTGCTATTCAATATGTGGTCCACTTGACATTTAGATCTACCTCATTTTTGGGATTAAGCCCTTAAATGATCTGGAAAAATGAATAGATGACGTGGATAAAACACATACCACAAAGTTAAAATGCAGCGGGTTGTGGTCGAAATTAAAATGTAGGACCACTTTTCAATTGGGCCTCACTTAGACCATGTACAGCCCAACCCATGTGGCCCAACTCATCTATGACTATTGGAAGGCAATCCTGTAATAAAAAGAAACTTATGTCAAGATGGAAAAGGTGCGACTATTAGAAGGAAATCTTGTAATAAAAAAAGAAAAAGAAACTTTAAATGGGGTTTGGGTCTACGTTGAACAATGAGGGCTAGCTTGGACAATCTTAGCCCATCTGGAGCCCAGGTAGTTGACACCCCTAGTTTATTTTGTCAATTAAAACTAATTGCCTACTTAAAATGTTTTACCAATTCAAATAATGCATAAGGGTCCAATTCTCATAAACTACAATCAATGCAATTAATTGAGCAACTAGTTTATATGCGAGATAGGTATCTTGTATGTGTGTATGCAATCAATCAAATGCCTAGCATACAATCCATTCGAGTATTTATATAATTCAACCAATTAAACTCATAAGCATGAATAGAAATGTTTTCAAATCACAATCACAATCACAAATACAAGCATATATAATGGTTTGGCTACTTGCCTACTCCACTCTCGACGGATGCACTCTCCTCGAGTGTATTAGATTTCATTATCTCGGAGGTTTTAAATCAGGTTTACCTCTAGGGCCCGTATGTTTTCCTATTTACCATTATAAATGGTGGTAAATAGGTAATTATAACATATTTCTATTGGTTGGAAGAGATGAAATATGAAGGGTAATTACACCTCGATTTTTAGAATTTACTTTTTGAAAAAAAGGGTGAGAATGTCTGAGTGAAATTTTTGGATCTCACCATGATGTATGTGATCGATCCACGCCGTCTATCTATTTTATCAAATCATTTTAGTGCTTGTATAAAAAAAAAAGGTAGATTATAAGCTCAATTGGACCACACTGCAGCAAACAAGGGGATATTGACATCCATCGTTGAAATGTGAAGCCATCCGTAGGTCCCACACTGATTTGTATCTGCGATCCAACCTATTTATATGATCACATGGACACAGATGAAGGAAAAAACACAAATATCAGCTGGATACAAACCTCCTATGGCCCACAAGAAGTTTTCAATGGTGTGTGTTTAATCCCCGTGTTTCTTGTGTTGTGGTACACTTGCACTTTGGATTTGCCTCGATTTTCATTTTGTGCCTTAAAATGAGCTGTTACAATGAATGGACAGCTTGGATCAAACACATATATCATGGTGAAAATTTGAAACTTTTTCTCGATATTAGTGTCAACTCAAATCAAAGCTTACTTTGCATGGGCGGTGGTGCATTTCTTATGGAAAATAATGATTGCTTATTACTTTTATTTCAACTAGAAATAAGAAAACAAACACCCCCTAACCTTACGATAGTTTCTCCTAGGCTAACCACTAACCTACACGTACACTTCCTTGTTGGAGGACCACATTTTCACTCGTGTCGGTGGCTCCCGTGAAGACTTAATTGGTTTTCTATCGACGAACTAATAACCACTACGGTCCAAATCCAAGGACCTACGTACACTCTTGTCGGAGGCTCCCTATGGAGACTAACACGTACGCACCTGTGTCTGGTGAATTTAGTCCTACACAAGAACCTATCGAGTTTGAGTCATAAACTCTACACTCAATCATACACAAGGAAAGAGTGTATGGACTCTAAATTGACAACCTTGTCGGATTGAGCCCCGTTGTTGTGCCTTACTTAAGATGCTTGATTGATACTCTCCCATGCTTTTCAATCAACCTATCAATTTCTCCACGACTGTTAATGTGAATGCTTCATCTCATACGATCAATTGCCTTGCATTTGACGCTTCGATGAGGTGACTAAGCCAATGGGAGGATAGTGGAATCTCCTACAACTAAAATGATAGTTGTTTTTCCAAATGGATTTACCTAGATGGGTGTTCTAGAGAGTTTAGACATGGATATTCATATAGGTTGTGTCTAATCTCTAAAAGATGGTAGAGATCAAGTTCATCTTCAAAGGGAGGTTAGAATCCTCATTAGAGTGGTAAATCTCAAGAAAGATAACTTGAATCTCTTAGTTTAGAGGCTTCGAGGCAGGATTAAAAGTGGGGAATCACCTAAACTCTAATGACATAAAAAATCCATCAACTTGTCCAAATACCGAATGCCATATATAAATGATTTGAGTTCCAACAGTAAAAAAAAGGGCAGAAAATGACACCTTTGATCGATCAAGTGATTCTTTCGATCGATCGAATGACCCTTTGATACGATCGAGAAATTCCAAGTTAATGCAATTTGCTTGTTGGACATTTCTAACTATATTCGATTGATCAAGCTTGGAGCTTCGATTGATCGAGGGCTCTCTCCAGATCCATTGATGGACCATTGATGTGGAATCAAGATTTACTTAAAGACTATTGTATTTGGGCTATGTGTTTATAAAAGCATTGTACCTCTTCAAAGCCTAACTGACCTTGTTCATTAAGGGTTTAAGGCTAGGTTTAAATGAGTCAAATGTTTACTTATGAGATGAATCATCTAGAGTGGGTTGTTTTGGTAGTTAAGTTAGTCTAGGGCTAGGTTTACGAAGGCACCTTATGATTTACATGTTGTCTTTAGCCTTGATGCTTCAAGTCTTCGAGTATTTGGTCTTCAATGGCTTAACCAACTCAAGACACCCTAGCTCACGTCATTGACAAAATCGAGGCACTAACAGGGGCCATGCTGGTAGCTCCACTATAATGTTTATGTGAAATCCACTCTAACAACCAGATGCTTACACATGTTAGGCCCAATGCCCAAATATCAGTCTCATTCGTGATATAGGTGGACCACAGAATTATAAACTGTGTATAAGGCAACACTCACCCTCCTAACTATTTCTCTGGCATGGCCCACCTATATCACAGATGGGCTTGATGTTTGCGCCCTACACCTAAATTTTAGTATAGTGCCTGATGGTTGGTGTGGATTTCATGTAATCATGGCAGTGAACCCTATAAAAATCAAGGGTGGATGTCTCTCTATAAACTATTTCCTTTGATGTGGCCCACTTAAATTATGGTTTAGCCTTATTTTTTGGCAACGGACTGACTATATATCTAATGGTCGAAGTGGATCTCACATACTCATCACGGTGGGTGACGGGTCTATCACAATCCATATTTGAGATTCACTCACCATTAGATGTGTAAAACATGTTACGATCACAACAAAAAAAAAGGTTGACCTTTGATTCAGGTGGGCCACACCAAAGGAAATAATTTGGAGAGAGATGTCCACTTTTTATTTTTTACCAGCCTTATCGTGATGATTATGTGGAATCAACTCGAACCATTACATACCATGTGAAAATTTAGGCTTGTGGCCCAAACATTAGTCTCATCCGAGATTTAGGCAGGCCACGCCAATGGAAAGAGTTTGGAGGGTGAGGGTTGCCTTGTACACTGTTTCTGAGATTTAGGCGGGCTAACTTTTTAGGCTATTGGCCTAACATGGGTAATGCACCTACTTGTTGGGGTGGATTTCACATAAACATCATTGTAGGGCCCATCCAATTTGCCCACTCCCTAGCTTGCAAGAACAAAGCCTAACTTCTTAATAATTCTAACTGAAGTTACTCCATTGATAATTACTTAAATTAATGAGGTAACTTAAGAAAGATACCTGAACATAAATTCTATAATAAGTAGGTAGTATTTTTGTAAAATTACAATTTCTTTTTCTTTTCTTTTTTGAAAATTCGGATATGATGTTATTTGCACGAAGACATGTTTAAGGAAATATGCAAGTTGCAAACATGTGAAAGATATGGACAACTCATCCATGTCCCCATTATGATCATTCCCGCCTTGACTCTAAAATCAGTGAGCTGCACAAGTAGATAGAAATATAAATGGTGCAACTCATCTCTTTTTTTTTTTTTTCCTTAAGTATTCATTTGTGTGATACATGTGGCTCACTAGATAGTATGCACCAACTTGATTTTTTATCTAGGCCCCGATGGGGAAAATCATAGTAATTATGTTTGATGTGTGAAGACCATGGTAGGTGGAATCAAAACCATGTATCTGGTACGCCTCATCATGTCAATCGTATTGGGGTTCCAATCTCACATGCTATTTAAACATAGATCTTTTTTTTTTTTTTTTTTTTATAAAGCATGCCCACTATGTCTCTCCACAGCCTTAGCATCTTTACTTCACTAGCATTTCTTCTAGTAGAGAAAATCGAGTGGGCTATTTTGAGTATTTTATTACTAGCTCTGATCCAAACTCGTACTTCCTTGCTACATTATACGCTTTTCCCCAGCTGGTCGTAGGTCAACAGCTTGTTGTCATGCTAATAAGATCTTCTGGCCAATGTACCTCAGATGGTGCATATCAATAATTTGTTCGAAGATGCCCAACAATGTACTGTATTGTGCCATCTTATTGAATCATCTACCATATTCAGTCCACAATCACAGGTCTCCCTCACCATTCAAAGTGACAAGATCATCTATCAAGATCACATCCAATCCATGTTCTTAGTAGCATACAAGTTCTTGTTGAACTCATTCATGATCGTATTGCCCCATCAAAATTATCAAGTTATTTCTTGCGGACCCATCCGCTAAGTTAACATCCAGATGCAGTTGCCTTTTACTCTCTTACTTCATTTCTCCAACTTAAATGGTGGCTTAAGGTTTTGTCTTCATTCGAAAATGGTTTTGTTCCTTACTTGCATTTCATATTCATTTTCATATTGCTTTGTAGCTATGTAAGTTGTTAATTATTATTTGTCTAGCTATATGAAAGAAATATTCAATGCGATTGATTTTTACTGATGTCAAAAGGCAGTTGTGTCATGCATGGTATTGTTGTACGGTTAATTTAATTCACATACCTTACATCTGAACAAAATCTAAAAGGTCTTGCAATACAATATTTTCTTTGATTAGTTGTCCACGGTCCATTAATAAGTTATTCTGGAAGTATAATGTATCTCAAGCAACTTGTTTGAGATGTTATTCTCATACTTCAGTTATAAAACCACTTAATGTGTGCAAGCATTTATTAATGCTTTATTCTTTTGTTGGAAATATTATTTAAATGTTCATTCATGGACTTATTATGGAGAGAAATTAGGAGGTCCTCAGTCTAGACAAATACATGGGCACCCCATTGTTCAATGATCTGGATCATTGATCTAATTAAGCACACTATAGGTGGGGGGCTTCCAAAAAATTTATGAAAGAGGAATATTCGAACCCTCTAACCAATTTGATCAGGTTCATATGCGGTTATGCAAGCATGTGTGGGACATCCAATTTGTGGATTAGGTGGCTCTATTCTATAGGTAACCTAACTCAAAAAGGTGGTACCATCAACCTTATCGTGGGAGGCACATGTTTGGGTAGAATGTGGACCTTTACCTCATCTCTCTCTCTCTCTAGCATTTTGAGAGCCAATTGATGCATGCAAGGTTGGACATCCAATGCATGTGATCAGGTGGGTATGTAGAGAGGCTCATGATTAATGGTAGATGTAGCATACATTATGCATATGAAGACCATTAAAATCATAGACTCATTTGGACAATCAGGAGTTTTCTATCATTGTCTCAAACTAGAGGAGTTACTTAATACTCTGGTCACCCAAAAACATCGTAGAATGAAGGATCATTACTACATCAATCTTCAGCCTTTTTTTAGTTGAATGTGTATTATTTCTGCATTTCTATTTTGGTATGGCCATTGATTAAGGCACACATGGGAGCCATAATGATCGGGCCGCTGATTTGATACCTAAACCACGTTGATGGGCTATCGGCCAAAAATTGTAGTGACTGGACAAATTCATTGTCCGTGATCGTCCTAGTCAGCAAACATGTGTTTGAAGGAGATGTAGTGCAACTCGGAGTGGATGGATGCTATTTAGGGGTTCAATGTGCATCAATGTGCATTGGCGTGGGGTTCGATTATTTCTTGAGTCTCCGTACCCTAATACAATTTATTCTTAGGTATCCACACATAATCTCATAGTTCGGTGAATACTTTGACATGCTTTCGAAAGGGGTCGGAGTGCAAGTCGGAGTGGATCGGTGTTATTTTGGGGATCCAATGTCAGTCAGTGTTCATCAATGTGGGGTTCAAGTATATGTGGAGTCTCCATACCTTAGTGCAGTGTCTTCTCGGGTTGATACACACCCACCCATAGTTCGGTGAAAGAATTCAACGTGCATTCGATGGGGTTGCAGTGCAATTCGAAGTGGATTGGTGTTGTTATTAGGGGTTTAGTGTCAGTTTGTTTTCATCGGTATAGGGTTTGAGTG
Source organism: Magnolia officinalis (assembly GCA_021015155.1). Taxonomy (NCBI): domain Eukaryota; kingdom Viridiplantae; phylum Streptophyta; class Magnoliopsida; order Magnoliales; family Magnoliaceae; genus Magnolia; species Magnolia officinalis. The sequence continues at coordinate 42,763,098 of JAJHSJ010000015.1, forward strand.
TTTTCGGAGCCTCCATACCTTGATGTAGTGTCTTATCAAGTGGATACGCCCTACTTGTATTTTGGTGAAAGCTTTCAACGTGCGTTCGAATGTGCTGCAGTGCAAGTCAGAGTGGATTAGTGTTATTTTAAGGGTTTTGTATGGCTCAATGTGTGTCGGTGTGGGGTTAGAGTGTTTTTGGAGTATTCGTACCTTGATACAACATCTTCTCAATTGGATATGCACTCACTCGTAGTTCGATGAAAGCATTAATGTGCGTTCAGAGGGGTTGCAGTGCAAGCAGGAGTGGATCGGTGCTATTTTAGGGGTTCGGTGTAGGTAAGTATTCATCGTTATAGGGTTCGATTATTTTTGGAGTCCCTATACCTTGATGTAGCATATTCTCAAGTGGATATGTACCCACTCATATTTGGTGAAAAGCGTTCGACATGTATTCAAAGAGGCTACAATGAAGGTCGGAGTGGGTCAATGTCATTTTATGGGTTCGGTTTGGGTCGGTGTGCGTCAGTTTTGATTATTTTTACAATCTCTGTAACCTAATACATCATCTTCTTAGGTGGATATTGTAACACCCCAAACATTTCAATACCCAAGTATTGAAAATTCTTGAGTGTTACTACGAAATTTAATTAACGTAATATGTACATTTGTGTGATACCAATCTAACAATCCTAACCTTACATCTATACCCTGATGTAAACTTAACCATTGAAAATTATCTCAATTCAATAGATCGGACCATTTGACCATTGATTTTAAGGAAAAACCATCCATTATGTGATTTGACGCAAGTACTTTCCCTTGAATGAAATTACAAATAACTCCCTATCCATAATGATTTAGATATACGTTCTTTTGTAAGGATTGCTTAGAAACGTGCCTATAACCATGTGGAGCCATTAGATTTTCCAAAACTCATAAATTAGCAATAATTACGAAAATGCCATTAACCTTGACCACTAGATTCTAAATCACATGATTCCCACGATCCGTTCAATGTGATATTTTACACCATGCCTTTATATCATGAATTAGCCGATTTCAACCCTTAGATCATTGTAGAAGTAACTCAATTAACAAATCAGGCACTTAACCATTGATTTTGGTGTCCATCAAAGGTTATGGGTAGTCATAGTAGGATATTCCCCTTCATTAATGTCTGAATGATCTTATGAATAGGTTGGATGATAAATAAACATCACTGTAGGGCCTAGAAAGGTTTCAACGGTGGAAACCATAAAATCAATTGTTTCATGTGGTATGATTCACTTGATCTTAGGATAAGCTTCAACTTTGGGCCAAACCCCAACAATCAGCGGATGAAACAAATGGACGGTGTAGATTTCTCGTAAGCATCACAATGGACCCCACTGGCAGTGCACGTGCATGGTACACATGCACCAGTGGTGCACTGGATGGAAAGTCGGGTCAAACCAGGTTTAACCCGACGAACCTCTCCTTGCGTCTTCCCGCCTCCGGGTGTTTTAAACGCAGACTGTCCGTTTGAAGGTCTTGTGGCCCACCATCTGTGGTCTGATAGGATGATCCAAGCCGTACATCCTGTAGAAGGACCAAAACCGACCGTACCTAGGTCGTTTCGTAAACTGAAAAGCTCCCACACGCACACAATCTCAGCCACAAGTTAGGCTGTGTGCGGTTGATTTTTTGGAAACGGAAAGAATCCCGTTTTTCTCCCTCTCTCCACACCTAACAATCTGTGTGCGTAACCTTCTGGCCATCTCAGCCCTCCAAACTAGAGTTATCCTAGCTGTGATTCGATTTACTCCTCCGCAAAACATGACAGGCACGGAGAATCCGGAAGCAGTTCGGGCATTTCGGCACGTTGGACGGCCCACCTTGGAATCACAGCTCCGATCCAGACCATCCAAACCTCTGCAAGGAGTGTTCCGACCACTTCCACGAAATTGGATCGGAAGGATCGGGCCGATGACAACGCCGATCTTAATGGCTACGCAGGCCACTCCTCTTATTTCGCTGCGCAGAAACAAGGTTACGCAGCAAGGCTGCGTCGTTTCCTCCGATACGCAAACGTGTCTGCGTAAGATATGCAGGGAAAATATGGAAGGTCCACACCGCTATAAATGTAACTCTGGCGTTTGGAGGAAAACAACAAGCAAGATAGGGAGGAAAGAAACGTGGGAGAGAATAACGGTCCAGATTCTGCTGGACAAAACAACAAGAAAGAAAGAAAAGAAAGAGAAAGAGAAAAGGAAGAAAGAGACAGAGAGAAAGAAACAAAGAACGAGCGAGGAATGAAGAGAAGCCGAAATTCCGTCAGGCCATTTCGGTAAAACACTGACTTTTGGGTCATTGCTCGAGCTTAGTCAGGTCCAAAATCTATTCCTCATTCCCTTGCAAACTCTCTCTCTCTCTCTCTCTCTCTCTCTCTCCCACAACAATAGAAGTGGTGGATCTTACGATAAACCACATTTCCTAAACTTAGATAAAATATAGTAATATTAGCAACGCAATTCTAATCCTAACCATCTCAAATCCGTGGATTAGATAAAGGAAAACAGGTGTAGCCTTAAGATCTCCCTAGGCCAATGACCTTATTGACAGACGACCAAAATACTAAAGGTGAGGGTTTTATTCTTTAAGCTTACTTTGATTTAATTGATGATTATTATCCTATTTTTTCATGTTCACCTATTACTGAGAGTTATCCTTTCAATTGATTTATTACCATAATTTATTTACCTGTTTTGGGTATCACGATTCAGTTTACATTCCTTATCACTACAAGTGATGTGTTAAAGGTATCACAACTAGTGAATCAAATATTTATTGTTGACGTAATGTGTTACGGGTAGCATCCCTCTTGGTCAGCACATAATTCTGTGGGTTGGTTGGCATGGTACACAATCGATGTAAGTAAGTCGTCATGCGTGTTACATCACTTATCGGGATTGGATGTCGCAAATAGTCGCTTAATGAACACATCGTGTTACGTAAATCCTCCAATCACGTCGTTGTGTTGCCTTGAGGTGTTTGCGTAAACCCACGTTAACGTTGGACACGCCGGCGAATATTTGTATAGTGAGAGTGCGGGTCGAGCTGGATATTATGAACTATTTTCCACATTGTGATAGTGATCACTACGTATGATGAGCCGCACACACTTTACTAGGCATACATTCATGTAGATTGTTTGCGAATACTGATATCTCTCGTAATAATGAAGTACGTGATGTATCAGAACCCTTACATCACTCTTATGAATTTCTTGAATTAATGTTAATCTTAAAGGATAACCATCACTATGAGTAGGGCGTTGACCCTCTCCCAACCGTACAGATTATGTAGGTGACGTACAGATTGAAGACCTAGTGGACAATCTTCCTAAGGAAGATTATGTTGAAAGAATAAGAAGACAGTTTTATGATTTAGTTTTATACTTCCGCTACGAACTTGATAAATGTAATAAGCTCCCATTGAGAGAGAATTTGATTATTTACTGAATTCTTTACTCCGATGAAATAATTAATACAGTCGATTTTATTCTTGTGAATGTTACCTTCATGAATGTATCTGGATGTAATCCAAATGAAAAAAAATAATAATAATAAGGTGCGATTTCCAAAGCATCCAATTTATACATTATTAACACCAGGTTTCCTCGGGCATGAGTACAAACTCTGGCAATGAAAATTTGGGATGTTACAGATACACACCCATTCGTGGTTTGGTGAAAATATTTGACGTGGGTTCGAATGGGTTGCATTGCAAGTCAGAGTGGATCAGTGTTATTTTAAAGGTTCGATGTAGATCGGTGTTCATCGATGTGACGGTCGATTATTTCAGGAGTCTCCGTAGTCTAATGCAATGTCTTATCAAGTGGATACGCACTCACTTGTAGTTTGGTGAAAGCATTCGACATGCGTTCGAATGGGTTGCAGTACTAGTCGAAGTGGGTTAGTGTGATTTTAAGGGTTCAATGTGGGTCAATGTTCGTCGGTGTGGGCTTAGAGTGTTCTTGAAGTCTCTGTATCCTGGTGCAGTATCTTTTAAAGTGGATATACACCCACTCATAGTTTGTTGAAAGTGTTCGACATGCGTTATAGGGGTTGTAGTGCAAGTCGAAGTGGATCAGTGATATTCTAGGGGTCCGTTGTTGGTTAGTGTGCGTTGATAATGGGTTTGATTATTTCTGGAGTCTCCTTACCTTGATGTGATGTCTTCTCAGGTGGATACACACCCACTCATAATTTAGTGAAAGCGTTCGATGTGCGTTCGAAGGGGTTGTAGTGTAAGTCAAAGTGAATCAGTCATAGTTTTGAGGTTCAATGTGGGTCTTTGTTCGTCGGTATGGTGTTTGATTATTTCTGGACTTTCTATACCCAAATTCATCGTCTTCTCAAGTGGATATGCACTCACTCGTAATTTGGTGAAGGCGTTCGATGTGTGTTCGAAAGGGTTGTAGTGCAAGTAAGAGTGGAACGATGTTATATTAGGGGCTTAGTGTGGGTTAGTGTTTATCGGTGTGAGCTTCAAGTGTTTTTAGAGTCTCCGTATCCTGATACAACATCTTCTCAAGTGGATACACATCTACTTGTAGTTTGGTGAAATCGTTTGACATGTGTTCGAAGGGGTTGCAGTGCAAGTCGGAGTGGATCGACATTATTTTAGGGGTTCTGTGTGAGTTAATGTGCATCAGTGTGATGTTCGATGGTTTCTGGAGTCTCCATACCTGATGTAGCATCTTCTTAGGTGGATACACACCCATTCATAGTTCGGTGTAAGTGTTTGACTTGCGTTCGAAGGAGTTATAGTGTAAGTCAAAATTTGGTGCTAGTTTAGAAGTTCGGTGTGGGTTGGTGTTCGTCGGTGTGGGGTTTGATTGTTTCCGGAGTCTTTGTACCCTAATTTAGTGCCTTCTCAAGTGGATATGCACCCACTTGTACTTCAGTGAAACTGTTCGACATGCGTATGAGGGCTACAGTGTAACTCAGAATGGATCGATGCTATTTTAGGGGTTCAGTGTAGGTCAGTGTGCGTCGCTGTGGGATTCGATTGTTTCCAGAGTCTCCATACCACTGATGCAACATCTTCTCAGGCGGATATGCACTCATTCATAGTTCAGTGAAAGCGTTCAACATGTGTTCAAAGGGGTTGCGGTGCAAGACGAATCAACGTGCGTTTGACGGGGCACGCCTTGATGAACATGTTGCATATCTATACTGCCTATCTATTTTCATTAGGACATTCGAGTATGACCTATCAGCTTATAAGCTTATCAAAATCTCCAGTGGAACACACCAATGAAAAAAATGATGAACGTCTATTAAGACCATTTTGTAAGAAACAAGCAAATTTTATAATGTGGTCCACTTATGATTTGGATCTATGTCCTAAATTGTTACGAAAGAAAAGATGATCGTGCATGATCTCAAAATTGAATCACAATCAAAGCTTGAATAGACTACACTACAGGAAATAGTCTGAAAATGATATATACTATTGAAACCTCCATCGGGCTAATTCGTTGTTGTTTATTTATTATATAACATGTTCATAGGTACACACAAACACGGAAGAAGGGAAAACACAAATATCATATTATATATGTTTTATCCATGCCGTCCATCCATTTTTTCATATCATTTTAGGGAATGAACCAAAAATGAGGCAGATAAAATTCTCATGTGGACCATACCATAGGAAATAGTGGTAATTCAACACTCACCATTAAAAACTTCAACTTCTTGAGGGCCACCAAAGTTTTAGATGAAGCTGATCTTTACGTTTTCCCTTCATCCATGTTTTGTTTATCTAATCAATAAGTTGGATAGAAAATAAACATTACAATGGACCATAGGAAAATTTTAATAATGGGCAGTCAATCAGCACTCATTTCTTGTGGTGTGGTCCACTTGAGATATCGACATATCTCATTTTTTGGCTTAGACCCTAAAATGACTTGATCAAATAGAAGGATGGCATGGATTAAAAAAATACATCAAGGTGAGCACACGAAGCACTGTCCAGTAGCCACCTCGCTACTAGCAGAGTCAACAGGCAATTCAGGAAATGGATTTCCTATTAAAGGCTTTCCGCTTGGGATGCCTAGGTAGGGCCACCGTGATGTTGGTGAGAAATCCATCCCGTCTATCCATTTCGTGAGCTCATTTTAGTCTATGTGACCAAAATTGAGAATGAACTAAAACTCAAATGGGCAGACCATAGGAAAAAGTGGGGATTCAATGACCACTTTGAAACATTTGTATGGCTGCAAAAGTTTTTCACGAAGACAAGTTTTTGGTGTTTTCACTTCATCATAGTGGTAATGACCTTATAAACAGTTTGGATGTCATATAAACATTAAGCTGACAACCAGGAAGGTTTTAACAGTGGGCATTTATTTTACCAAATTTCTCTCTTGCGTGGCCCACTTTAGTTTTGGATCCGCCTCATTTTTTGTTTTATGTCCTAAAATGATATCTCAAAATAGATGAACGGGGTGGATTTCTCACCAACATCAAGGTGAGCCCCCACCTAGCATCCCAACGCTGGAACTTTGATGTTTGTGAGAAATCCACAACATCCATCCATTTTGTAAAGATAATTTTAGGACATGGGACCCAAATTTACGCAAATCTAACTCTTAAGTGGCCGCATGACCGGAAACAGTGGGTAGGGAAATGATTACCGTTAAAACCTCCCTGGGTCCACCGTGATGTTTATATGGAATCCATACCATTTATAAGGTCATTAAGATGAACCGAAAACACATATTAGCTTAATCCAAATATTTTATAAACCTACGAATGTTTTAATGGTGGATGTTCAATTTCATTGTTTCCTATTGTGCGGCCCAATTCAGTTTTGGATTTGCCTTATTTTTTGTCCCATGTCCTATAATGATCTGGAAAAATGGATGAATATGGTAGATTTTCCATAAACATCACAGTGGGCTCCACATTGCTTCCCTCACGTAGCTTCTCACCAAAACAATTTTGGGCGAAAAATATTAATGCGCATGACAGTGTGCATGTAAGAGTTGATAAAACAAATTTTTTGAGAGTACCATTAATTTTTACAAAATGATGAAACTGCCCATTCAAGGAGTAAAGAAGGGTCAGGATGTTGTCCCCAGTTGAGACGTACACGATGGACGGATTGGATTTTATACAAGCCTAGTATTAGACCTATATATTGCAATGTACATTTAGTTTAACCTGAAAGAGGTTGGAGTAGATCCTGCCTCAATCAGAATAGATAGTGGTCTACTGCAAATCACATCAAAGGAGACCTTTAAGTACTCTTATAAGCATAAGATGGGTAAAGTGGGCCCCACTATGATGTTCATGTGAAATCTACCCCGACTACTAGGTGCTTGCCATGTCAGGCTCAAGGCCTAAATATCAGCCCTAACAACACCAAAATCGTCATTTAGGAATAGTTTTAAACCGTTCCTAACTTCTTAAGGAACAGCTTAAAACCGTTCCTAAATGAGGTGTCGCAAAAAAAAGGAACGGTTCAGAACCATTTTGGGTACCGTTTCAAATTTTAGGAACGGTTTTAAACCGTTCCATTGCCAACAGTCAGGTTTTACAAACAGTTTTAAACCCAACCCTTCTTAATGTTGCCAACAGTCATATTTTACGAAGAATTTTAAACCCTTAATGTTTTTTTTTTTTAAAAAAAACCTAGAGAAACTTCATTGATGGAGATACAATGATAACATCTATTGCATCCTTTTACTGAAGCACATACATCTAAACCTCAACGGTAAGATTACTCTATTTACAAAATATAGAAAAAGAACAAAGACCATCCCAACACCAAAACTAAAATTACAAATTTGAAGAAATTCTAAAAAATGCATTAAATAAGAATTACAAAGTGGGGCCCAAGCATTCATCCCAACCCAATCAATCCTTTTTTGGATATTTTGAAGCTTCCTCAAACTTCCCTTTCTTAGACTTCTTAGACAAGAGAACAGAGTTTATGTTTGGCAAAACACCACCACTTGAAATTGCCACACCAGCTTGCAATTTCCGAAGTTCCTCATCATTTCTCACAATTAAAAGAACATGCCTTGGAATGATGCAGGACTTGTTATTGTCTCTAGCAGCATTCCCAGCCAGCTCCAAAACTTCAGTTGCCAAGTACTCAATAACAGCAGCCAAATAGACGGGAGCACCAGTTCCAACCCCAAAAGTGTCTTCATGTAGATTGAATCCTTCGAAACTCCCCGAATGCATCCTTCATCAAACAACATTGACTGTTTTGGATCAATTTTCTACCTGAAATATTGGATGATTTTCCAAGAGAATCTTCATATGCACATATCACTTTTCAGCCTGTATATGTGATTATGGTCACGATGAATTATCTAAAAGTCTAACCTTCAACAGTCTCTTTTCTTCACTATATATGCAAGCATCTAATTCAGCCTGGTTTCTTTCAACAACATGAATGGCTTCTATGAAATCGAGGACTAATTTGCCATCCGTGGACACCTTCGCATCCTTCATATCCTCTCCCATGACTCCCAAAGCCTTCAGGTCCATGAAACCCAGATTTAGCATATTGAAATAAAGTAAAATGTTTAGCAGATATATGAGAATGGGAACTGTGTGCATGAAGTTTCAGCAAGTAAAGAATGCATACAGCACGTTAAAAATTCTAGCCATGAAATAACCTCTTTTTCATTTGAAAAAGGTGCAGAAAAAGGAGAAACCTCTCCACTTTTGGAAATCTCGGAGCTTTCTTCATCTCTCTATTAGAAGGTATTCTTCCAAAAGGGAGTGTTAAGTGTCCTTATGTTTCATTACCTGGAGTATCCTGCAAGAAGGCCCATTCAGTACTTGAAATGTGAACTACTCATGGATGAACAAAGGAAAAAAAAAAATGTAAAAATACTCACATCTTCATCAAAGTCACCGTCAAACTCATCAACAAGGTCCCACTTCTTCTTCGTAATTAGTATCATTCTTGTCCTGAAAAGGTATTTCCATATGCCAAAAAAGATCAAGATCAAATTCAATATTTGGTATTGATACTGACATGATAATGTTAAAATGAAATGCATGAGTGATAGAAAAGGGAATGGGTTGGAGGGTATTGGCTGCAATCACTTCAGCAATTGCAGCTGTTGTCAGTACATACTGGGACCTTGTCCATGACTGGGGACTTCTGCAAAGGACATCACCATTACAGTGTGTACTTGCAATATTACAGTGTGTTCACAGTTGGGGTGCAGGTATCAAAAACAAGGGGTGTAAATATCATTTCCCCAAAAAATATCATAACTAAAAAAGGAAAAATGGGGAAATGGGTATTTGAGACCTTGAACATTTGTTCATTGTATGAGCCTGGGGAATACTATAAAGCTCCATATCCACCATCACTGAAAGCCCAAGTTCTTGGTACTGTAAGCCCATGTCTAGAAGCTTCTTGGAATGCAGCTGAGACCTTTCTCCTCTGAGATGGACTTGACCCCATATACATCAGCCAATAGGCATTGAACCCATTTTCATAGAAGGGCATTCCATTTAGAACCCGGAGCAAGTTCACCATCCTCTCTCTGCTCGCACCTTCAGCAAGCAGGCTCTTATCAAAGACTTCTATAGTCCATTCTTCTCTAACGACTGAATGAACCCACGTAGCCAAGTCAAGCCCACTATTTACTGGTACTGCCACCTTCCCCGTCAGCAGCTCAAGAAGAATATACAAAATATACAAAATATACAAAGGAAGAGATTATACAAAGGAAAAGATTATAAAAAACAAGAAAAAATATACAAAATACACAATCCAAAAATGCATTCCATTAACCTGCAAACAACTAAATGAAATTGAAAATTATAATGGACATACAATATTTTGCATAACCAATCCATAGAAACAAAGAGGTAATATGAAATTTGAAAGTTCTCAAGACATACCTCTGAAATTCAAAATTGCAACCAAGGCCACAAAGCTCGGCAATCTCGTTCAATATAGTCAAACCTGTAAATTAATGATTTCCTTAATCAAAACTAATATCATAAGTTTTAGGATAAGGAACCAATTATAAAATGACATATGGCAAGAAACAAAATCTAATAGTGAAGTACACCTTACTTGTCAACATCTATTCCAGTTCGATCATTTGTAACAATACCATACAAGAAATGCTTCTCTTTTGTATCCTTCATTTCAATTGATGAACAAAAAAAGAATGCCCGTGAGGCTCAAGTATTTGATAAAATTTGACAATAAACTTGAAAGTACAGATAATAAGGTTCTATAAGAAGAGAATTACATGCTAAAAGATATTACATATCAAAACATAAAGGAAAAAAGAAAAATTACACAAAATCATGAGAAGAGGTAAAATGACTTACATTGCCCACTAAGATATCATGGCTGGCTAGTTCCATTTCCTGGTCAAAACATAATATGTTATGGCAACAATGAAACAACTAGTGCCATAATATGTTATGGCAACAAACATAATGCAGATTCTTGCTTCATCATTTCAAAGGGTACACAAGAAGCAACTCAATAGTCCATGTAAGTGGATACAAAAAAAATGGCAAAGATGAGAATAAAATCAACTATAACGCTAGAATCCAATACTAATTACATAATAATCTTCTTCATCAAAATAAGTTGACAATAACCCTTCTCAAATCAATAACCCAATATTTGTTGGGATAATCCAACAAGGCCAGTGTTGAGTGACCATACATGACAGTGGAATGTTTTTCAATTGGTGTTCACACCTTTGGGAAAGCCGCCCATCTGGTTGACAGTACCAACAAAGTTGGACATTTCCAACAGATTCTAACGGCCATTGGTAGCTTTTGCATTTGCTCAATTGCAGTCAGCATGATTGTAGAGATCATTGTCATCTACCCGATTCAACACCGTAAGTATAGGGATGGGATTGATAATCTCTTGGTTCTCTTGATTGGAGGCATACCTATTGCGATGCCTACTATTTTTTCTATGACAATGGCACTGTACAGTTGAGGTAATCCAACCAAAAGAAATAAAATAGCTGAGTTTAAAAATCAAAATTCATAACCGGAAGATATTTCAATAAAGTTGTTAAGTTTTAGGAAGAGTACAAGAAGTCAAGAACTAAGTACAGTTGTTGGATACAACTTTTTTTTAATGAGATATATGCATACAGGCACTGTATGTGAGCTTCCACATCGATGTCTTTCCTGTCATGTCACTTTTGGAGAACATCCAGGGCATGAAAAAGGATTTGTGTCATTGATAGAACGGCGGAAGAGGATTAATGTAGTCTGCCCCAGTTAGTTGGGATGAGGCTTAGTTGATGATGATGATGATGCAAGACATGAAAAAGGTGGTTCTCACCTTGAGTAGCATTCATTGCGGTGGGCAGAACCATGACGCAGGCTGGCTAAGAACTCTGGCAACACAATGGCAACTGAGACTATTTAGGCAGGAACTTCTTCGAAGACCTTCACTTGAGAACAAAAATTTGAAGTTAGTATTTATAGAAACAGAGAAGCTGGAGCAATGGGGATTTCATGTCTCTCCTACAAGAGACCAATTCAATGAAGCAAGAACATCAATATTATGGTAATTCATGAAACTATGACACCAAAGACTACAACTCCACTCATTTCTTGGATATGATGGCTATTAGGTAATTATCATGAATATTAAATAATTCATGGAGGCAACGATAATTTTTTATTACCAAAAATCATGACACCACACATACAACTGAGCCAATTCAAACAAACAAATTAGCATTTTAAGGCTATTCTTCTTCAACTTCATATAATGCAATGGAAGATGAAGAAAGAAGAATAGATTAACCCATGAACCAAGTACTGGAGAATGTGCAAGGAAATAAGCTTCTTCCGTCAACCAATCTGACTGACATATGAACTGACACATCTGATGGTCCAAGTAGATTTCGCATACACATCCCATTGAGGCTCACCATGATGTATGTCCAACATTTGAGCCAGGCATGGCAGACCTAGAAAAAAAAAGAACTGAGATTTCTCAAAATTAGTCATATCTAAACTTAAATGAACCATGCCCCCTGAAACAGTGTCAAATCATGTCTAAAATCACTTAAATTGTGGTACATTGGCAACAACAGTTCTAAAAGATCTCATATCCCACCCGAGGTAGATAATGTATGATTTATGATCTAGCATGCATTTTGGTACCATTTACTAAATGGTGACAACCCTACAAGACCTTGATTCGTGCACTTGGGTGAGGATTCAAACCATACCATTAGTGGAGCACCTCTAATGGGGACATCTCGCGCACACGCGCATGCACGTTGCCCCACCTACGTGCATACGCACGGAGTAGGAGGGCCCCACCATCGATCTGGCTCGATGACGACGTCCAGGGAGGGCCTCCTACCTAGAAGATGAAGTTTGGTTTAAAAGATTGGGCCCGATAGTCAAGAAAAGCCCATCATGGGATCTCATGATCGTGGCCCGCTAGTCGGATTGATTTCATATTTTAGGTTTTGCTTATTGTTATTATTTAGAACATTATGAACGCTTTAGATTTCTTTGTTTGATTTTTATTTTAGTTTACTTCATCGCCAAGTAATATGTTGCGCACATGGCGCGAGTTTTGAGGTATAGGGTTTTTCCTATAAATAGGCCCCTTTTGTAGTTCTTTTAATTATTAAAGATTAATAAAAATTCTGCGTTTTCCTACTCTCTGAGTTGTGAAGCCTAATTGGGTGCGAAGCCCTCCCTTCATCGAAGGGTTAACTACCATGGTGCGAAGCCACATCTATCCCGATTCGCCCCCATCTATCGCCATCTCTACTACCCATCTTCTACCATCTCCTTTTCTCATCTCACCCTATCATCTACACTTCGAATCAATCATCTATTGCATCAATTCTCCTCCCTACATCAGAATTTCAGAATTTGGCCCTATAGGAGGGCTGAAACTTTGGCGGAGCACCACGCACAAACTGTACATCGGATCGAGCTGAAATTTGGGGGTTTTGAAGTTTATCCCTGTCCGACCAGGGCCAAGGTGGCATTTTTCTGAATAGTGGGCCCCACACATGTGCAGCCGGGATCACACGCACGTCCGTCTGGGCCATTGTTGATGTCCACACACCGGATCGTCTTTTGGCTCAGGTTTTTATCCTCTTTTATCCTCTCATAGCCATTTTTCATGAATCCTAGCATAGATTACATTTTTCCCAAGTTATTTGCCAATTTTCTTACCCTAGGGTTCCCTGAATTGGAATTTCTGAATCCCATGGATTAAAGACTGATTACTATGCATGCGTGGATGATTATTTCTTATCTTTGAGTATCGTTTGGTTCATAATTTTTATTGATCCAGCCCTATCATGTGTGGGCCTGGACCTGCATAGATTCCCCTTAATTGAATGTTTGGATTTTCATGTGGGATGTGGAATTTGTGTAATTGTTTCTGAACTAACGTGATCTTAAGCCTGAAATCTTGCATATCGCATTTAAATTCATGTCCTCCATCAAATTTGGTATTAGAGCCTAGGGTTCTTGCAGGGATCACTAAACAAGATATCTCAGAAGTTGGAGTCTATGATTAAGTGCTTGGAAATGGACCAATGCTGTGAACAGCTTGATGTACGCATTACCCGACTAAAGACCATCACCAAGACAAACTCCACCATTGGGGTAGATGTCCAATCTCAAGAAGGTGGCCGGGAGGATAAACCAATGAATGGAGTTGGTCAAGGAATCAATTATGGGTGTACATTTATGCACCCACCCTATGAGAGACATCAAGACCACTATTTTGAGGGGTACAACATGTGCGGCCTTATGGCTGGAGAGTGCACCAGAGGCTAGTGTAGAGTTACCCACTGAGGTCATTCCGGTAATGGATGAGTTACGTGATATCTTTCCTGATGATCTACCGGATGAGTCTCCCCCTAGGAGGGATATAGATCACACCATAACATGGGACACCATAATACCTACAGCCGAGTTTACGTTGAATAGTTCTGTCTATAGGTTCATAGGTCTAAGTCCTCGTGAAGTCGTTACTAGTTATAAACTTAGGAAACCTATTGATATTGTCCCTATGTCACTGTCCCATAGGCTGTCAGAGTCTGCAGAGTCTTTTGTGCATCACATTCATTCATGACATCAAGAAATAAGGCAGAAGATCATAACTAGTAATGAACATTGCACATTTTCTGCAGACCAACATAAACATTTCAAAGGATTCAATATTGGGGACTTCGTGATGGTCCGCATCAGCCCCTAGCGGTACCCTCCGAGGGTCGTTCATAAGTTACACGCGCGTAGCGCTAGACCCTTCAAAATTATAAAATGAAACGGTCTCAATGTGTATGAGATAGATCTTCCACCTTCCATGGGAATTAGTTTCACATTCGATGTGGAAGATCTAGTTACTTTTCAGGAGGCCACTGATACTTTGTCCGGCCCTTCACCCACCCATCCTGATTCCCCATATTTATCCCTTGAACCATGGTCCCTTCCCGACCCATTTTCCCAACCTCTACCTCCCATACCCATTCTTCCTGACCTTTCTTACCAACCTCTACCTCCCATACCTATCCTTCCTAGCCCATTTTCTCAGCCTCTACGTCCCATACCTACTCGTCCCGACCCATTTTTCCAGCCTCTACCTCCCATACCTACCCATCCCAACACATTTTCCCAGCCTTTACCTCCCATACCTATTCTTCCTGACATTTCTTCTCGGTCTCTCCCTCCCATACCTAACCTTCACACACCTAGAGAGGAAATAGAAGATATTCTGGACTATCAGATAGTTTCAACGTCAGACGGCAGGTTTCAGAAGTACCTGGTCAAGTGAAAGTCACGCCCAGCTTCAGACAGCACGAGGCTCACTGCGAAGGAGCTTTAGAGACTTGATCTTGACGTCCTGGAGTGGTTCAGGAGTTTTATTTTGCCAGTGGCGAAATCTTCGCAGCCGAGGAGAATTGATGGGGACATCTCGCCCACACACGCACGCACGCCGCCCCACCTACGCACGTACGCACGAAGTAGGAGGGCCCCACCATCGATCTGGCTCGATGACGACATCCAGGGAGGGCCTCCTACCTAGAAGACGAAATTTGGTTCAAAAGATTAGGCTCGATAGTTAAGAAAAACCCATCATGGGATCTCATGATCGTAGCCCGATAGTCGGATTAATTTCATATTTTAGGTTTTGCTTATTGTTATTATTTAGAACATTATAAACATTTTAGATTTCTTTGTTTGGTTTTTATTTTAGTTTACTTCATTGCCAAGTAATAGGTTGCGCACATGGCGCGAGTTTTGGGGTATAGGGTTTTTCCTATAAATAGGCACCCCTTGTAGGTCTTTTAATTATTGAAGATTAATAAAAATTCTGCGTTTTACTACTCTCTGAGTTGTGAAGCCTAATTGGTGTGAAGCCCTCCCTTCATCGAAGGGTTAACTACTATGGTGTGAAGCCACATCTATCCCGATTCGCCCCCATTCATCGCCATCTCTACTACCCATCTTCTACCATCCATTTTTCTCATCTCACCCTATCATCTACACTTCGAATCATTCATCTATTGCAGCAATTATCCTCCCCACATCAGAATTTCAGAATCTAGCCCTATAGGAGGGCTGAAACTTCGGCAGAGCACCACGCACAAACCGTACATCGGATCGAGCTGAGATTTGGGAGTTTTTGAGTCCATCCCTGGGTGACCATAGCCTATGTGACCTTTTTCTGAATAGTGGGCCCCACACATGTGCGGCCAGGATCACACGCACGTCCTTCTAGGCCATTGTTGCTGTCCACACGCGGGATCGTCTTTTGACTCAGGTTTTTATCCTCTTTTATCATCTCACAGCCGTTTTTCATGAATCCTAGCCCTAGATTACATTTTTCCTAAGTTATTTGCCAATTTTCTTACCCTAGAGTTCCCCGAATTGGAATTTCTGAATCCCTTGGATTAGGGACTGATTACTATGCATGCGTGGATGATTATCTCTTATCTTTGAGTATCGTTTGGTTCATAATTTTTATTGATTCAGCCCTATCATGTGTAGGCCTGGACCCGCATAGATTCCCCTTAAATGAATGTTTGGATTTTCATGTGGGATGTGGAATTTGTGTAATTGTTTCTAAACTAACGTGATCTTAAGCCTGAAATCTTACATATCGCATTTAAATTCATGTCGTGCATCAACCTCTTGGTATTTTTGGATGGTAAAAAGAAATCTTAGATCAAATGGTTGGAAACAGTTTCAACCAGTGACCCATCCATAACTTGGTCTACCAGTTGGCTGGTTTGGATGGATTGAAACATTTGCCAATCTTATCATAGGACTGATACCATCTAATATATGGCACTGGATGCACACTGGATCCTACCTCTTTTTATAGATTAGTGTATAGAAACTGTAAATATCACACAAAAATCAAATGGAATTTAGGAAACATGGAAATTGATACTGCTGAAACTTGGAGACATCCGACACTTTAGCTTTTAAAATTGAAGAGAAATGAAGAGACAACATTCACCATCGTGTATTATTCACAGTTCAGAAACAACCAATGAACATCTTGGCTTCACCCAGAGGTGCAGCCTGGGTAAGTATTATGTCTTGAAAACTGATTGGATGCAGAACTTGCTCTAAGAGTCCTCAAATAAAAGTATTCGGTAACAGTAACAGTAACAGCTACCATAACGGCTGGCCATATGAATAATACAATAGTGGCCATAACAGTCAAAAAATTTTTTAAAGAAAAAAATATATATTGACCCCATTATCAGTCCATTACAAACCTATTACAGCCATTACAGGCCATTACAAGCCTTTTTTATTTTTAGATTGGGCATTACAGCCCTGTTATCGCGTAACGAGGTCCCACTGTTAATGTTACATAACCATTTTTTTATACCTAGCTTCAAATGAGGGATTTTCTAGAGAAATCCAGTTTATTCTATTTTTCTTTGATTCAATGCAATTTATTTTTATTACTTGCTAGCAGATGTTAAGAACCTTAGACATCTTATTCACAAAAAATTCAGACTTCTCCAATTTATAATCACGCAACACAGTAATTTTTTCCCTATTTTAATCATATGCAAGAAGTCATGAATGAGAAAGATGTTAGTGATGAAAGTGGAAGCAGGAAACGGAAGACAACAGAAGAATGCAAGTTAAAGCACTTGATCTCCTCTATTGTGATTTTCCATGTAATTCTTAGTGTTATATTTTCTGGTAAAGTATACAATCAGGCAATTGCAGCATATGCTAAATCTACTAGCCATGTAGAAAAGGAATGTGTTATACTAAGTAGATAATGTCAAATTAAAATACACCATTAACATGCATTGTTCAAAAAATGACAGACCAATCTTGGTCTCTTATAAAATACGGGGCGATGATTGACTTACGTACCCAGATGTCTACCTTCTCGCTTAGAATTTCTCTTCTGAACACCATCAATACAAAATTAGGGGGTTGGTATCTTCCAAAATGAGATAATCTTCATGGCATTTCCATCCACAACATGGCTCAGTAGATCAACAAAATGGTTTATTTTTTTCCAAATGATTCAATAAACTGGATCACCACACCATCAATACAAAATTCATGGAATTCAGATCCTCCAAAAACTATACATTTCCATAGGATCAATACCCTATATCTACTCCTAACAGAATAGAATCACATCTCATAACCCTTCCAAGAGCAAGTAAGAGGAAGAAGATAACCACCACAACCAGAACCAAACAGGGTTCTTCTCAAATCATAAATCAACACAAATTAACAGAAAGAAGATCAACATAAAGAGAGGTTAAAGAGTATTGCTCAAGGATCAAAGGGCCTTACCTATGAGCAATCAATGGTGAATCGGAATGCATTGCAAATACCGCATTGCATACATCCCTGAAAATTAATAGGACCTGCTTTTCCTCAAAATACCCTGCTCCTCTGTTCTCCAGCAAATTAATACTGCTTCGATGAAGGACCCACATCACGTGCAAGATAAACACATTAGAAATAAATTTTGAACAAAGAGCAAAGACGGCAGAAACTATCTAATTAATTTTGAAAAAGATAAACTTCCAGCATACCTCATTTGCCACATGAGATGTCTGATCTTCTTTGTCAAATATAAATGCAAGAAGCACGTGCTTAAACTCTTTATATGCTTCCTTAATTACAAAAACAAAAGAAGTCTGATTTTTTAAACCATGGAGCTACAAATTGGGATCACCTAATGAGTGACTTGGATCTTGCACAAGTGGATCATCTATTCTAGGCTAGTGCCAAAATATAAGGATGGAGTTCACCTGGCACTCCAATTGAAACAATCAAGAACATGGCCCACCAAAGCAAAAGAAAACAGGAAGATGACCCACAAATGAAATAGAAAATGACCCAAAAGAAGAAGAGAAGACAGAAATCCTACCAACCCAAAAAAGAAAACCCTGCCATCAAAGTAACGTATAACTCACAAAAGCATAAACTGGAATTTTTCAAAAAATAAAAAATAAGTCCAACAGGCAGTTCTTGCTTCATACATGGTCTCTAATTAAGAGGATCATTATTGATATGAAGGTCTGTGAGCCCCACCATCACGTGTGGCACCCTAGTTTTTCTGATTGTAATCAATCACTTACAGTGAATAGTATGATGTATGGCTGAAGTTACAAAAGTTCAATCGACTAAACAATCCAACCCATTCAATTGTCAGACTTCTAGGCTTCTTTGGATAGGTGGACTCTATAGATAAAGAAGATCATTTTTCTTGATTAAGTGTTTTTTTTTTTTTTTTTTTTTTCGGCATTTGAATGGTAAAGAAAATAATAAATTCTATAAAGTAATCATTAATATTTTTCTTAATTAAGATTCTCTATCTCAATATATGCTAAAATGTAATAGAATATCTATCTGCACCTGGTGCAATGTAGCTGCTGGTCCCCGACCTGGGTAAAGGAGAAAGGCCCACTGTGATGTTCTAAAAATGTTTCTACTTTGAGCTTAACATACAAATCAATGTGTAAGGCCCACTGTGATATTCTAAAAATAATCTGTCCATCATGTGAATCCCTTACTATTTTCTTTGTCTCCCAAAAATCAGGTGGCCTACATCGTATAAAATCATGGGTAAAATCTTGTGTCTAACATGAGTTTTGGAAGGGCGTGGTTTTTTTAGTGTCCATTCATCCTGGTTAGATGCATCTTTGAATACATTAGATTCAACATTTAAAAACAAAAATAATAATAATAAAGAAATCCCCAACTAGTTAGGGATTAGACAGGACAAATTCCTAATGTGGAATTCGACAATACAAATCCCTAAAAAGGGAATCAACAATGCAAATTCCCAACTAGGGATTTGACAATACACATCCCTAAATATTTGTATTTTGGATTAAGCTGATATTTGTGTTTTCCCTTCATCCAGGTCTGTGTGACCTTATGAACTGGTTGGATGGCAAGTAAACATCATGGTGGGCCCTAGGAATGTTTCAAAAGTGGCTGTCATTGTCCCAATTGCTTTCTTTGGTGTGGCCCACTTGAGGTTTGGATATGCCTCATTTTTGGCTAGGCTTCTCACAAAATGGATGGACGGTGTGGATATAACACATACACCATGGTGGGGCCCACGGAAATATAATGATGCTAATTAAATTAAAGATCTAGGCACACAATTTTGTTAAAACTGTCAACAGGGAGCCACACAAAAATCAGATCAAGTCACATTGCAACCACATGCATCATAAAAATCATAACTGATTGTTGATGGAGGATGCATGAATGTGTAAAGAACCCCAGTGAAAGATTTTACCAATTCCTCATGATTTGCACATTGAACATTGGATGCCTCTTGATCGTTACTTAGAACCAATCCCTTTTCACGAGGTCCAATCCCTCTCAGGATGATACGATTCAGAAATAAACACAGCTAGTTGGGAAGGTCCAATCCCTTGTTGAGCCATTTCATCAAACAGTTAGCATGCATGAAATTTGAAAGAGTAAAATAGAGATATAAAGAGGAAGAGATCAAACCTATGGAGAGGAGCCACTTCCACTATTGCCTATTTTTCTATTTCCTAGAAAATGACATTTCCACAACCTTCCATGGCCTTCTTTGATAGAATAATAATGAACAAGAAACACTTCCGATTTCATCCTACATCCTCAATCATAGGATCAAACACCGGATCCAAACCTCAACTAAACACTCCCTAAAATCAACATAAAACGCCCAAAATCATAACTCGAAATCACATTTCCAGAGCTTTGGATGTAATTTCCATCCAAAACTCAACAAATTACCGATTTTTTTTTTATACAATCTGACAGGTTGAAGTACTACAATAACGAGATCAAAAATCATTGTAAATTGAAGCTTGAAAATGCATTTTTAGAGCTTCGAATACAAATTCTACTCAAAATCAACAAAATATAAAAACAGATGCAAAAAACCTTCCGATCTAATACTACATCTCAAAAAGAGATGGTGTAGATATCATGAATATATACAAATACAATACAATATAGAAAAAAAAAATTTAAAAGGAAGAAAATCGAAACCCTATATCTAGAAAGCTTTGAGAAATGAGAAATGCCTGATTTAGAGCCTTGGATCTTACATAGAGAGATAAAGAGGGTACCTGTGTTGCTTTCTGGAAGAGAGAGATGAGTGTTTGGTGGATTTTGAGAAAGGAGGGAGAGTACGAGGGAGATCAAGAGAAAGGGTTGAGATTGGGAGGGGGAGAGGGAGAAGGAGATCGAGAGATGCACGGAAGCAAATGAGGCGAATGTGAAATGAGCTAGGGTTTTGGCGTAAGGGTGAAATGGTTCGGCAGTCTCCAATATAGAGTAATGTGATGCTTGGGCCTTGTGGGTCCACTGAGAGGGTTCAATATAGAGTAATGTGATGCTTGGGCCTTGTGGGGTCCACTGAGAGGGTTCTAATCGAATCAATTTCATCCATCTCTTTTAAAATAAAAAAATAGATCAAAAAAAAAAAAAAACAAGAAGAAACAAAACTCAATTGGGACACCAACAAAACAGTGTAAATAACAATGTAGACCGTTAAAACAGCAATGGATTTGGAACGGCTTATAACAAATCAGGAACGGCTTAAAACCGTTCCTAAACCAAAAACCCACCAATTCCTCTTCAACGATTTTGGTGTAGTGTTTATTCAAGTGGGCCACACCAAGGAAAAGAGTTTGGAAGGTGAGTATTGCTTGTACACTGTTTTCAATCTTATGATCCACCTGAATCATATATGAATCTGGTTTTTCATCCTTGTTCATGATATTGGGTCATTTACTAGCTGGTTGGGAGTAGATGTTTAAAATACACAATGGTGGATCCCACCAAAATTACACAAGATTTTTATTGACCGGACTTGATGGTGCAGTGAGAGTTCACCACCCTTTACAATGGTGTGAACTCTATGGGGCCCACCGTGATGTATATGTTTTATCCATGCCCTTTGATTAGGTATATATGACCTAATCAATAGGTTGGACGATAAATAAACATTACAATATGCCTTAGTTTTTAATAGTTGTCATTCAATCCCCACAGTTTCCTTTGTTGTAGCCTATCTGAGATTTGGATGTCTCATTTTTGACACATGCCTAAAATAATCCAAAAAAGGGATGGACGGTGTGGATGAGACATACATCCGCCTATGGTACCATCATTGGTGATGTGTGCTACACTATGCAAGGGAAGTCCTCTCAAAATCTCTCGCCTCCTCCATCGGATGTGAATGAGGGGGCTCAAATTTTTTAGACAAGAATTTGACGTGTAGTGTGCGTACTATAAACGTGCATGGCATGTAGGTGGACGCACAAGCATGTATCTGCGTGTACTATATATACACTTGTGTATGTGCGCATGCGCGTGTAATGGAAAGCGCTTTGCCTTGCTCGCCGACGCCAGAATTCTATCCGGCACTTTGGTCACGGCTTCCATGGATCCCATGGGCCCTGCCTTGATTTATGTGTCTTACATCCATCTTGTTCATCTATTTCGCTAGGTTATTTTACAATATGAGCCCACATGAAATAGTGTTGATTTACAATTAAAAACTTTTTAGGGCCACAGTGTAATAAATTTTAGGAAACATCAGGATCAATGAATAAAGACTCATCCAAATATTTAAACGTTTAATCACCCCAGTTTCCCATGGTGTGGTCCACTTGATTTTGGATCTACTACACTGTTTGAGTTCTTACCCTAAAATGTTAGGGTGAAACTGATGGATGGCGTGGATAGAAGATACATATTATAATGGGTCCTGCAGCCAACCTAAGCGGATCCCTAGACTATGCCCCTGACTCACCCAGAAAGGTGCGGCCCTAGTCATGGGGCAACCTTGATGTATTTATTGTATATCCCAACCATAAATTCGTTTTTCTATATTTTTTTTTATATCATAATCGTAAATATAAAAGCAGATCCAGATCTCAGGTGGACCGGCCATAGGAACAATAGTGATTGACCATTAAAAACTTATTGTGAGCCACAACAGTTTTAAATCAAGTGACATTCATCCAGGATCTTACGACCTTTTCAACCGATTGAATGGAAAATAAATATTAAGGTGAGCTCTTAAAAAGTTTTCAATGACGGTGCTTGTTCAATTCCAACTGTTTACTCGTCATATGAGATGAGAAAATGGCTGAATAGCATATATGTACAACATAGATATCAAGGTGGCCCAGGGTAAGGCCGCAATTAATGAAAACGGATTGGCTACTCCCCCTGACACCAGCCCCGTGGCTGGTGGTCGGTGCTCTGTGAGCCCCACCATGATGTATGTGTTTAATCCATTCCGTTCATCCATTTTTACATATCATTTTAGAGCTTGATACCAACAATGAGAGGGTCATAAGTCTCAGGTGGACCACACCACATGAAAACAATAGCGATTGGATATCCACCATTAAAATCCTCCTAAGGCCTACTGTATTGTTTATTTGACATCCAATCTGTTGATTAGGTCATACAGGCCCAGATGAAGGGAAAAAACAAAGATCAGCTTGATCCAAAACTTTTATGGCCCCCAAAATGTTGTTAATGGTCGACGCTCATTCAACATTGTTTCCTGCAATGTGGTCCATTTGAGATTGGGATATACCTCATTTTTGGTATCAGATCGTAAAATGATCTGTAAAAATAGATGGACGACATGGATGAAACACATACATCATGGTGGGGCTCACATAGCACTGACCACCAGCCATTGGCTGGTGTCAGGGGGAGTAGCCAATCCGTTTCCGCAATTAATCCACACTGTGGGGAGCTGGACGCGGATTGCGTCCTACCCCCGCCCCGACGGTAATCCGTCCAGGCAGGGCTCTGTGGGGCCCACCGTGATGTAAGTATTTTATCCACGCCGTTCAATGATTTTTTCAGATAATATTAAGCTATGATCCAAAACATGAGGCAGCTATAAGGATTAAGGGGACCACACCAAAGGAAGTTGCACTGATAATGACATCCACATTGAAACCTTTCTAAGGGCTAACGTGATATTTTTTTTACCATACAACCTATTCTAAGGTCATGTAGACGTGGATGAAGTGAAAACACAAATATCAGCTTGATCCGAAACTTCTCCGGCTCCCAAGAAGTTTTTAATGGTGGACGTTCAATTCCCACTTTGTGGTCCACTTAAGCCTAGGACCTGCCTCATATTTTGGTTCACATGTTAAAATTATCTGAAAAAATTGTTGAACGGCATGGATAAAACACTTACATCACGGTGGCTCCCACAGAGCCCTGCCCGGACGGATTACCGTCCAGGCGAGGGTAGGACGCAATCCGCGTCCGTGGGGAAGCTAGGGTACGAGAATTGCGTGTGCCCCCACAAGTTCCTGCGGTTGTAGGGAAGGCGGAGGGACGCCGATTTCTAGCAAGAAGTTCCTGCTAAGGATGCTGGGTGGAGCCCAATGAAATGTATGTGTGAAATCCATTCCGTCCATGGGTTTTGAGAGCTCAATTTAGGACACGCAACAAAAAATGAAGTGGGTAAAAACTCAAGTAGGTCAGGCGAGAGGGAAAATTGGGAAAGAAATTCTTACCCTTGAAACCTTCCTGGGCTCCACCTTGATGTTTATATGCTATCCAAACCGTTTATAAGGTCATTCCCAATGGGACGACGTGAAAATGCCGAAAAGATAGCCTGATACAAACCTTTTATAGCCATAAAATGTAGCTCGGTCCACTGGAAATCGCCGAAGGCATGTTGCCTCCTTGTAATCCTACGAGAAATTTACCACTGTAGACGCTACCTTTTATCCAGCGATTTTTACAAAAGATACAAACCTTACCTTACCAACTTAGACTTTGCAAGTAAGGTCAGAGCTGTTGAGGATGATAATACCCCTGGACCTATAGCTACGGATTATAACAGTAGCTATAGATTACATAATTCAAGCCTAGCCCAAAATAAACCCGATTCGGGTGGGCTCATTGAACTGGCCCCCCCCCCCCCCCCCCCCCCCCCATAACCCCCGATTCAGGGTGGGCTCATTGAACTGGCGCCCCCCCCCCCCCCCCCCCCCCCCCCAGTTGTTGGCCTGTCCGGTGAGACCACGCCAATCTGCGGCCCACCTATGGCTACGGATTATAACCGTAGTTTTAGGTACCGTACAAGATTTTCTTTATTATTCAAACAAAACAAATAGTCACATCAAAGGAAATTTATTTTCTTTTTCGGCTGTTTGACACTGCATCCATGGTTTCTAAACATGGCCTAATGGAAAGAAGGTAAAAATAATAATAAATAAAATAAAAAGATGCAGTTCTTTAAGATGAGATAGTGTTGTTGGCTTTACAGAACAGCCGAATGACCTTCATTTTCATCGCTTACCAGATATTAAGGCACTAACTTTCATTTGAAGATGACTTTTATTGCCTGATTTTCCACAAAAACGAATTCAACTCGTGAGAATCTGTTGTATTTGAGAAAATGGCTGATGTGTTACCATTTGGATTAGTGTCAAAACAAAAATGTATGGTTATCTTGCCAATATTCTGAATCCTTTTTTCTGTCAGCTCAACTGTGTTTGTTAGAAAGATTTGGCTATATGATGAAAACCTATCTTAGTGAATAGTGGTTATTACTTCAAGTTTGGAATACCTTTTGAAATTGAGCGAGGCAACCTAGGACTTGAGCGAGACAACGTAGAAATTGAGTGAAGGAACCTAGGAATTGAGCGAAGGAACCTTGAATTGAGTGAGACAAAATACAAATTGAGAAAGGCAACCTAGGAATTGAGCGAGGCAAACTACAAATTAAGTGGTAGACTGAGTGATCCATAGCTCAAGTGGTAGACTGAGTGAAAGATACCTCGTTTCAACACTGAGGTCATGGTATCGATTCCCTAGTGGAGGTGGCTAACCGTGAAATGTGAACTGACAATGGGGTGTATGAACAAGCTAACAAAAAAAAAAAAAAGCGAGCGAACCTAGAAATTCAGCGAGGGAACCTAGGTATTGAGTAAGGCAACCTAGGTATTGAGCGAGGCAAATTACAAATTTAGCGAGGCAACCTAAGAATTGAGAGAGGCAAACTACAAATTGAGCGAGGCAATCTAAAAATTCAGTGAGGGAACCTAGAAATTCAGCAAGGCAACCTAGGAATTGAACCAGACAAACTACAAATTTAGCAAGGCAAACTACAGATTCAACGAGGCAACCTAGGAATTCAGAGAGGCAACCTAGGAATTGAGCGAGGCAAACGTAGGAATTGAGCGAGGCAACCTAAGAATTGAGCCAGTCAAACTACAAATTGAGTGAGACAACCTAGAAATTCAGGGAGGGAACCTAGAAATTCAGCGAGGTAACCTAGAAATTCAGCGAGGCAACCTAGAAATTGAGTGGGGCAAACATGAAATTGAGCGGGGCAAACTTGAAATATAGCTGGGCAAGGCAAACATGAAATTCAGCGGGGGGAAACTTGAAACTCAGCGGGGCAAACATGAAATTCAGCAGGCCAAACATGAAATTCAGCGGGGCAAACTTGAAATTCAGCGGGGCATGAAATTCACGGGGCAACATGAAATTCAGCGGGGAAACTTGAAATTGAGCGGGGCAAACTTGAAATTGAGCGGGTAAAATATGAAATTCAGCGGGACAAACATGAAATTCAGCGGGGCAAACTTGAAATTCAGTAGGGCAAACATGAAATTCAGCGGGACAAACATGAAATTCAGCAAGGCAAACATGAAATTCAGTAGGACAAACATGAAATTCAGCACATATATTAAATTTAGGGTATTTTTAGTTTTTTTTTTTTTTTTAAAAAGAAATTTAGGCTATTTTTAGGGCCATCCTCCATCCACAATAGGGGCCCTAATTTAAGTGAGATGATTGGCATGAATGCATACCATGCTTATGCACATGAGTGGCTAGTTGCTGCAGCATACTTGAGCTATGACAGATGAACATTGTAGCCTGTTTCATAGTCAAACCTTAAGACAAGTGGGTTTCCTCAATTTCATGTTTGGATGTTACCAACTTCTTAATTATATGAAATAAAATTTGAGAAAATAGTGTCGATACGGGGGAGTTTGGATTGTAAGTAACTTGATATAAACTACCTATGCGTTAAATAGCTTATCTAGGTTTCTACTTCATAAGCTGAAGTGATTAAGTAACTTTAAGTAAAAAAGTTACTTATAATTGATCTTAAACCGAGCTTACTTATCTCGAAGAAGCTACTTATCTACTGCTGTAGGTATACATAGTAATTCATTTCGAGGTATCCAAACTGGCCCTAAAAGCCAAATACCTTACACCAGCACAAATTAGTGACAAGTAAACATCATTTCAAGCTAGCCTTTGAGAACAGTTCTCTTTGGTTGATGTGTTTTGAATAGTGGTTATTGTGTTTGTCAATCCAATCTCCAATATCTAATGAAAGACAACAATTTCATTAGAAGTGAAAGAAGGGATACATCAAGCCAAATGAAAAGAATTTATAGTACATACAGATTGTTTCGTGGGTACCTTAGTGAGCATTCATGCTTTTATGATGCAACAAGGATCTATTGCGTCAGAGAGGATCAAATACTATCAATATTATCTAAGTAGCCTGAAATTGAATGAGGGAAAATGAAAATTGAGCGAGTCTAGCATGAGAGGGAGGAAGAAAAATTGAAATAAGATCGAGCTTAGCATGAGTGGAAGCGAGGAAAACTGAAAATTGAGCGAGCCTAGAATGAGAGCAAACAAGGAAAACTGAAAATAGAGCGAACCTAGCATGAATTTGAGCAGAGCGTACATGAAATTCAGTAGGGCAAATTGGAAATTGCACGGGTTTTCAGTTGAACACCAAGCTTTAAAATCAAAGGCCAAAGGAATGCAGCTTTGTACATCTCTTTTACTGACATAATGATTTGAGGATCAACAAGATAACCCAATATAGTTTTAATCAGCCCTTTTGCAATCAACTCTCCCAAGGCTATCGTGATTAGAGAAAGAACTCGGACTGAAAAGCTACGAAGACTTGAAAATTTTCTGCACTCCAAGATAACTGCAAATTTAAGCGGGGTAAGCATGAAATTCAGCGGGGCAAACTGAAATTTGAGTGGGGCAAGCATGAAATTCAACGGGGCAAATTGAAAATTTACCGGGGCAAGTATGAAATTCAGTGGGGCAAATATGAAATTGAGCAGGGCAAACATGAAATTCAGTGGGGCAAACTGAAATTTGAGAGGGGCAAGCATGAATTGAGCGGGGGAATATGAAATTGAACAGGGCAAACTGAAAATTGAGCGGGGCAAGCATGAAATTCAGCAGGGCAAACATGAAATTGATCGGGGCAAACACGAATTCGACGAGGCAAACTGAAATTTGAGCGGACAACTGAAATTGAGAGGGAAAGCATGAAATTGAGCGGGAAACATGAAAAGGGGAAATTGAGCGGGGCAAACTGAAATTTGAGCGGGGCAAGCATAAATTCAGCGGGCAAACTGAAATTTGAACAGGGCAAACATGAAATTCAGCGAGGCAAACTGAAAATTGAGCGGGCAAGCATGAAATTCAGCAGGGCAAACATGAAATTGAGCGGGGCAAACATGAAATTTGAGCGACGCAAGCGTGAAATTGAGCAGGGAAAACATGAAATGGAGCGGGGCAAACTGCTAATTGAGTGGACCACATTTGGATATTGAGAGGGGCAAACTAGATATTTAGCGGGGCGAATTGGAATTTGAACGGGGCAAATTGCAAATTGAGTGGGGCAAATTGGATATTGAGCGGGGCAGACTGAAATTTGAGCGGGGCAAGCATGAAATTGAGCGGGGCAAACATGAACTTACGCGAGGCAAACATGAAATTCAGCGGGGCAAACATGAAATTCAGCGGGGCAAACTGAAAAATGAGGAGGCAAACTTGAAATTGAGAGGGGCAAATATGATATTCAGTGGGGGAAACATAAAATTCAGCGGGAAAAACATGAAATTGAACGAGGCAAACTTGAATTTCAGCGGGGGAACATGAAATTCAACGGGGGAAACATAAAATTGAGCGGAGCAAACATGAAATTGACGGGGCAAACTGAATATTGAGCTGGGTAAACTTGAATTTAAGCGGGGCAAACATGAAATTCAGCGGGGCAAACTTAATAGATAATTTCATGGCTTGAGCCCAAATATCTAAACACATCTAATGTTCAAATGGACCACACCACATGAAAATTTTGAATTGAACTTCTACTGTTGAAAATTTCTTAGGGGCCACAGAAGTTTTGGATCAAGCTTATAATTGTGTTTTCTATTAATCCATGTTTGTATGATCTTATGAACATGTTTGATAACAAACAAACATCACTGTTTCCCGTGGTAAACAGATGGACGACGTGGATATACTACATACATTCAAGGTGGGCCCAACTGAGTTTACTCAGTACGATAGGAGCGTACTGAGTAACTCAGTACACAATCCGATTTCGCTTGTTATGCCCCACAATGATTTTTATTTGTAATCCATTATGTTCATTGGATGATGTATACATAGATGAATCAAAAGCCCAGATGCAAGGTTCATCCACCTTTTACTAGCACAATGATTTGAGGACCAACAAGATAACCCAATATAGTTTTAATCAGCCCTTTTGCAATCAACTAATCCCTTGGATCAACCCTTTCAAGGCTATTGTGATTAGAGAAAGAACTCGGACTGAAATGCACAGACTTGGATATTTTCTGCACTCCAAGATTACTGTAAACCTCATACTATTTACTTGAATCAATTGTCTGTAAGCTGGATTGCGGGTACCAAACAAATAGACTAACATCTTCGCTAGCTTTTATAAATATTTTCTTCAGTTGTAGGTCATCTGGTATAAAGAGCTCGCCCTTCTCTACTAAGCGAATTCCATCGCCAAAGGTAGTGCAGGAGGCAACTTGATTATTTTCTCTTTGAGAATCTCTTCAGTTTTCAGGTTCCAATTTTCAAGTACATGAGTCCAAAAGGAGCAAAACTTTGCCAAGCTCACTTCATGTTGACCATTTAATTCCCAGTCGTTCCACAGGTCGACATAGTCATTGGTCGAGGGAACCATGAAACACCAAAAGCTGAGGAGAAAATTGGAAGCAAGTCACTTTTGTAATCTTTATCAATAACATAAAACCACGAGCAAAGCAAACTGGAAATTCACGGGGCAAACTAAAAACTAAAATTGAGCGGGGCAAACTGGAATTGAATGTAGTAGTGGGGCAAACTGGATATTGAGCGGGGCAAGTAATAGAGTCGAGGGGGGAAACTTGAAATTGAGCGGGGCGAAAAGCATGAAATGATTGATCGGCAAACATGAAACAGCTGGGCAAAATAGAAATTTAGCGAGGCAAACTAAAAATCCAATCATGGTACATCACTATGAGGATAGTGAGACCTTCCTTCAGGTCCAGTTGGAACCAATCATGGTACATCACTCTGCATCAGATTCAACATAGTACTAAAGATTATATAAACTTAGAAATCCAGTCCAAATGGATGATAGAGTTTGGGAAAAGATTCGGCAAAGAGTTGGGTCATATCTTATCCGAGTTAAAGTATAGTTTGTTAGACTACTTTCAGTCAATTCTCTTTACTCTATACCAAGCAAAGGGCAAATTGCAAAATGATCGATTATTGATTATATGGTTGAAATGACTCTTTTAGAGTTGAAGATAGTTACTTCTCATATGCCATCTATCACTTTCAACTGCAACTGCAACTATGACATCATTTCGGGACTTGATTAGGTTAAAATCAAACAAATGTTAGGTCTAGGAAGGGTAGATAAAACGTAAGATTGATCCAAGGTTAGAATGACCCAATCAGTTGCATCTTAAATTCCAAAAATGAAATTCAGCGTGGCAAACATGAAATTAAGCGGGGCAAACTGGAAATTGAGCAGGGCAAACGTGAAATTGAGCGGGGCAAACTGAAAATTGAGCGGGGCAAGCTGGAAATTGACCAAGGCAAACATGAAATTGAGCGCGGCAAACTAAAAATTGAGCAGGGCAAACATGAAATTGAGCAGGGCAAACATGAAATTCAGCGAGGCAAATATGAAATTGAGCGGGGCAAACTAGAAATTCAGGGAGGCAAACCGAAAATTGAGCGGGGCAAATTAGAAATTCAGCTGGGCAAACATGAATTTCCACAGGTAGTCAGTGAATTGTCACTGCACTGTTGTTCAATACTACAAAGAGAAGTAACTATAAACCTCACTAGTCTTTCTTTTCAAGATTTGTACCTTTAACAACTGTAGTACCGATCAAATGCAAGTTGAGGAAGGGTGCTTTGGGGTGAGGGAATATTTCGAACCTTTTCAAAGATTGCAGTTGTAACTAGTTTGGAGGATTTCACATAACCCTAACCAAGATAGAAAATGACAAATGTAGAATGATAATATGTAGATGATAAACGGAGATTTTATTAAGGAAAATGGTAAGAAAAACATGCTTACGAGTGTTTTTCTTGAAATGGAGTGAGAAAAGCATGTGTTTTGAATATGCGCGTGTGGATTATCCATTAAAGAGAGGGGCAAACATGAAATTCAGCGGGGCAAACTGGAAATTCAGCGAGGCAAACTAAATTTCACAACGGGGTAAACTGAAAATTAAGCAGGGTAAACTAGAAATTCAGCGGGGCAAACATGAAATTCAGCGGTGCAAACATTAAATTGAGCGGGGCAAAGTGGAAATTGAACGGGGCAAGCATGAAATTCAACGGGGCAAAGTGGAAATTGAGTGGGGCAAACATGAAATTCATCGGGACAGTGGAAATTGAATGGGGCAAACTAGAAATTCAGCGGGTAAAATGAAATTCATCGGGGCAAACAAAAAAATTCAGCGGGGCAAACTAAAAATTCAGCTGAGGAAATTGAAAATTCAGCAGGGCAAACTGGAAATTCAGCGGGGCAAACTAGAACTTGAGCGGGGCAAACTGAAAATTGAGCGGGGAAAATAGGATATTTAGCGGGGCAAACTCGAAATTCAGCGAGGCAAACATGAATTGAGTGGGGCAAACCAGAAATTGAGTGGGGGCAAACTTGAATTTCAGCGGGGCAACTAGAAAATCAGCGGGGCAACATGAAATTGAGCGGGGCAAACTTGAAATTGATCGGGGCAAACATGAAATTCAGCGGGGGAAACATGAAATTCAGCGGGGCAAACTTGAATTTCAGTGGAGGAAACATGAAATTCAGTGGGGCAAACATGAAATTGAGCGGGGTAAACTAAATATTGAGCGGGCAAAGTTGAAATTGAACGGGGCAAACTTGAATTTCAGCGGGACAAACATGAAATTGAACGGGGCAAACTGAGTATTGAGCAGGGCAAAGATGAAATTGAGCGGGGCAAACTTCAATTTTAACAGGGCAAACAAGAAATTAAGCGGGGCAAACTAGAAAATCAGCGGGGCAAACTTAACAAATAATTTCATAGCTTGAGCCCAAAAATCTAAACATATCCAATGTTTAAAAATCTAAACAAATAATTTCATGGCTTGAGCCTAAAAATCTAAACTCAGTATGCAATCCGATTTCGCTTGCTATACCCCACAATGATGTTTTATTTGTAATTCATTATGTTCATCGGATGATGTATACATAGATGAACCAAAATTCCAGATGCAAGCTTCATCCAATAGAAAATATATTAAAATATAATACTTGTGGTGCGTGATTTCTTCATTAGACCGGTCATTTTCAGAAGATGACAAAATGCTGATGTATGGAGAGGATGCAATCCAATGCTGATAAAGAAGGGGGCCACAGAAAATGGGTTTTTTTGTCTTTCTTAAATCCTATCCCCCATAGAAGCAGAATGCATAGTGAGTAACTTTATACACTTAGCGTATAGAGTAAACTCTGTGGGGCCCGCTGTGATTTATATATATTTATCCACTACTTCCATCCATTTTATCATATAATTTTAGGCTTCAGTCCAAAAAATGAAGCACATCCAAAGATCAAATGGACCACACCACGAGAAACAGTAAGAATTGAACATATACGGTTGAAAAATTCTTGAGGGCCACAGAAGTTTTGGATCAAGCATATATTTAAGCATATATTTGTGTTCTCCCTTCATCCATGTTTATGTGATGTTATGAATAGGTTGGATGACAAATAAACATCACTGTGGGGCCTAGAAAGGTTTCAACAGTGGAAATCATTATTCCCACATTTTCCTGTGGTATGGTCGAGTTCAGATTTGGATATGCTTTAATTTTGGTTTCAACCAACCCCTTAAATGATTTGGGAAAACGGATGGACGGTGTGGATAAACCACATCCATTCACGGTAGGCCCAACAAAGTTTACTCATTACCATAAGAGCGTACTGAATAACTCTGTACGCAATCCTATTTCATTGCCAAGCGAAACCACGCTGTTTGGCTAGTGAGCTGCCACCAACCAGGTGGCTAGTGGTCGGTGCTATGTGGACCCTACCATGATGTATGTATTTTATCCACGCTGGCCATCCATTTTGAAAGATAATTTTAAAGCTTTATCCCAAAAATGAGGTAGATCTAAATCTCAGGTGGACCACACCATGGGAAAACAGTAGTGATTTAATGTCCACCATTAAAAACTTCCTAGGGCCCACTGTAATGGTTATTTGACATCTAACCTGTTGATCAGGTAATAGAGACTTGGATGAAGGGAAAAAATATATATCAGCTTGATCCAATACTTTTGTGGCCCCGAGAAGTTTTTAATGGTGGGCGTTCAATCAACATTGTGCGGTCCACTTGAGATTTGGATCAACCTCATTTTTGGGCTCATACCATAATATGAACTGTAAGAATGGTTGGACGGTGTGGATGAAACACATACATCACGGTGGAGCACTAGTAACATTTCTTTCCTTTCTTTGTGGAGCCTTCCTTGCCCATCTTAAAACTCATAGAGGGCTGCTACATTTCTCAGTCCACCTGTTTCTCTTCAATGTTGGAAGTTGGCATGGGCCATGGAAGTATGCCCAAGGTTCAGAGTACCGTACAATATGACTTGGTATTGTCAGATTCATATTGGTTTTGGTGGGAATTGGTTTGAGTCGGATCACCTATACAATTATGTTTCTTTATTTTGGAATTTGAATTGTGCTACTAGAGGTAATATCCCATATGGTCATAATCCTTATAATCCTTCGTCTGCTGGTGGAGCACTAGTAACATCTCGCACATTTAAGGAAATTATCAGTCCTAAGTGCTCCGATCCCCCTGATTTTTTCTTACTTTCACTTGAATCTATTATTCAAACAATTCAGTTCTGTGGTCTTAATAGGGGAATTGGATATATTTCATCTTTTGTCTGTGT
>JAJHSJ010000015.1:42796997-42890053 GCA_021015155.1 Magnolia officinalis
AAAAGTGTGGATTTAGGCATTTCAGAGTCCCTAGGTTGTCCCAAGCTTAATCACTTATCCTAAACTCTATTCACATGAAATTCATGTTCTTTTCATTATGATTCACCATCTCAATGAGCATTCAAAGCTCACTTTAATGAAGAACATGAGCTAAAGCCTTCACTAGAGTATTGAGACCAATCCTATCTGTATATCCTTAGTCTCAACCATACTCTAGTGCATCCATCAGTTGAATCTCTTAGGAAAATCCATTCATACCTCTGTTAGAGATTCAACCAACTCCCATTACCTTGGTCACCTTAATAGGAACATCCTATGCAAGATTTTTGATCGTGAAGCTGAAGCAACAGGTAAACTATAGCATAATGATCGGGGGAGCATCGGGGAGCCGATTCAAGAACTGAAGAGGAAAGATCAAGTAACCCAAGACAAGCTACAAGAGAGGACTGAATCTAACAAGTATGTGTCATTCTTAAGAGTCCAAATTTTAATCTCTATCCTTGTATAGGATTGAGGCTAAGAGTTTGCTATCAACAAAATCGTGTAGGTGCCTTGTGTGGGACCATGGCCGGTGGGCCTAAACGTGGGTGCCTTGTGTGGTACCTTGGCCGGTGGGCCTAAACAGAGGTGCCATGTGTGGGACCTTAGCCGATGGGTCTAAACGGAGGTGCCTAGTGTAGGACCTTGGCCGGTGGGCCAAAACGTAAGTTCTAGGCGTAGGACCTTTACTCGTGTGAAGAGTGTAAATTGTTGAGTCCTTTATGTAGGGATGTAAAGGTTAATAGTGAACCTAATTTAAAACCATTCATAGTGAAATCCGACATACTTTAGAGAGAGCGCGGTTGTCAGGAGTGGAGTAGGCAATTAGCCGAACCACTATACATGCTTGTGGTTTGGAATAGTCATTTGCATATCTATTTATCATGTTTATTTAAGTTTGAATGCTTGATTGTTTATACGTGATTAGATGAATGCATAAGATTGATAGGTATCACATGCCACACACAAGCTCACATTTTTATAGACTAGTTGCTCTATTTGTATATCTTGAGTAGCCTTTGTACTTGGATCCTCTATTGGCTTGGAAGCCTTTATAGTTAATTGCCTTACTTGATTTAAACTAAATGATTGTTAAACAAGGCAGTTAGGATTTTTTCAATAGGCAAAATATTTGAAAAGTCTTATTCGCCCCCCTTATCTCATACTCATTCTTCAGTATCAGCAGTCTAAATTGCACTTTCAATTGGTATCAAAGCGAGGTTCTTCTGAAAAGGTCTAACAACCTAGAGGAAGATCTTGACTGAAGAAGATTATGGGCAAAGGAGAGGGATTATCCATCTCATGACCACCCATTTTAATGGAACAACTATGTATACTGGAAGGCTAGAATGATATCTTTCTCCAGACCCTAGATGATGATGTATGGGAGATTGTTGAAAATGGATATGTTGCACCAACAAAACAAATTGTTCTTGAGGATGGCACAACCATCACCAAACCAAACACCACGGGCAAAATGGACCCAGTATGACAATGAGATGAGGATGTGTGAAGCTAAATCCATGAATGCAATTTGTTGCGGAGTTTCACAAGAAGTATTTCATCAGATAAGTACGTGTGAAAACTCTAAGGCAGCATGAGGGTTATAAGAAACTACCCATGAAGGAACTAATACAGTAAAAATGTTAAGGCTTCAACTCCTAACATCTCTGTTTGAACATATAAAGATGGAAGAAGATGAGACATTCATGGAGTTTTTCATAAGATTAAATGGTATATGCAATTCCATGAGTGGACTTGGGGAAAGAATTCTGGTACCCAAAATATGTAGAAAAATTTCGAGATCCCTAACGGAACGTTTTAACTCCAAAGTCACTACAATTGAAGAATGTAGAAATATAGAAGAAATGAAGGTAGAAGAACTAGTAGGTTCCCTACAAACCTTTGAATTACACTTCAAACCTTCTACAAAAACCAAGAACAATGCCCCCAAAATTACCAAAGACATGAATATAATAGAGGAGAGGAAAATAAAGATGAAGATGTTGGTAAGAAGGTAACTCTGCTGGCTCATCGGTTCAAAAAATTCTTCAACAAGAACCGTGGAAGACCATAAAATAATAAAGGAGCTCAACTGGACCACAAACGCCAAATAGGCAAAACCTTTAGAAAGTCCAAAGAACTCCAATGTTATAATTGCCAAAAGTATGAACATATATCCACTGAGTGTCATCCAAGAAATCAAAAGGAAAAGCTATGGCAGCCGCATGAGATGACACAGATGAATCCAATTGTGAAAATAGTGAATCCGAAAGTGAAGATGACTAAAAGTCACTACAAATACTTATGACATCTACAACTATAGTCATTCTCAAACTGAAAAACAAAATAGAAGAAAAACATATAAATATGAAGGATGAGAGCCAAATATGTAGTTTATTGGCTCATATCACATCATCTCCTAAAGAATATTGAAAAGCGACCCCAGTGGTCCACTCGAGCTGAATTGACATATCTGAGGATCATGCCTCCCATATAAACATTAGAGCTAAATCAAAGGATTGATCCTGATGATTGGTAAAATTGATATATCTGAGGATTTCTGGCCTGTAAACATTTCTTGGGATTTCATCATAAACACAATGTATACTAGAAAAATCTGTTATAGCAACTTCTGAGTTCAAGGGATACTTCAGTACTACCGAACTTACCTTTAGTTCTACCGAAATCGAGCCACGTCAAATAACTTAAATCCCTCGCTGCTCAGTTCTGTTTAGACTGTCACCTCTCTTGTTTCTTCCCAAGTTCGGTTAAAGGGCTGTGCAACCAAAATCAGCAAAGTCTAAGGTATTTCCTAGTGTTTTCCCTTTAACATCTAAAAAATTAGGATCATTTGTCTTAGGTTTGTCTTCTCTTGAGTCATGAATTGTCATTCAACTTCATTTCCCCAAATGGAGTCATCACCACCTAAAGAAAATAGATCCAACTTGAAGCATGACAAAGAAGATTCAACCAGAACTATCACGCCCCAAACTCGGAAACCAGGATCACAGAATTCCCAATCGCCGAATCCAGTGCCGACAGCCTCCGTAGTACCCCATTCTTGGCTCCCAACGCCCATATGCCAAATTTCGATCCTAGGATCCTATAAGGAGTATTTTTCAACATACATTTATCTCGTGAGAAGCATAACCACAAGTTTACCCAAATCACAATGGCAACATCATCATCACATATCCACAAATATAAACAGTTGAATACAGTGCTGAAAAGCAAATACATATATCGAAAATCAAAGCTCCAGAAGACAGTTGCATGCTCCAAGCTCAATGTTGTTGTGACCTAACGCCACCTGCACGCATCTATCATGCATATGCTTATAAAAAGCGTAGAGGGTAGTGAAGTGTGTGTACAAGGTAAGTGTCAAGTATGTAATATCAGAGCAATGCGGAACATGTCTGTAAGTCCATAAATACCATCAGCCTTATCCAAGTTATGCAATGCAAAAACATAATAAGCCAATATCATATATTGAGGAAGCAATATAGATCAGCTATGTAATACGGAGACATAGTAAGCCAAATATCATATACTGAGGATGCAATGCAATTTATAAATCCTGACGAGTCCACGAATATTGTCAACCTCATCTAGGCCATATAAATGCAAAAACATAGCAACCCAAAATGTCATTTGCCGTGGATGTAATGCAATATGCGGTACGAATGAAATGACCAAACTGGAGTGTGAAGTCGGGATGATAGTACGTAGTATCGTAGGCTATGGGATCCATCACAAGGGACTTCTATCCAAACTAGTCCCATACCTAAATTTGGATAGCCAGACCCAATGTGGTAAACTCCTGATCTCAGGTTGGTTGTGCGCCCCAACCAAAATCCTGGCCATTGCAAAGGTACACATAACAATTAGTTGCGCACCACTAGCCCGGGTGGATAGTGAATAAATGAATGAATGAGTAAAATGTTGAGTATGCAATTTCTACTAAATAAGTCCACATATCAATACTATACATCTCTAGGATCATCACCGGGGTCTAGTACACTCTACACAGATCATCGCCCACTAGACGTGCAACCATGCAAGTGGAAGAGACCTCATTATTTGCCTAGCCAGTAGTCAACCAATACCTACCTGGAACGTCGATAGCGGACCCATTTACGAGCTGGTCAAACCCATCCTAACTATGCCCCTACCCTCAGGAGTGTAAGGCCACACCCCCTTCCAACCGACCACGACACAGTGGGAGACGCGACCTACTGGTATTCGGTACTCGGGCGCTTATGTATCCACTCGGTCTAGACGTTGGAGCGTCTCTGGCCACAGATGTTTAGGGACTTTCACTTAGTGACATCTATAACACCTCGTGTAGAAAAAAAATTTTAGTGTCCCCATCTGGCCATCCACGATATGCCTGTGGAGGCTACGCCCCTGATATCGCTAGGGCGTATAGTAGTCACATCATAAAAAGTAAGATGCATGAGTCATACCAACCCGTCATGCATCAAACCTCTGTGTACCATGTACTCATGTGGGGCAACTCTGTCTATCAGGGAGTCCCATAATAATCCACCCAATGGCATGCACTATGATCAATCACTCCTCATATCAAGTATACATACGATGTGCATGGGTATGGATTGTGAAGCTATACTAAGTATGTTATATGATGATGATGTACTCTCCACATATCAAGGATGGGCTTAGACGACCTACTCATATCAAGAATGGGCTTAACGAGGCCTAAGGGAAGCTCACAATGTGGACATTTAACCATCATTGCCCATCAATGTAGACATTTAACCAACATTGCTCCCAAGGAGTGGCCCACATAAAGCCTAAAATATAGTCGGGCTCATGGCCTCACACAAGGGCCTAATATACTTTTCAATGGGCTTCAACATACGGGCCTCATCATATGGGCCAATATACATCACATCGGGCCTCATCATATGGGCCTTATATACATCACATTGGGCCTCATCATATGGATTAATATAATCACATCAGGCCTCATCATTTGGGCCTCATATACATCATATTGGGCCTCATCCTATGAGCCAATATACATCATATCGGGCCTCATCATATGGGTCAATATACATCATATCGGCCACATCCCATGGGCCTTAAATACATCACAATGGGCCATGACCCATGGGCCTCCAACACATCACAATGGGCCTCATATCTGGGCCTCAAATACATCATAATGGGCCACGTCCCATGGGCCTCAAATACATCACAATGGGCCTCATATCTAGCATACATCCATTATGGTAGGCTCCATGATCTGGACGGTCTAGATGACCCAGATACACATGGTGGGGCCCACATCCAGTAATGGACGATGTGGATATACATCATATGGGCCCCACAGATAGATGGAGTAGATATAACACATGCCTCAAGATCATGCCCACAGAACTTGTTGATGTCAATATATCAATTATATTACTGGTGTGAGGTTTACCAGCCAATCCACATCCCACCGTCCAACGATATTGGACGGTGTGGATATCACGTATCATCAAGGTAGGTCCACACGAGTGGCCCACCAGTCCAGTAAAATGGACGGACTGTGCGAATACAATACCTACATCATGTGGGTCCCACTGTCCACATGTGGACAGTGTGGACAGACCCATACATCACAGCGGACCCTAATGTCTTACACATTTGGATGGTAGGGATGAAACACATATATCATGGCTAGCTGCACACAGCAACGTCCAGCAATGGATGGTGTGAACATAGAATACATACATCAAGGTGGACCCCACCCCCACATGTGCAGCACATGTGTGGTGGGTCCCACGTCTAGTAAAAGGGGACGGACGACTTGGATGTGCTAGACATGAGACACGTACATCATGGTTGGCTCCCACTTATCACCGTCCAAGGAGGGACAGTGAGAATATACAACACATACATCTAGTGGACCCCACCTCCACATCTGCAGCACGTGTGGGGTGGGTCCCACACGGACGGACGGTATGAGTATAACACATAGCTCATGGCTAGACCATCAGAACTTGCTGACGTCAACATAATGGCATAGCTGTTGGGACTCATCGTCCCTACCAATGGACGATGCAGATATAAAGTGGGTCCACACGTGTGGGACCCACCAGCTTGTAAGATCAAGCTGATACATATGTTTTCTCTTCATAAGGGTGGCCTGCCCCAAATGGTCCAAGCAACATTGCTGCTGGGAGTCTGCAAGGTGGACCCCACAATGGGTAGCGTGGGTATAAATAATGCATACATCATGGCGGGCCACTGCCCTGGGCAGACGGTGTGGATGTAGACCACATATATCAAGGTGGGCCACACAGTCCCGGGACCAGGCTGATATTTGGGTTCCCATCCAAACAGGCCTGCGTGGCTGCTAAACGTCCAGCAATATGGATAGCAAGGCGTCCTTGTTGCAGGACGGTCTAGATCATCCTCACATTCATCAAGTATGTCATAAAATATGGAAAAGAAATTCACAGGGAGAGAGACGTGTGTGTGAGGGAGGAGCTCCGCCCCTATGAGCTCCTCACAAAATGTTATAACACATACATCAAATGGGTCCCACTTGTCCCAAAGATCAAAATCTACTCTAGAAACACCCACCGATTTCTCTCCTTGGCTCCTTGGACTCCTAAACTCATTGGCTTTCCCTTTGATGGAAGATGATGATGGTTGGATGGCTAGGATGGGAGATTGGGTGGTCGGGAGTTGGCCACACTTGAGGTCCTTTCTCTCCTTGGAAGGCTTGAATGGTTGTTCCCTTGGTAGCTTAGGAGTGAAGAGAGAAATGAGAGAGAGAGAGAGAGAGAGAGAGAGAGAGAGAGAGAGAGAGAGAGAGAGAGAGAGAGAGAGAGAGTGATGATGGGAGAGAGGGATGGTGATGGGTGTAAGGGATGGGTGGAGAGAGAGAGAGAGA
Source organism: Magnolia officinalis (assembly GCA_021015155.1). Classification (NCBI taxonomy): domain Eukaryota; kingdom Viridiplantae; phylum Streptophyta; class Magnoliopsida; order Magnoliales; family Magnoliaceae; genus Magnolia; species Magnolia officinalis. Next base: position 42,803,950 of record JAJHSJ010000015.1, read on the forward strand.
GTTGACTTTGGATGGGAGAGGTATGGGTGGCCATGCCTTGTTAGTAAGAGAGGGATGGGTGTTGTACTTGATTGATTGATGAGATTGATTTGATAGATTGTAGAGATTCTCTTCTCAGGATTTGCAACACGCGGCGTTTTCTACGAGTTTGTTATCAACAAACTCGTGTAGGATTGAGACTAAGAGTTTGCTATCAACAAACTTGTGTAGGATTGAGACTAAGAGTTTGCTATCAATCGGGGGTTCTTGTTTGATTCAAGTAATACAATTAGAATTGGAATCCGATCCTATCCAATTGGAAAATATATCAAAAAAATAAAATCTGAACTTCCATTGACCTAATTCTCAATGAAGAAGAACTATGATAATTAGTAGGGATTCCATCACCAAACCAAGCCCAGGAGATAATGTCAAACAACAAGATTTACCAATCCCATAATCTCAAACCAAGAAAAGAAGATACTCAAAACTGTTGTAGATCTATTGTAATTTGAGTCACAATAAACCATTAAAAACTGAAAGTATTCCTTAAATATCAAATTAGAACCATGGAGTTTAACATAAACATGAATCAAACCAATAGAAACATCCCATCATGCTACAAGCTTCATCTCTTAGCCCTAGCTAAGAGGTTTAGCCAACCCTAGACATGATTGAATTTAAAACCCTAGAGGAAAGCATGAAAACAACTAAGGAAGAAGAAAAAAATCTTGGCGACGACTTCTCCACCCTTTTACTCCACTCCTTAAACCCTAGAAGATGCCTAGGAACATCATAGGGAGTCTTATTTATAATTGTGGAAATCTAACTTTTGCACTTAGTTGGAAAACTCTAGACACCACCTCAAATTTACGTAGTTTACTAAAATAGACTTTACTCTGCGCAGTTTCTCAAAAATAGACTTCACTCTATGCAATTTCACAGAATGACACAAAGTTTCAAAATATGCTTTTTTATCATGATTTTAAGATTCTTTTTCTTCACTTCAAATCTTTGATTCTTTTCATTCCTTGGTTTTCTTAGATCTTTGGCATGTGAATTCTTCAATCTTGGTCTCCTAAGATCCATCTATTACCTTAGTGATTCTTGAGCATCAAATTCATGCTTTTAGCACCCTTTTTAATCCAAGCTCTTAAATTTACCTTGCAACACAAACATGAGTAAAATAGAACATTAAGCATCATCATGATCATAAAACCATGATATAATTGGGGGATAATATGCAATATTTGACCTTCAACATAATCCCCAACTAACATTTTGCTAGTCCCGAGCAAAGTATGCGAAAAATATTTCGAGAACCATAGGATAATTTTTATAAGCTCAAGTGGTTTTAAATAAAATAATAATCTAGATAATAGAATTCTTAAATACATCAATGTTATGCATTACCTTCACCTAAACTCTAGCACTTGATAAGTTTCATAATCAAGTTCAAAGCATTAATCCCCCAATTAGAACAATTCCAAACATTGAGTTCCATGGGTGTATAATGAAGTCCAGACTTATCACAATCAAAGGTTCAATTCTTCACTTTCATGATAACATTGATAATTAAAAGAGCATTTAGGACAACTAAAACCTAAACCAAAACTTGTCTTACAGTTCATCTTTTAATTACCTCTTTTATTCTTCCAACTTTTTATTTTTCCATCGATGGCTTTCACGCTATGTCAATATTTTTAAAGATTTCTAATAGGTGGCCATTTCAAAGACATTTGTTTTTTAGCTAGACATTATTTTTTACAATTCTTCTCATCGAACATGATGGAAAAATTCCCCAGGCTTGTTCCTTTTATGATAAATAATCACTAGTTAACAATTTATTGTTAAATTGACACTTTAACGTGTAAGCTAGATGTGACATATGAAATCATGACTCAATCAATGTTTAAAACTTCTAATCAAGGATCAATACTTAACTTAATTTTGAAATCTCCCAAGTGACTAAAATCCAAGAGAATAAGGCGTCGATATTAAGTATCTTATCATTCTAATTCATGGATTAACTTCGAGATCACTTAAATTTACAGAATTTTCAGAAACATTTCTCAATTTTTCATAACTTTGCCCAAAGACTAAGAAAGCAACTGATTAGCCTGCCTAATCCATACCCCCAACCTAAAATCTACATTATCCTCAATGTAAAAGAGATAAGCATTCAATGCAAATGAGGTAACGAAAAGAAAAGGGAAGTGGTGGAAAGGTAATACCTGACAAAGGAATTTTTTAGGCTTTTCCAATGATCTCAGTGTGAAGATGGGTTAGCACAAAAGACTCAACAAACAATAAGCAAACTATCCTAAACAGTGAAAAATAAACTATCCTAAAATAGCTGAAAGCAAACTATCCTAATCTAAAATTCTTTGAAAGAAGTAAACCTAACTAGGAAAATAGGGGAAAGCTAGTACGTCATGCCGCGAGGTTTCTCCTCCGGCCAATTTCTTGATAAATTTCTCAACAAGATCATCCAAAAGCCCTTTTTGTAATAGGCTTGGATGTCCTGGAGCATGAATTTTTAGAGAAATTTATGGACCTCAGTATAAAGTTTCATTTTAATCTCCTGAAGTGTCCAAAGTACATATAATTCACTTGAGATGGAGAAAGTTTCAGAGTTTGCGCAACACGATGAATCAGAAACTACGAGTAGATAAAATTCAGAGAAATTCTCAGTATGTGATGTAGTCTCGACATATTCTGAAGTTTCAGACTCCGGTTCAACTTTTAACTCCTCCTTTAATGGTAAACATTTAAGATCTATTGAATGAGAGGCTTCAGAATAAGGGTTCTCTTGGTCAGTAACAACCACCGAGGTATTGTTTTGCAAGGCATCCATTATTTCCTTTATCATGGGATCATTTGAATCTACAGAATATGCAAAGTGATCTTTTAGAGAGTTGAGATAGTTAGTTGAGAGAGGCTCATGTTCCACATTGAGGTCTGTGATGATATGCCCAATGATTCCTTCGTCTTTTCCTAGAATAGAGGAAAACATGATCTCTTGCTCTTCACCTTGGTGAGAGTCAATTGTCACCAGATACATCTCGCTTTGCCCTGCATAGATAGATTGTGGATCAGTAGGCGCATTGATGTGAAGATTTTGTTCATTGCTACTACTCAGTAGAGGCACTATATCATCAAGGGTTGACAACTCAGATGATGGCCTTAATTGGGTGGTTTCAAATTCCATAGTCATATTGAGCGACTCGTCCATCTCCCTAATCATATTATAATCTAAATCAGGGGAGTGGTCTACACATGCCTTAAAAGAGCTAGAAGGGTCAATTGAAAGAGTCTCAACCTCCACATTTAAATCAGGTATGTCAGATGGGTGGAGTAAATCATTATGGTCGACAACTTCCTGTACGTCATGATCACTTTCCTGAACCATTATTGAAATCGATTTCAGTGAATCTTGGGCTGTAAACTCCTGATTCTCATCCCAATACTTATCATCTTCCAATTTAGTATAGTTCACAAGTTGGATGGGATCGCTTTCCTCACATTTTGTTTCTAGGTTAGGTCGAGGGTCAAATAAACTAGCCTCTTCCTACTCATTGAAGCCAAGTGTATCATGTGAGTGAAGCATGTCAGTATCAGTATATTTGAAAGACACCCGTGTCTCTTGATCTTTACTTTGGACAGTCATCGAGATCGACTCTCTGGGAATTAAACCATATGATTATTAACAGAATCTAACTCCTCATTCTCAATTTCAGTACTCTCCTTAATCGCATCACGTGAACCTAACTATTGTATATCTTTTATAAATTCTTGTAATCTTTAGAGTGTGTTTTGTTAGATGAGCTCTAGAGTTTGTGTAGAATTCTGAAGCGAATTCTCTTGGATCGTTTCTTGTTGGATCTCAAAGGTATAGGACCCAAGAAAATTATCACTATGATGCATTATTGATTCAACTTCCCAATCTTGATGTTTCCGTTGATCATAAGTAGGGAGTTGGGAATGAAGAATTGGATTGGGTTAAGGCTGGGGTGAACTAGCCTCCATTAGCTTATCGAGGCGCGATGCAAGTGCTTCTATCGTTTTTCTAATGCCAACAAAATTGTCTGTGTAACCCTGAAGTGAATCCTCTTGGATCGTTTCTGGTTGGATTTCAAAGGTAAAAGACCCAAGAGAATTGTCACTATGATGTATTGCTGGTTCATCTTTCCAATATTGATGTTTCCACTAATTATAGTCATACATGTCATAGGTGAGAGAATTTGATGGTTGTTGATACATATTATCACCCATAATATAATCTCTCATTATTTTCTTTTTATCTGATGGGTAATAATAATTCTCACTCCCATAGTTATGATAACCCCAACACTCACGTACTGTTTTCTTAATCCGTGGGATGTAATTATTCTCCCATATATGATTGTGTAAGGATTTCTTAACCGGTGGAGCATTGTATTCCATTTGGTTCTTAATGATGTTTATAGAAAAATTTTGAGACCTAGGTTGTTTTCTAACATAATCATCTGACAGCCTTTCACAATTTCTCACATTCTCTAAAACTAGCTTAGCATATTGACGTTCCCACTCTTGCATATACATGATGAAACCCTAATCCTGAACCTAATCCTAACATAAAATAAAAGAAAAAAAAAATCCTACAGCAATATAGAAAGTAAGTAGGGGAGAAGTTAGAAAGAGTTTACCGGTTTGGAGAGTTCTATGTTAGGATCCTACAAAACAGAAAACAATGTTAGTCCCTAAAAAAATCCAGAAAAATCCTAACTTACAAATAAACAAAAATTAGTCCTAAAAAACAAATTAGTTTTCTAAAAACAAATTAAGAAAGTTTCTAAATCTAGAAATAGAAAGAAAAGTTAGTTTCTAAATCTAAAAATAGAAAAGAAAATTACTTTCTAAAAAAAAATAAAAATACAAATTAGAGAGTTTCTAAATCTAGCAATCGAAGGTTAGTTTCTAAAAAAATTAAGAAAATTTCTAAATTTAGAAATAGAAAGTTAGTTTCTAAAAAAAATTAAGAAAGTTTCTAAATATAGAAATAGAAAGAAAAGTTAGTTTTTAAATCTAGAAATAGAAAAGAAAAATTGGTTTCTAAAAAAATTAAGAAAGTTTCTATTTTGTGATATTGCAAAAGAAAAATGAAAGTGAATTAGCTTCTAAAAAAGAACTAAGAAAGCAACCTAGCTTCGAAAAAAAAGAAAAAAAAAAGAAAAAGGAAAGTTTCTAAAAATAGAAAATAAGTTAGTTTCTAAAAATAGAAAAAATGAAAGGAAATTAGTTTCTAAAAACGGATTAGGAAATCTTCTAAAAAATAAAAATTAGTTTCAAAAACGAATTAATAAAGTTTTTATCCTAGAATTATAAAGTAAATTAGTTTTTAAAAACTAAAAAGGAAAGTTTCTAAACCTAGAAATAAAAAGTTAAGTCAGTTTCTAAAATAATTCTGAAAAAACCCTAACCTAAAAATAAAAAGTAGAAAAATCATAATCTTAACCTAATTTCAAAACTAATCGAATCTAGAAAACGCAATCTTCAATCCTCGGCAACGGCACCAAAAACTTGTTCATAACCCCAAGTGTAGGGTTGCGATGTAGCAATAATGTTGGTAAGACCGAGGTCGAATCCATAAGGACTAAAACTTGTACATTTATAAAATTAACTAAAAGTAGAACTAGAAGAAGATGTGAAACTAATTCTGAAGTATTTGAGAGAGTAATTGTGAATAGAGTAATTAAAACCAAGAATTTAAAGGTGCGAACTAGGGTGCCATGGATCCACTTGTAGTGATCAAGGAGCCCTCTTGCTTGATTAAAGTAACACAATTAGAATTGAAGTCTTATCCTATCCAATTGCAAAATATATCAATAAAATTAATTTGAACTTCTATTGACCTAATTCTCAATAAAGGAGAACTATGATAATTAGCAGGGATTCCATCACCAAACCAAGCCTAGGAGACAATGACAAACAACAAGATTTACCAATCCTATAATCTTAAACCAGGAAAAGAAGATACTCAAAGCTATTGTAGATCTATTGTAATTTGAGTCACAATAAACCATTAAAAACTGAAAGTATTCCTTAAATATCAAATTAGAATCCATGGAGTTCAACATAAACATGAATCAAAGCAATGAAAACATCCCATCATGCTACAAGCTTCACCTCTTAGCCTTAGCTAAGAGGTTTCGCCAACCATAGATATGATTGGATCTCTAAAAGAAAGCATGAAAACAACTAAGGAAGAAGAAGAAAAACTCTTGGCAACGGCTTCTCTACCCTTTTGCTCCACTCCTTAAACCCTAGAAGATGCCGAGGAATATCCTAGGGAGTCCTATTTATAGTTTTGGAACTCCAACTTTCGCACCTAGTTGGAAAACTCTAAAAACTGCCTTAAATTTACTCAGTTTGTTAAAATAAACTTTACTTTGCACAGTTTTTCAAAATAGACTTCACTCTACGTAATTTCACAGAATGACCCAGAGTTTCAGAATATGCTATTTCAGGACGATTTTAGGATTCCTTTTCTTCACTTCAAATCTTTGATTCTCTTCATTCCTCACTTAGTTTTCTTGGATCTTTGGCATGTGAATTCTTCAATTTTAGTCTCCTAAGATCTATCCCTTTCCTTGGTTATTCTTGAGCATCAAATCCATGCTTTTAGCACCCATTTCAATCCATGCTCTTAAATTCACCTTGCAACACAAACATAAGTAAAACAAAACATTAAGCATTATTATGTTCATAAAATCAAGATATAAATGGGGGATAATATGCAATATTTGACCCTCAACATTTATCAATTCTTGAATTCTTGTCATACTTTTCAAGATGATCCTTTATCGATCAACATCAATTACATGAATCAAACTAAGGAGATCACTCTTTTGATGCTGGGACAACTTCTGAATCTTCCAATCACACACACTTCATAGACTGATTGTTGCTTAAATGATCTAAGTGTCTGGAAAGAAGTGACCAGAACACTGTGTGTTGACTCAATAATTCCCAGAAACAGAAGAAACTACCTGTCTTCACTGTATCTGGACTCTACCACAAAAGTGTTTCACGATATACAGAGTACTAATGCATTTCCTTGTGAAGTTTCTAAAGATATGGTCTCACCAGTTATTCTAAATATCCAATGTGATATCTATCGAAGAAATATGTAACACCCCGTACTTTCCCGTACTCGAGTGTTACTATATAAACTGACTTAGTCAGATGCAAACCTAGCTTAGTGAACATTCATGTGCATCCTAGTTTAAATTTGACCATTGAAGGTGATCCATATCCACATATCAAACCACCCAGTAGTCAAATAATATACATATATATATATATATATATATATATATATATATATATATATATATATATATATATACATACATACTAAGTATATTAGTTTGTCTATTTATTATATTATAAGTGTTACATAAACATAGGTAGGAAGAAAATATAAATGTATTTTGATAATTTATCTATCTGGAAGAATGTACAAAAATGTATTGTAATGGAATAATATATATATATTTATAAACTAAACATAATGAGTGGCAAATTCACAATGTGTAATTGAACTATAAATATTAGTGTAGCATTAAATATCTTTTTTGAATATGTAAACAAAAAATTATTAGATATTTTAAATAAAATCTTGTATTACTTAACAATGTGATTTTAAAAGAGATATAATACAATTTTCAATCCATACATATGTGTTATATGATATTTTATATTAGGAATTATATATTAATAAATATGTAATTAATAACATGTAAATAGCAACATGTTAATATTAGAAATTATATTTATGTATGAGTTTTTAATTATTTTAATTACAAATAATTTGTATTAATGTTAGAATTAGTTAATAATGCATGATAAAGGCCTTAAATGGTCCCTTGGACCTTTCCCACCGTTGACGATCGATTTCAGGATAACCAGATCGTCAGATCAACGTGAGTCCACAATTAGGACCTAAACCAAGCTAAGTTCGGGCCAACTCAGGCCAAGCTTGGCCCCAGTGCAGGACGTCTTTCGCAGGAAAAAAAAAAACTCCATAGGAAGAGGTGAGGAGAAGAAAGAAAAGAGAGATAGAAGAGGAAGAGAAGAAAGGAGAGTGAGAACGGGCTGCTACCGCTCTCCCGCTCAAGCTCACACTGAGTTGGGCCGACTTAGTAGCTGAGTCTAGCACGACGGAGTTGGGCCTATTGTCATCAGGTTGAGTTTGGTTTAGCCAGCAGTTTGCTGGTGTGTGGCTTTGAGAGAAGGAATAAGGGGAGTTGGGGTGGTGTAACCGCACCCTGCTTTCACCGTTGAGTCGCTGACTGAGATGGAACTCGGTTCAGGTCTGACTGGAACCCCAGGGTAGAGGGGAAGATAAACCAGAGGAGAGAGAGTGAAGAGAGCAGGAAGAAAGAGAGAAGGAGAGGAAATGAAAGTAAAGGAGAGTTGGGTTTTTGAGTTGGACGTGTTGGGGTGAGTCAACTCGGTTCGAACTGTCACGCCCCAGACTCGGTAACCGGACTCACAAGGAACCCGATGGCCGGTTCTAGCTGCAACAGCCTCCGTAGTACCCCATTCTCGGCTCCTAAGGCAGGTTCCGATCCTGGGATCCTACAAGGAGGATTTTCATAACAGTATAATCATTACCAATATGAGCACACCCAAGATCACAGCAAGTACATCTGGAAGTAACAAAGGATACACATCACAAAATCCACTAAGAATTTGAACTTTTACAAGCTTACATCAGGTCCGAAAGGACATACATAAGATAATGGAAAAAGAGAGAAAAGAGTCAGCAACACTGGAGTCCTCAAGCTTAAATCTACTCCACGCTCTGCTGCTACGACGCCTGCCTAGGATCTCCTGCATGCATCAATCGTGCATAAGCTTATAGAAAGCTTAAACGGTGGTGAAGGTGTGTGACAATGGTGCTCAGAAGAAGATAGAGAATGCAGAAGGGAGTCATGATCAATACCAATACCACTAGCCTTACCAAGGCTATCATGAATGCAAGAAACTATACCAAGGCAGTACGATAATGCAGGAAGCCATACCAAGGCTATTAACGCAATGAGTACTGTAATGTGATGAGTACTGTAATGCAATGGGTACTATAATGCAATGAGTACTGGGCACCATGCCAAGGCGATGCAATATGAGGCTTACACAGCCGATGCAAATGCAATGCAAAGTAATGTCAGTGCTCATATCTCATATCCAATCCACATATCAAGTACATTTCCATCATAAAGAAATCACCGGGGTCCATTACACTACTGGATGACTGCCGCTCTACAGACCCCGCACAGTCAAACGAGCGTAAGAGACCTCACTACCTGCCTGTGGACAACCAATCACCAGCAAGGCCTGACGGTAGTGGACCCATTCACGAGCTGGTCAGACTCAGCCTAGCAATGCCCCCTTACATCAGGCGAGTAAGGCCACACCCCTATCCAACCGACTACACGACAGTGGGAGTCGCGGCCTAACGGTATAAGGCCCTCGTGTGCTCATATATTCCACCTGGTCACGGTGCTGGAGTAGATCCTTGGTACCATAGAAGTTTTGGGAATTTCACCCATGGGCATCCTATGCACCCGGTATGCTCAAGTAACATTTCCGGTGTCCAAACATGGCCATCCATGATATATCTGTGGAGGCTACAACCCTGATGAAGCAAGGGCGATAATGCTCATATGTTATGCAATGTCAGATGCATGAATCACACAATCAACTATGCATCAATTCCAAGCATCCAACGTGCTCAAGAGGGAATACTACGTCCCTCGGGAATGCAACATGTAATGCCCAATGGCACAATCATAACCACACACATAGTGTCATCCAAGCATACAATGATGCACATGGCCATGAAGATGGGTCTAGACGCATTATACGGCGATATACAAAGTAGTACACTCCTCCTATCCAATAAGGGACCAAGCTAGGTATTTAGACAATATCCACAAGGAATCCCACCTCTAGTGGGGGCCCATTTACCTAGGGTAGCCCACAAGACTAAGCATACAACTACATATCTAAGTAACACAGAAGTGAGTCTAGCAAGAGTATAAGATGAGCATCTAATGACATTTAGATACAAACGGGCCTATAGGGGTCCATAATGGGGACATTTAACCACCATTCCCCAAGAGGCATCTCAACCACGAACTATATGGATACAAGGCCCAATGCCCTACATTCAAGATAAGAACACAGGTAACCACATACATACATTCCTCATAATAGGCCATAAAAAGATATAACACCACTTTTAACAACATGGGCCCCAAGAGAGAAATTAAGGCCCAAGGCTCAATTCCCAATGGCCATAGAATCCATGCATTAAGTTGGACTTGGTGGGCAGCCCGCATACACAATATACGGCCCAAAATAAGTTTAAGTTTGGATGATGAAATGGGCCCAACTACATTAGCCCAAGAACTAGCAATTTAGGTGGGTAACCAAGAGCCCAATACTATCCTTATCTTAGCCCACAAGTCCATCAAAATGGTGGAAGCTGGCCCAATATATGGTTGGGCCAAGCTGGGATGTCCCAACCCACTCTAGGCTCATGGGATGCCCCCAAAAATCTGATCTAAGATGGGGTCCTCATGTGATCACTAAAGGTGGCCCAAAAGAATGCACTGATTAAGCCCAAAGATTATAAGAAAACACAAGCACGCAATACGTACACAAGTTCTCAATATGGTGGGTCCCTTGTCCAATAAAGTTTCAACCATAACAATGTACATTTGAGTCCCCTTGATAAACGTTCGGCCCACTCAGCTTCTTGGACCTGCTAAAGCCCAGAAATTAATCAAATAAGTGGGAATGATCTCATGAAGGCCAATAATATTCACAGGGGGCCCCACCAGATGGAGGGTGTGTATACGTCGAGAAAAGATCAAGTGGGCCTGCAACTGGAATGTGAATCAGCAGCAACCCAAGGTAGAGAGTGCTTCCATAATCAGGCGATCGAAGGCTTGAACGGCCTGGACCAATCATGTGTTAAGATAGGTTCCACATATATACACATTGAGCCTTAAACAAATGGCCTAGGGTCTATGGTGAGCCTTTAACCATCCATAGAGAAACCTATGGGCCTACCTTAAGATCACCCAGGAGGACACCAACCTCAACTGGTTTCCAAGAGGTAGTCCGCCACTACTCATATAATGTAAGGTCTAAAGCCCAAGCAATGCATGGCCTAATGGGCCATACACCAAGCCCAACTCATAGGCCATATAGTAGGCCCTCAAGTAAGGTTTGGGCCCAACCACAAAGGTCATAATTCTACATGTTGTGGTGAGCTTCATGGGCAGCCCAGTAATTCATTTATATGGACAAGTTTCGCATTTAACACAAGTGAGTTGGGCCTCACTTTTGCCCCAAGTACAGGGTCAGTTTAGTGGGTAGCCGAGGGCCCAACTTCTTGTGTATTATTGTCCCTAAGCCCATCACAATAGATAGGAGAATATAAGCCCAAGATCAATGGGCCTATCCAAAAGAACTGAATCCACAAGGCCTACTTGCTAACACAAACATACATATAATATATCACATAATGGGCCCAAAAGAAATGGCCCAAACAAAAGCCATCCAATTCATACATTATGGTGGACTTGAAGGCAGCCCGTAAACCCAAGAATACACATGGGCAAGGCCTATACTGACAGTGTGGGCCTTGCCACACCAGCCCAAAGACTTAGCAAGGTCCTCCACAATATACATTTATGTAGGCCTTGCAAGTCAGCCCACAATTAAGCATTTTATGAGGACATCAAGGCTAATAAATACACATGATCAGCTTGTAGACGGCTCATTAGGCCCATGAATCAATAAGGTCAGCCCTTGCACAATCTTGGGCTCAAGGGATAGGTTTCTAGCCCATTGGGCATATAAAGCTATCAAAAATTCTGGTTAAAGCTAGCCCACAAACCACCACAAAGGTGGGCCTCAAGGGGAACTAATTAAGCCCAAAATGTCTAAGGAAGGAGGGAAAAGAGTGTGTGCAACACTCTCTTAAATCTGATGGGCCACCATGGCTCCAAAAGATCAACTATGCACAAATTTGGGCCCCTTTCTGGAATTCCAGCCCACCCACTTCCTGGGCCTGCTGGAGTCTAGAAATTTATTTAATTTAAATGAGTTACTGACCCATGGTGACCCACACATATCACAGTGGGTCCCTCCAGATAAGAAAGGCGATATACAACACTTCAAGTGGGCCATGCCGTTAGAATGCAGGTCCAGCAGCCCAAGGTAGAGGCATCCCATGGTGGTTAGTCATATGGGCCTGGGTATTTGGCCCAAAACTGACCCAATTTACAGGTCATACCACGGTCAGTACAAGGGCCTGATGGCCTTGAAAATTTGCAGTATGGTCCATCCATAGGTGGACCACAACCCCACAAAATTTCAGAATTTTTGAACATCTAAAAATAATTTAATTAATTTGAATGAAACAAGCTGTCCAGAAAATCAGACTGGCCTGGACGTCCCAACGTGGTGGGCTAGTACGGGCCTTGTCACGATGTGCACAAGAGTCCATTGGCCCTGAAAGTTTGTAGGTGGGTCTCACCATAAGTATACCACCTCTCTGTAAATTTTCATAATTTTTGGATACTCAGAAGTATTTTAATAAATTCAGGAGTTATAATGTATCCAGGGTGGAATGTTGCTGGAAATAACCGTACAGAATTTGGACCATCCAAATGGGTGGGTTCTGGGCCTCCAAAATTCCTAAAATTTGGACCCAAGGTCTTTCATCAAGCATACAACAAGGTGGGACCTAGAAATATGGCTCACCTTCTAAGAAAATATTTTTTAAAAATTTATTTTTATGGAACTATGCTGCTGTACTGCATAGCAGAAATTTCTGGCAACTCACTATATTGGCCCACCCTTTTGGATGTCCAAATGGGGTCCATTGGCCCTAAAATTTTGCAGGTAGGTCCTACCATGGGTAGGACACCTCTCTGCAAAATTTTAAAATTTTTAGGGTAGTAAAAGTATTTTATTTAACTCCTACAATTTATGGACAGCAAGGTATTTCAAAAAACATTCTGCTGCTGAAATAATGTTGCTGTCCCTGATTTGTGCACCCCATTAGAGCGGGCCCAGGTCTGCCAAATTTTAAGAAATTGAAGGACCAAAATACCTACACAAGTATACAACAATGTGGGGTCCATAAAGGTAGCCCACCATTTCAGAAACTAACTGATAATTATGTTTGTACAGCAAGCAGGGTTGCTAGACAGTCCAGAAAATCTGGACTATCCACCCTCCTTGGCCCACTCTTTTGGGTGATCAAACAGGGACGGATGAAGGTGAAATTAAACATACTTCTAGGTGGGGTCCACACCTCCAGAAATAATCAAATATTGGAGGTAAAACATCCTCTAAATCAATCCATAATATGTGCCAAAAATAACCCAAAAACAGTCCACAATTTTTCTGGACAGCATGGTATGTCAGAAAATAACTGAATATAACTACTGATTAAATGAGAAAATACCCCACAAAATTTATGTTAAGATCCACCTTAGTGGGCCCCACAAACATCCAGGCCATACCCCCTTCATGAAACCCATTGCATGTGCCCAAAATGGAGCAAATAGAGTGTCAACGTCCAAGGAATGGACAACCATAGACATCCACTTTGCTTGGACGGTCTGGATATTCCGGGACCACTAAGTGGGCCACACACATCAAGAAATCAAGAATAGAATAATGGAAAATAAAAATAATCCAGCCACAAGAGAGGAAAATGACATGCATCAAAAGAAAATGTCATGATAGGGTCCATGGAGAATGGCCTCATCCATGGATCATGCATGCAAGGAAAAAGGGCCATTGGCCTCAACCATGGAGACACGAGGGACCTCCATCACCACTTGATGGGTCCCACAAGCTCCTAAGAAAGAAATGAAGAAGGATCTAAGAGCACCCACCTAGATTAACCTTGAAACTTACGTCACCATCATCTAGAGGCTCCACGCAACATGGATCAATGGATAAGATCAAGTGAGAAGGGGTAGATGAGGTGGTATTTTAGGGAGAAGGGGCTGGAATGGAGGGAAGATGGGCTGGAGAAATGGAGGAAAATTGCTAGGGAAGAAGAGAAGAGAGAGAGAGAAATGTGAGGGAAAGAGAGCGAGAGAGAGAGACTTTTAAGACTTGTAATGATGGCTCTCTCTCTCTCCTAGGCAATGATGGTGGCCTATGGTGATATTAACAAGGCTTAGGGTAATAGCTTTTTCTAGAAATCTCAGCCTAGGGTGAAATGATGACATGGGAAAACGTGCAACCCATGGTGGGGTCCACCAATCATGCAATCAATGGCCCATATCGATCAATGCTCATAACTTGAGATGTACATATCGGATTAACGCACGGGACACGACGACGGAATCGCAGCGATGAGGCGGACACAATGGCATAGGTCTCGAGTCAATCCGAGTTGGGTCTACATGACCGAACTCAAGGATGACGCAAACACTACCCGATGGTCGCGGGTCACCGAAATTTAACTAGTAGAACCGCGAGACCAAAATAAATGAGATGTATACTCACACATGCACATGCACACATACGGACTCGGTTCGGGTCTCACATGAACCGAGTCATCAAGGTGAGTCAACCTTTCTTTCCATTCTAGACTCATTTCATTGTGTTAATATCATTGTTACACTCTTAGTAATAGGATTGCTAACATTACATATGACCAGGCATTAACGGATAAGTTGTGCTAGAACTAGTGATTTTAAATAAAATTTCAATGTGTGGATAGTTGAATCTCACTTACCGCTCTTAAATATTATCATTAACAGTATATCGTAACATTATTATCATAACGACTATTGGGGCCATGTCAATTAATAATTATTATATATATCGCTAATATCAATGACGATCTTGAGATTTTTAATAATATAGGTATTGTACACCCATTTGAAATTCAATCCAAAAATCTGAACCTAGACCTCCTATGGTGAAATCCTAGACCTAATTAATATAAACTCTAGGTCTATACTTTAAACATAAGTGATGAGACCATAGCACCTATTATCATGACTAGATCCATTATTATGATTCTAGTATCATTTTCTCCTTATGGGATTATTATAATACTTGTTTATAAAATTATTAGTATTAATCCTTATTATATTATCATTAGTAAACATTCTATTATTATTGCTTGAATTATTCAAGGGATTATCAGTAACTATAAAAATATTAGATGATGTCGATACATTTAAATATGAACTTATGGACCGTTGTTATTATATGGATGGAATGATGCCCCTATTATGAATATTATTTGGCCCATTGTACAATAATAATAATGATAATAATATTGATAATAAATCAGTATGCAAATCTTAGGGTCTAAGTCTAAGATTAAACCCAAAAATAAAAACCCTAATTCCACACTAAAACCATAAAAGCTAACCCTAGGTTATGATCTTAAACCCTAGGTAGTTATTAGAACTTGGACCTAATTATACAAGTTCATGATTTGTGGTAGGATATATTTCTAAGGGCGCAAGCACTTAGCGACTCTAGAAGGTGATCCAAAGTATAAGGTGATGATTCTTCCCCCTGAGCTTTCCATCTTCTCATTAGTTTAAGTTATAGTTTTTATGAAAAATTATAATTAATATCTCTCTCTTATAATCACATGTGTTAGCTGGTGAAAATTACATTGCTATATTGCATGTTTAATGTTCATCCTATATATTTGTTCATGCTTGTGTATTGCTTATAGACTTTAAACTGGTACATTAGTGGGAAACCCCCACCTATATGTGTACACCCATACTTGGGATGTAACCCGACTGGTCGTGATAGTAATGGACCTTCGGCTTAGTAGTTTTTGAATGGTGGTTTTAATTAACCAGTGATGTGGACCTACCATCCAGGGTTGTTGTGTCCAACGGTTTTCAAAGATGGTCTTTTATCGCATGATTCGGATACTCGCCTTATGTGGGTTGTTTTGACATTTACCTTATGTGTCTTGCTTTGATATCGCCTTACGTGTCTTTCTCCTAGTATTTTCCCTATATGGGCTCGATGTTTTATACTATGCAATCATGCAATGGTAAGCCCCATATGTTGTAATATGATTGACTACTAGTCGACGGTTTTTCATTAAACATCCCAAGGTGGTAGTCTCATGAGTCAGGGATGGTAGTATGGGACACTATGCCCGAGCTGTCGGCCTACGCTGGGCCATGTGCTCCCCGTAGTGACCTTTGAGCTTATCTAAATTGGCTGGTTGTAAATGGACTAATAACAACTTGGCTAATCATGCATACATGGCACGTATTGTTACGACTGTATAATATTTTCTAGGTTTGATGACTTCATGGGTGACGGCCCACTGTCCGCACAGATGAGCATCCCTGGGGCGATGAGTACATTCACGCATCCATGCATCAATTAAGACTGTATTTACTCTGTTTTGGTTGTCTGGATGTTTTATAACTATGTTTACCTAATGCGATGGTGTGTAATCTTAAGGGGAATTCACACTGAGTTGGCTACTCATCCATCAAATATACAACCATACAGGTAGTACAAGTGGCTTTAGTGATATGCATGTTCAGAATTGATGAGGAGGAGGGTACGATCGCCAAGGATGCATGACCATATTTTTCTGGAGGAGCTGCCTGATCTTGCGGCTTATATTTATATACTTTCTGCTATTCTTCATGTACTAAATTCTTGTAATATTGTACTTGTTAAATTCAAAGACATTGGTTTGTATAATCATTATAGGCACTCTCTTGTATATGCTAAATTATAATGAAAATTTCCCTTATGCTTACTTGTCCATTCTACGCTCATCTGCTTACTCTGATAACAGAAGGAAAAAAATGATATTTGACCATCCTTTTAGGTTAACACTCGGGTTTTTAGGAAACGGGTCGTGTACTCGAGTCTTGAAAAGTCAGGTTGTTACAGTTGGTATCAGAGCATAGTTTGGACAAACTTGGCCTTGAGAAATGATCTTATACAAACTTTAAATGTCTAAAGTTAGGATGTTTGGAACTAGAAATTTGAACTTAGGGAAATCTCCCTTAAACATAGGAAATGGTTGAGAATGTAGAAACCTGAACCTAGGTTCCCTTAGGAGTTGCTAAGATAGTTGCTTATATTGGAGTGGAATTCCCTTACAATATTGAGAATATAGAGACCCAAAACCTTAGGTCCCTTAGATAGTTACTTGGATAACTATAACACTTAGAAATAATCTTGGATTCCCTTGAAGATATAGATACTCAATGTTAGGCTCCCTTGAAGATTATTTGGATAATTGTAGGACTTAGATTCCCTTGAAATTGTTAGAGTAGCCATTCAAAATTATATAAGATTCTCTTGAGTTAAGGAAGGTGGAGAACCTAGAAATGGACTTAGGCCTCTTCGGACACCTAGGTTTAGCCATTTAAACTCAGAGACAAAAACCCTGGTTTCCCTATAAACAATAGGACCGCTGTTTAAAACTCAGAAATTTGGAGAACACAGATACTTTAAACTTTAGGCCCCTTGAAGTTTTCAAGATAGACCTTCAGATGTTAACTTAGGTATAAATCCCTTAGAATAGGGAGGAGAATATAGAAACTCAAATACAGGCTCCCTAGAAAGATTGCGAGGACGATCACAGAACTTAGAAATGATCATAGTTTCCCTTGGAGATTTCAGGTTTAGTCATTTGAACTTAGAATTAAAAACTTGGTTCCCTTGTAAACTACCATATTGATGTTTGAACTTAGAAATCGAACTCATGCACTGTGGGAGGACAAATACCCACAATGATGTATCTTAGACCAAACCAGGACATTCCATGAACTTGACTCCCAAAGAACATTTTCATAAATATGGAGTTTAGACTTTTTCTGCAATTTCTTTTAGCTAGAGATAACATGGTCACAATACTTAGTGAGTGAAAGGAACTTAGACATGGTATAACTTTCTTACCCTCCACATTGCATGTTAGGCCAAATTTAACACTCCCTAAACTTAAAAGTCACATGAGGAGTTGTAAATTGGTTTCATTAATACGTCTCTTTAGCTAGAGGTGGTATCTCTCAAAATTTTCAGGACTTAGAAGTGACTAAAGGTCAAGTTATAGAAATTTGGGTAAGCTTTCAACCCTAGGTTGCACATATTGGGATTAGATTTGAAATCCTAAGTGGGTTTAGAAATTTCCAACTCAAACTTCATGAAAAAAAAAAAAAATCCTTGTCTTGAGACTTACAAGTAGTACTTAAATAATCAGAATGTGCACTGGAAGCATGATGGTCGCTCGCGTCTATTCACGTAAATTTCGGGCGCTTTCATTAGATGATTACAGGATCTCCCCATGAGTCTAGAATGACCGGGGTCACGGATTGATGGAACCATACATATAGAAAATTACATGGTTTGGCTCAAGTTATAAAGTCCTAGCAAATCTCAATGATCTCAATGCCCTGATCAGGCAGAAGATCAAGGTTTACCAGGATTAGGAATTGATACAGAGAACCTTCTGCTCTGCAGGCAGATGATCAATGTATCGGGCTCAAACCCACTACAACCATCTATCCGTGACAGCTTGAACACTGTAAACCAGAAAATTGTATTGAACTCTAGATGTTGAGAGTTATCCTTTAGAGGTAAAGGAAAACAAAAGTAAAGCTAGGATGTTAGTATTAGTCGCCCAAATGAACTCAAAACCCTAGTAATTGCAATGAGAAAACCTGATGTTGATGAGCATTAGTAAGATCCCCTAGTTCCAGTTACTACTGAAATGATTTCTAACATTTAGAGGAACCTAAAACGCATCAGTTGATTTGCTAGGATGGAGAGTTAAGGGTTGTGGTAGATTGGAATATGGCAGTGAAATTTCACACTTAGGCATACATGAAATAGAGTACACTATTAAAATGAAATTACTTAGGGATACACGTGACAAATCTCGTCTCGAGATTTCTGTTAAGGGGGGTAGATTGTAACACCCCATACTTTCCCGTACTCGAGTCTTACTATATAAACTGACTTAGTCAGATGCAAACCTAGCTTAGTGAACATTCATGTGCATCCTAGTTTAAATCTGACCATCGAAGGTGATCCATATCCACATATCAAACCACCCAGTAGTCAAATAATACACACACACACACACACACACACACACACACACACACACACACACACACACACACACACACACACTAAGTATATTAGTTTGTCTATTTATTAAATTATAAGTGTTACACAGACATAGGTAGGAAGAAAATATAAATGTATTTTGATAATTTATCTATCATGAAGAATGTACAAAAATGTATTGTAATGGAATAATATATATATTTATAAACTAAACATAATGAGTGGTAAATTCACAATGTGTAATTGAACTATAAATATTAGTGTAGCATTAAATATCTTTTATGAATATGTAAACAAAAAATATTAGATATTTTAAATAAAATCTTGTATTACTTAACAATGTGATTTTAAAAGAGATATAATACAATTTTCAATCCATACATATGTGTAATATGATATTTTATATTAGGAATTATATATTAATAAATATGTAATTAATAACATGTAAATAGCAGCATGTTAATATTAGAAATTATATTTATGTATGAGTTTTTAATTATTTTAATTACAAATAAATTTGTATTAATGTTAGAATTAGTTAATAATGCATGATGAAGGCCTTAAATGGTCCCTTGGACCTTTCCCACCATTGACGATCGATTTCAGGATGACCAGATCGTCAGATCGACGTGAGTCCACAATTAGGACCTAAACCGAGCTAAGTTCGGGCCGACTCAGGCCAAGCTTGGCCCCAGTGCTGGACGTCTTTGGCAGGAAAAAAAACTCCACAGGAAGAGGTGAGGAGAAGAAAGAAAAGAGAGATAGAAGAGGAAGAGAAGAAAGGAGAGTGAGAACGGGCTGCTACCGCTCTCCCGCTCAAGCTCACACTGAGTTGGGCCGACTCAGTAGCTGAGGTCTGGTACGACGGAGTTGGGCCTGTTCTCATCAGGTCAAGTTTGGTTTAGCCAGCAGTTTGCTGGTGTGTGGCTTTGAGAGAAGGAATAAGGGGAGTTGGGGTGGTGCAACCGCACCCTGCTTTCACCGTTAAGTCGCTGACTGAGATGGAACTCAGTTCAGATCTGATTGGAACCCCAGGGTAGAGGGGAAGATAAACTAGAGGAGAGAGAGTGAAGAGAGCAGGAAGAAAGAGAGAAGGAGAGGAAAAGAAAGTAAAGGAGAGTTGGGTTTTTGAGTTGGTCGTGTTAGGATGAGTCAACTCGGTTCGAACCGAGTCATCAAGGTGAGTCAACCTTTCTTCCCATTCTAGACTCATTTCATTGTGTTAATATCATTGTTACACTCATAGTAATAGGATTGCTAACATTACATATGACTAGCCATTAACGGATAAGTTGTGCTAGAACTAGTGATTTTAAATAAAATTTCAATGTGTGGATAGTTGAATCTCACTTACCACTCTTAAATATTATCATTAACAGTATATCGTAACATTATTATCATAATGACTATTGGGGCCATGTTGGTTAATAATAATTATATATATATATATCGCTAATATCAATGACGATCTTGAGATTTTTAATAATATAGGTATTATACACCCATTTGAAATTCAATCCAAAAATTTGAACCTAGACCTAAAACCCTATGGTGAAATCCTAGACCTAATTAATCTAAACTCTAGGTCTATACTTTAAACATAAGTGATGAGACCATAGCACCTATTATCATGACTAGATCCATTATTATGATTATCTTATCATTTTCTCCTTATGGGATTATTATAATACTTGTTTGTATAATTATTAGTATTAATCCTTGTTATATTATCATTAGTAAACATTCTATTATTATTGCTCGAATTATTTAAGGGATTATCAGTAACTATAAAAATATTAGATGATGTCGATACGTTTAAATATGAACTTATGGACCGTTGTTATTATATGGATGGAATGATGCCCCTATTAGGAATATTATTTGGCCCATTGTACAATAATAATAATAATGATAATAATATTGATAATAAATCAGTATGCAAATCCTAGAATCTAAGTCTAAGATTAAACCCAAAGATAAAAACCCTAATTCCACACTAAAACCCAAAAAGCTAACACTAGGTTATGATCTTAAACCCTAGGTTGTTATTAAAACTTGGACCTAATTATACAAGTTCATGATTTGTGGTAGGATATATTTCTAAGGGCGCAAGCACTTAGCGACTCTAGAAGGTGATCCAAAGTATAAGGTGATGATTCTTCCCCTTAAGCTTTCCATCTTCTCATTAGTTTAAGTTATAGTTTTTATTAAAAAATATAATTGATATCTCTCTCTTATAATCACATGTGTTAGCTGGTGGAAATTGAATTTCTATATTGCCTGTTTAATTTTCATCCTGTATATTTGTTCATGCTTGTGTATTGCTTATGGACTTTAAACTGGTACATTAGTGAGAAACCCCCACCTGTATGTGTACACCCATACTTGGGATGTAACCCGACTAGTCGTGATCGTAATGGACCTTCGGCTTAGTAGTTTTAATTAACCAGTAATGTGGACCTACCATCCAGGGTTGTTGTGTCCAACGATTTTCAAAGATGGTCTTTTATCGCATGATTCGGATACTCGCCCTATGTGGCATGTTTTGACATTTACCTTATGTGTCTTACTTTGATATCGCCTTACGTATCTTTATCCTGGTATTTTCCCTATATGGGCTCGATGTTTTATACTGTGCAATCATGCGATGGTAAGCCCCATATGTTGTAATATGATTGACCACTAGTCAACGGTTTTCCATTAAACATCCCAAGGTGGTAGTCTCATGAGCCGGGGATGGTGGTATGGGACACTATGCCCAAGCTGTCAACCTACGCTGGGCCATATGCTCCTCGTAGTGACCTTTGAGCTTATCTAAATTGGCTGGTTGTAAATGGACTAATAATGACTTGGCTAATCATGCATACATGGCACGTATTGTTCCGACTGGATGATATTTCTTAGGTTCGATGACTGCATGGGTGACGGCCCACTGTCCGCACGGATGAGCATCCTTGGGGCGATGATTGCATTCACGCATCCATGCAGCTAATAAGACTGCATTTACTCTGTTTTGGTTGTCTGGATGTTTTATAACTATGCTTACCTAATGCGGCGATGTGTAATCTTAAGGAGAATTCACACTGAGTTAGCCACTCATTCATCAAATATACAACCGTACAGGTAGTATAGGTGGCTTTAGTGATATGCATGTTCAAAATTGATGAGGAGCAGGGTACGATCGCCAAGGATGCATGACCATATTTTTCTGGAGGAGCTGCGTGATTTTGCGGCTTATATTTATATACTTTCTGCTATTCTTCATGTACTAAATTCTTGTAATCTTGTACTTGTTAAATTCAGAGACATTGGTTTGTATAAGTCATTATGGGCACTCTCTTGTATATTCTAAATGATAATGAAAATTTCTCTTATGCTTACTTGTCCATTCTACGCTCCTCTGCTTACTCTGATAAAAGAAGAAAAAAAATATTTGACCATCCTTTTAGGTTAACACTCGGGTTTTTGGGAAACGGGTCATGTATTCGGGTCTTGAAAAGTCAGGTTGTTACAAAATATGTCTACCCACTCTAATTTTGAGACAATTAATTCAAGTTGTCAAAGGTATTCACTACACAAGTATTCCGTTTCCAAGCGTCATCTGTAAACTTTCCAAGTTTCTAATTATGCCACCTACTTATGATACAATATATCCTTCAATATACGTTTCCAAGAAAACCCTACTCAAAGCACTTAAAGTCAATCATGAATGCAAGGGTAACGAAGAAGCTCAACACACTCCCATGGCCGTTAGCTGGGACTCTTATCGCACCCTAGTGCCTGCACCAAGTCCGTTATCAGTCAGCATTGGGTGTCTTCTTTGCCAAAACGATTCAAGTCGTTAACTTCTTGAAGGATAATCAAATCTAGAATCTCACCTCCGGCAGTGCAAAAATTATCTCTCCGGGATTGAACTATGTGTCATGGCCCAGACTCGGAAACTGGGCTCACAGAATTCCTGATTGCCGAATCTGGTGCTGACAGCTTCCGTAGTACCCCATTCTCGGTTCCCAGCGTCCATACACCAGGTTCCGATCCTGGGATCTTACAAGAAGGATTTTCCAACTTACATTTATCTTGTAAGAAGCATAACCACAAGTTTACCCAAATCATAAAGGCAACAACATCATCACATATCCACTAATATAAACATTTGAATACAGTGCTGAAAGGGAAATACATGTATCGAAAATCAAAGCTCCAAAAGACAGCTGCATGCTCCGAGCTCAACGTTATGCGACCTAACGTCACCTGCATGCATCTTCATGCATAAGCTTATAAAAAACTTAAAAGGTGGTGTAAGTGTGCGCGCAAGGTAAGCGTGCTCAGAATGCAATATCAGAGTAATGTGGAAACATGCTAGTAAGTTCATAAATATCATCAGCCTTATCCAGGCTATGCGATGCAAAAACATAATAAACCAATATCATATACTGAAGAAGCAATGTAGATCAGCTATGTAATGTGTAGACATAGTAAGACATATATCATATACCGAGTCCATGAACACCGTTAACCTTAATCAGGTTATGCAATATAGAAGCATAGTAAACCAAATGCTATGTGCTGGGGATGCAATGCAATATGCGATGCGAATGAAATGACCAAGCTAGAGTGTGAAGTTGGGATGATAGTACATAATATCGTAGGCTACGGGGTTCATCACAAGGGACTTTATCCAAACCAGTCCCATACCTAAATTTGGATAGTCAAACTTAATGTGGTAAACTCCTGATCTCAGGTTAGTAGTGCGCCCCAACCAAAACCCTTGTCATTGCGAAGGTACACATAACAATTAGTTATGCACCACCAGCACGAGTGGATAGTGAATGAATGAATGGGTAAAATACTAAGTATGTAACTCCTGCTCAATAAGTCTACATATCAGTATAGTTTATCTCTAGGATATCACCGAGGTCTCGTACACTCCGCAATGGCTGCCGCCTCCCTAGCTGCACAGCCAGCGAGTGGAAAAGACCTCACTATCTACCTAGCCAGTAATCTACCAATACCTACCGGCTCATCGATAGCGGACCCATTTGGGAGCTGGTCAAACTCAGCCTAGCTTACAGCCCCCTCACTAGGGCGAATAAGGCCACACCCCCTTCTAACCGGCCATGACACAGTCCAAGACGCCGCCTACTAGTATTCAGCACCTATGCGCTCATGTATCTACTCGGTCTAGACGTTGGATTCTCCTTTGGTACCAGAAGATTCTAGGACTCTCACCTAAGGACATCCTATGTGCCCACAGTGCTATAACCAAATATTTTCGGTATCCCATCTGGCCATCTACGATGAACCTATGGAGGCCACAACCCTGATATTGCTAAGGCGCTAAGTGATCATGTCACACAAATGTGAGATACATGAGTCATACAGTCTAATCATGCATTAATCTTGCGCGTACCGTGCACTCATGTGGGACGAGTTCCACCTATCAGGGAGTCCAATAAACAACCTACCTTATGACATATGCAATGGTCAATCACATCTCATAACAAACATATAGATGATGCTTATGGGCATGTATCATGATGTTGTGCTGTCACATACTCATAATCAGTATCGATAACTGGCACCGATAATCAACATTGATAATTGGCCTCGATATTCGAGATCGATGATCAGCATTGGCCTCGATAATTAGCACCGATAATCAGCATCAATAATCGGCACTGATACAGTATCGATAATTGGCACCGATAATCAACATCGATAATCGGCCTAACAAAGGGCTTAAGGGAATGTCACAATGTGGACATTTAACCATCATAGCCCATCAATGTGGACATTTAACCAACATTGCTCCCAAGGAGTGGCCCACATAAAGCCAAAACGTATAGTGGGCCCACGGCCACACACAAGGGCCTAATATACATCACCATGGGCCTCAATCAAGGGCCTCAACACATCACAATGGGCCTCATATGCATCACAATGGGCCTCTCACACGAGCTTAAGATACATCACAATGGGCCTCTCACATGAGCTTAAGATACATCACAATGGGCCGCTCAATTGCATCACAATGGACCTCATCACTTTGGTTTCATATACAACACATCGGGCCTCATCATATGGACCACATATACATCGCTTGGGCCTCATATACGGGCCGCATATACATCACAATGGGCCTCATTACATGGGCCGCGTATACATCACAATGGGCCTCATTACATGGGCCGCGTATACATCACGATGGGCCTTAAATACGGGCCGCATATACATCACATTGGGCCTCAAATACGGGCCGCATATATATCAAGTGGGTCACATCAATGGGCTGCACCAATGAGCCTCATATATATCAAGTGGGCTGCATTAATGGGCCACACCAATGGGCCTCATATATATTAAGTGGGCAGCGCCAATGGACCTCAAATATATTAAGTGGGCTGCGCCAATGGGCCTCATATATATCAAGTGGGCCGCATCAATGAGCCGCGCCAATGGGCCTCATATATATCAAGTGGGTTGTATCAATGGGTTGTGCCAATGGGCCTCATATATATCAAGTGGGCTACATCAATGGGTCCATATAGATATATAATACATGCATCACAGTGGGCCGTTTCAATGGGTCGGCATAGATATACAATACATGCATCACAGTGGGCCGCATCAATGGGTCGGCATAGATATACAATACATGCATCACAGCGGGCCGCACAAATGGACAGACGATGTGTATAAAACACATACACCACAATCGGCCCACACATACATGCATCGAGATGGGTCTCGCCCGTCTAGAATGGACGGACTGCTGGGACACAGAATACATATATCAAGGTGGGTCCCATCCCACACGTACAGCACGTGGGGTGGGCCCCACACGAAGTAAAATGAATGGACGGTGTATATAAGACACAAACATCACAGTGGGGTCCACACCACCGTCCTAACAGGTGGATGGAGTGGATATACAACACAAACACCAAGGTGGGTCCCACCCCCACACGTGTCACACGTGTGGGGTGCGCCCCACACCATGAAATATGGATGGACAATATGTATAAAATACATACATCATGGCAAGCGTCCCACTGTCTGAATCCAGTGGACGGTGTGGATATAAAATCAATACATCAAGGTGGGTCCCACCCCCATACGTGCCACAGTGTGGGGTGGGCCCACGTCCAATATAGATGGATAGTGAGAAACACATATATCTACGGATGGTCCCACCGTCCAGGGGTCTAGACGGTGGATGAAATACATACATCATGGTGTGGTCCACACGTCCAAAGATTGGACGATGTGGATCCCTCACATGCATTGAGGTAGGCCCCCACCACCTACACGTGTGGACGGTGTGGACCTCACACTTGCAAGATGGTGGGCCACGTGGATGGGATCCACAGACAGACAGCATGAATGATGAAAGTTCCCTGGTTTGTCAATTAGTGTGAGCATTGAGTCAGCAAGACAGAGGAGCCCCATAGGAAGACTGATCAAGTGTCTACCTCAACTGGATGTGTGCCTGAACTCGCCAAAGGTAAACCTTAGCCTCACATCCCATGTCCCAAAACACCAGGTAAATAAAACCCTTAAAATTGAATAGAACATCCTAGGGTTTTAGGTGAGAAAACTAATTTGCAAAATCAGGAAAATCTTTAAGTTTTCTACCTTCGTCAATTTATCGACAAGTGGTTCGATAGAATCGAACCCTGTTATCAATGTCCTCGAAACTCACTCAATATTATCGAATTAAGGACTTTAGATGTCCAGCAACCACAAAGAACTCTAGACTGAATTATCGATGAATCGATGGACTGTTTGATATCATCAAATTTTGAATCTCAAGTCCATCGAACTGACTCGATAAAATCGACATCTGGTCAGTTGTGTCCAAAATACTGCTAAGGCAATTCATGTGATTCTCGATATATCGAAGGGATCCTCGATATCCTTAAAATTCAAATCTCAATGATATCGATGGACCTTTGATGATATCGGATTGGGACACAAACCTATCCAACAAGGTTATAGGTTAAAACTTTCATGTATCGGGGATCACTCCATAAAATCGATATTCAAATATCAATCATATCGAGGCGTGGTCAGAGTCGTCGAAATAGGACATAAACTGTCCAGCAAGCTTATAAGAAAATTTCTAGGAATTATCGATGAATCGAACTTTCTCGATATCATCGAAATTCAAATTTCGATGATATCGAGTGATGCCCAATCATATCTTATACCTGTTAAGTTTCAAAGGCAAGTGCTCTCACATTTTCAAATGTCAAGTGTGTCGATGAAATCGGAGTTCGAAATTCGATGACATCGATGAGTGTTCGATGTCCTCGACCAGTTGGCAAAAAGTTTCAAAAGTGTTTGACAATTTGAGTTCGTATCATCGAGCGGTCAGTCGATACTATCGAGAGCATACACTCGATGATATCGACCCTGCACGATGATATCGAATTCTGTAAAAAAATGTGATCATTTTATATCTGTTGGAACCTTTTGCCTATTTAATGAGAGCTTGCCCTTGGTTGTTTGCAGAGAAAATAGAGAGTGCTTTTGAGTGTTTAAACCCAGATCATATACCCTAAGCCTTTTCTCTCATGGGAGTTCATCCTCCAATCCACCCTCATCATTGCATTCAATAGAGTGGATTGGGGACTGAACTTCCGCATTCAAGGATCCTTCAGCTACCATCTTAATGGTAAATTATTAAGCTGGGATGTCTTGAATGCATAGATGATTAGAATCGCTCTGTCTCCTTTATAGGTAAAACATTTAATAGAGTAGGATTTCATCATAACCTTGACCCAACCCGTTGCCTTACATTGGTACATCATTTGAGTTGCGGTTCAAGGGAGCTAAAGATTCTTCGTCATCAAAGGAGGAGATCTTCATCAACGTGCTTAATGGGGCTCATCTACCTATCTGTAAGTCATTAGAGTCCAGAGGACCTTTGTGATAATTTCTTTTATAGGATTGGGTCTAAGGTGTTTCTCACCCCTTTCAAGCCCTCATAGGAGGCCTCCGACGGGAGTGTATGTAGGGGTGCTTTGTGTTGACCTTTAATCTGTGGAGAGCATAAACTCTTAGGTCATTGTGTAGGTCCTTGACCTGTGTAGTCTAAAACTTAGGTGTTGTGTGTTAACCCTTGTTCATGGGAGCATAAATTGGTAGGTTCCGTGTGTGGATCCTTGGCCTGTGTGACCTAAAAGTTGGGTGTTGTGTGTTGACCTTGCTCCTATGTGGGGTATAAACTTGTGTCATGAAGACATGTTAGAGTCAGCCTAAAGTAGGTTGTACTGGTTTGAGGTGAACCTGATTTGAAACGTCCGGTTTGAGGTGAACCTGATTTAAAACCTCCGTTAGTGAGATCTGGTACACTCAAGGGTTGAGTACATCCATCGGAAGTGGAGTAGACACATAGTTGAACCACTATAAAAACTACTGTGTTTGAGATTGCCATTTACATCTTCTGCTTATGTTATCTCTCTGAATGTTCTCATATTGCATGGGCACATGATTATCTGGAACTAAGTAGAACCACACCTCACACGTAGCCACATCCATCATGAACTATGTTATGCATCTTGTTTAGCCTTTGAATAGTTTTGTGATTGGATCCTATATTTAGCTTGGAAGCCATTGGAGTTATTTTGAAGAAATCCTAATACTTGTATATTTATTCCGGATAGGGTTGATAAGATTTTAAATTATCATAAAATATTAAAAAGTCCTATTCACCCCCCTCTAGGACATATTGGCATATTACTACTTCAACTTAAGCGGTCATTAACACAATTTCAATTGGTATCAGAGCGTGTCTCTCTTAAGTGCTTCACCACCTAGAGAGTGATCTTAACTGAAGTTGGAATCAAGTTCAAAGGCATATTAGAGGGTGAGAAATATCGGAACAATTGCCTTGTAATTCATACTGCTCTGAAAGTTGGCAATAATTCAAAATAGTATCTTGACAGTGGGTGCTCCAGACACATGACTGGTGACCAAACTCATTTTTATGAGTATTCAGACTTTGATGGTGGATCAGTCATGTTTGAAGATGGTAGCTCCACCAAAATTATCGGGCAAGGAATGATAGCTGTACCAGGTCTTCCAAAAATAAAAAATGTTCTCTGTGTAGAAGGTCTAAAACATAATCTCCTTAGGATCTTCTAAATTTGTGTCAAAGAACATTTGGTCACCTTCTCAAAGGATGTGTGTAGAATCTAGACCATACAGGAAAATCTATCATAAAAGGTTTACACACAAGTGATAACTGCTACGTTATCGAAAGTACGAATGAGAGTGTATTATCCACAAAATGTAATATGGCTGTAAAGAGTAAATCCAAATTATGGCACCAAAGGTTGGGACATGTTTACTATCGAAATTTAGCCAAACTAAGTTCAAAAAATTTGGTTAGAGGACTTCCCAAGATTTGAAAAGAAGAAAAAGTTGTATGTGGTGATGGTCTAAAAGGTAAACAGATAAAAGTCAGTCACAAAAAGACAACCACCATAACAACAACAAAACCTTTGGATCTATTACATAAGGACCTAGTTGGTCCTACTAAAGTAGAAGGTCATGGCAGGAAAAGATACTTCCTGGTGATAGTAGATGATTACACCAGATTTACTTGGCTCACATTTCTTCGAGAGAAGTCTGATGCCTTTGATGAATTTGTAATTTCGGTAAAGCGACTTCAAAATGAAAAAGGATATTACATAAATTGCATCAGGAGTGATCACGGTGGTGAATTTGAAAATGAACGATTTGAAAGGTACTGTGATGAGAACGGAATCCATCATGAATTCTCAGCCCCAAAAACCCCACAACAAAATGGAGTTGTTGAAAGAAAATATCGAGTACTACGGGAAATGGGGTCAGTTTTGTTAAGTGGAAAAGATATGGCAAAAAGTTTCTGGGTTGAAGCTGTCAACACTGCCTGCTACATCATAAATAGAGTATATCTTAGAGCAGGTTTGAATAAAACTCCATATGAACTATGGTATGGAAAATAACCTAGTGTGTAATACTTTCATGTCTTTAGAAGTAAATGTTATATCTTGAGAGACAGAGATCACCTAGGGAAATTTGAGTCTAAAAGTGACAAAGGTATCTTTCTGGGATATGCCTCGAATAGTCATGCTTATAAAGTATAGAATCTAAGGACCCTCACTATTTAGGAATCAATCAATGTGGTGGTCGATGACTAGTCGCATGAAGATGATAGCCCCTTGAATGAATTAGAAGATGATTTAGATTCATGCATTCTAGATAAATCTGATAACAAAACTTTATCATCTAATGAATCACAACCATCATCTAACATACCCATATTAAGGACCATCCTCGAGAACAAATCATTGGAGATCCAAATGATGGTGTAAGAGCTCGACGGCAGATAGAAAATATCTATAGTCATTTCTGCTTTACCTCAAAGATTGAACCGGCCAAGAATATTGTGGAAGCTCTTCAAGATGAACATTCGATAAATGTTATGCAAGAAGAACTTCAACAATTCCAGAGAAATGATGTATGACAATTGGTTTCCAGGCCACTCAATACAAATGTCATTGGAACCAAATGGGTCTTCAAGAACAAATCTATAAGACTCGTATCCTAACCCGTACCATTCCATAGGCTTCCACGGTCCTCATGGTAGAATTTCGGCAACCTGCGATCTGTTATCTATGTTTGTGCGCGATCCTGAGTTGTGTCCCGTAAATCAGAGTCGGCTCAACCCGAGACTTGTACCTTTGCGACCGAGCCGTTGCCGCGGTTCCGAAGTCTCTTCTCATACGCCAAGGCGATACCCGAGCTAGGAGATGTGGGCCTGAGTTCAGTTCAAGGAAAACGCCGCGCGTTGCAAATCTCAAGAGAAATTATCCCATCAATCAAGTACACATCACACATCAAAGGTCAAGTACAACACTCTCCCAAAGTCAACTCTCTCTTACAACCAATACACATCTATCACCCATCTCTCACCCATCACAACCATCACTCACCCATCCCTCTCTCTCTTACAGCCTCTCTCTCTCTCTCATCTCTCTCTCTTTCTCCAAGCAAACCCAACATCCAAGCCTCACGTGAGAAGCAGTGTGGCCACCTTCCTACCTCCCATCTCCACCATCCAAGCCTCATCTCGACCATTAAAATACATCCCATGGAGCTCTAGGATGCAATGAGGAAGAAGAAGTCCAAGAAAATCTAACGGTGGGTATTCATATATTAGATTTTGATTGATTGAGGGCCCACTTGTGGTGGGAACCCACTTGATGTATGCATTGTAAGGGGAGGGCTCATAGGGCGGAGCCCTCTCATCGCATGCTCTCTTCTCTCTCTCTCGTCTCTCTCCTCTCTCTCTCCTCTCTCTCTCTCTCTCTCTCTCTCTCCTCTCCTCTCTTCTCTCTCTCTCTCTTTGTGTGATGGTGTGTGGCCCACTTAATCCAAACCATCCGTTCATGGGTCCACCTTACTGCCTGTCCGTTAGGACAGGCCTATATGAAGGAAAATACAAATATCAAGTTGATCCAAAGTTTTGGTGGGCCACTACGTGGAGCCACCATAATGTTCATGTTGAAATCCACCCGTCCATGCATGGGACATGGACCCCACCCTTAGCATATGTGTTGTATTACCCACCGTCAAGTAGCAGGCGCTGGAGGGGCAAGACCGGACACTATATTGCTAGTGGACCACACGTGTGGACCCATCAGAGGTATGTGTTTCATCCATTTGGTGGGATGCCTGCGGGTGGGGCCTACCCTTTTTGTTTTTTTAAACGTATTATATCCAGACCGCCCATCTGGGGATGGCCTGATCATGAGGCTTGTATTATATCCTATCCATCCATCTGCATCAGCCCAGGTCCAGCTATTCGTGGGCTGCGCCATCAGCGGCAGCTCCATCCAAACCGACCGTTTGGATGGCAGGAAAAACACAAGATGCTAGCTTTATCCCAAGCAGGTGACCCAGCTTAGCATGGACCCCACCTTACTACACGTGTGTTGGGTACACACCGTCCATCCAATTTCATGTGGGCCGTATGGGGAATGAGGCAAAATTCAAATCTCAGGTGGAGCAGGCCAACGGCAGCACTTGGACATTCTTTTTTTTAAAAATAATATATAAATAATTTATAATTAATATTATATATATATATATATATATAATATATATATATATATATTATATATATATAGCTGGTCGGCCCCACGTGTGACCCACCAGATGTAGTGTTTCATCCATCCCATCCACCGTCCAGTGGATTGGACGGTGGGTAACCCACCTTGATGTTTGTATTCTACATCTGCACCATCCATGGATTGGGATGGTGCTGTGGGACGCCAACATGATGTATGTGTTTATTGACGTCGTCCATCTGATTAGGACGTGGCCCACCCACAATTGTGGCATATGTAGGGTGGGACCCACCTGACGTATGTGTTACATCCCAAGCCATCCACCTATTTTGCCAGTATGGACCACACCACGATGTATTTGTTTCATCCACACCATCCAGATAGTGATGGACGGTACTTGACATGTTTGGATGGTGCTGATTTTCATGGGAAATGTTTGGACGGTGCTACCTGGACAATGTTTGGTCAATGTTGATCATCATTAGTGCCATGTGCCCCATAGAATGATGTGTACCGTGCTACACATGTTGCACCTGCAACTATTAAAATGATTTTAGATGTAAACCAAGCTCCCATTTGTCATGCCCACTTTGATGTATTTTGTGGCCCATTCGAGAGGCCCACCTTGATAAATTTATAGCTCATCTATGAGGCCCATTAGTGCGGCCCATTGGTGCAGCCCACTTGATGTGTATGAGGCCCATTAGTGCGGCCCATTGATGGAGCCCGCTTGTTGTATATTAGGCCCATTGGTGCGGCCCATTGATGCGGCCCACTTGTTGTATATGAGAGCCATTGGCGCGGCCCAATGATGCGACCCACCATGATGTGTATGTTATCCAGGCCGTTCTTTGCCTGGACCGCTGGTAGGCCCAGCTGTGATGAGTAGGCCCACTTGCTGCATGTGCAAGGCCCACCTGTAATATATATTTGAGGCCCACCTGTGATGTATTTGAGGCCCATTGTGATGTGTATTCAGCCCGTGTTGAAGGCCCATTGTGATGTATTCGAGGCCTATGGGTAAGGCCCATCGTGATGTATATTAGCCCTTTGTGTGAGGCCATGGGCCCACTATATGTTTGGCTCTATATGGGCCACTCCTTGGGAGCAATGATGGTTAAATGTCCACATTGATAGGCAATAATGGTTAAATGTCCACATTATGACCTTCCTTTATGCCCTGTGTTAGGCCGATTATCGAGGCCGATTCGATTGTAGAGGCTGATTCCGATTGTCGAGGCCGATTCCAATTATCAAGGCTGATTCCGATTGTCAATGTCGATTCTGATTATCGAGGCCGTTCTGATTGTCGAGGCCGATTGTCGAAACCGATTCCGATTATCTAGGCCGATTTCGATTGTTGAGGGCGATTCCGATTATTGAGGCCGATCCCAATTGTCGATACCGATTCCAATTATCGAGGCCAATTATCTATGTCGATTCTGATTCCGATTGTCGAGGCTGATTTTTGAGACCGATTTCGATTTCCATTATCGAGGCTGATTCCGATTCTGATTATCGAGGCCGATCCCGATTGTCGAGGCCGATTCCGATTGTCGAGGCCGATTCCGATTGTCAAGGCCGATTGTTGAGGCCAATTCCGATTCTAATTATCGAGGCAGATTCCTACTCCGATTGTCAATACCGATTCCGATTTTCGAGGCCGATTGTTTAAGCAGATTCTGATTCCGATTGTCGAGGCTGATTCCAATTATCGATGCCAATTGTTGAGGCTGATTCCGATTGTCGAGGCTGATTATCGAGGTCGATCCCGATTGTGTAGGCCGATTCCGATTGTCGAGGCAGATTCCGATTGTCGATACCAATTCTGATTGTCGGGACCGATTTCGATTGTCGAGGCCAATTGTCAATACCGATTCCGATTGTTGAGGCTGACTATATAGGTTGATTGTCGAGGCCCAATGTGATGTATATGCGGCCCATATTTGAGGCCCGTTATGATGTGCATTCGGCCCGTGTTTGAGGCCTAATGTGATATATATGTGGCCCATATTTGAGGCCTATTGTGATGTGTATTCAGCCCATGTTTAAGGCCCAATGTGGATGTATATGCGCTCGTATTTGAGGCCCGTTATGATGGCATCGGCCCATGTTTGAGGCATAATGTGATGTATATGCCGTTGTGATGTGTATTCAACCCATGTTTAAGGCCCAATGTGATGTATATTAGGTCTATGTGATGAGGCCCATTCTGATGCATTTGAGGGCTAGGTGTGGAGCCCATTGTGAAGTATGTTAGGCCCATGAGAAAGGTCCATTGTGATGTGTATTTAGCTCTTGAGTGAGGCCCATGGTGTTGTATATTTGACCCTTGTGTGAGGCCATGGGTCCACTATATGTTAGGCTCTATGTGGATCATTCCTTAGGGAATAATGTTGGTTAAATGTCCACATTGTCGAGGTCGATCGTCGATGCCGGTTATTGATATTGATTATGAGTATGTGACTGCATAGCATTATGATACATGCCCATACGCATCATCTGCATGTTTGTTATGAGATGTGGTTGACCATTGCATATGTCATTGGGCAGGTTGTTATGAGACTCCCTGATAGGCGAATGTTATCTCACATGAGCACACGGTATGCGCAGAATTGATGCATGACTGGATTGTATGACTCATGCATCTTGTATTGTATGTTGTGATTCCTGTACGCCCTAGCGACATCAGGGCGGTAGCCTCCACAGGCATATCGTGGATGGCCAGATGAGACCCCAAAATTTATTTCTAGCATCGTGCCGCCATAGATGGCCCTGGGTGAAAATTCCTAAACCCTCTTGGTACCAGAGGATGCCCCAACGTCTAGACCGAGTGGATATATATGAGCGCATGAGGATCGTATACTAGTAAGTCGCGTCTCCCACTGTGTTGTGGTTGGTTGGGAGGAGGTGTGACCTTCTCTGCCTAAGTGAGGGGGCATTATCTAGGTTGAATTTGACCAGCTTGAGGAATAGGTCCGCTATCTACGAGTCGGGGCCGATATGGCAGGCAGATAGTGAGGTCTCTTCCACTTACCCAGTTGTGCACTCGGATGGGGCGGTAAGCTGGCGTAGAGTGTACTAGACCCCGTGATTTCCCATAGAGGAACCGTACTGATATGTGGACTAATTGAGCAGGAGTTGCATACTCATTCATTCATTCATTCACTATCCACTCAGGCTTGGTGGTGCGCAACTATTTGTTATGCGTATCTTCGCAATGGCCAGAATTTCAGTTGGGGCGCATGACTAACCTGAGATCAGAAGTTTACCACATCGAGTCTGACTATCCAAATTTAGGTATGGGACTGGTTTGGATAGAAGTCTCTTGTGGTGGACCCTATAGCCTGCGATACTACGCACTCTCATCCCGACTTCACACTCCAGCTTGGTCATTTCATTCGCATCGTATACTGCATTGCATCCTCGACATCTGATATTTGCCTCTTTATGACTCATCATTTGCATAGCTGATCTGTATTGCGTACTCTGATATTGTATGACTCAACGACTTGTCAGTATTTCTGCTTAGTTTGATATCGTATAATTCATGATCTTGCAAGTATTTTCAATATTATATGATTATGGCATTGTATTGAATTCTTGGCACTTACCTTGTGCACACATATTCACCACCCTCTAAGCTTTCTATAAGCTTATGCACGATAGATGCGTGCAGGTGGCGTTAGGTCGCAGTAGCATTGAGCTTGGATCATGCAACGGACTCTTGGAGCTTTGATTTCGATATATGTATTTTTTCCTTTCAGTATTGTATTCAATGTTTATATTAGTGGATATGTGATGATGATGTTGTTCTTGTGATTTGGGTATACTTGTGGTTATGCTTCTTATGAGACAGATTAATGTTGAAAATCCTCATTGTAGGATCATAGGATCGGAATCTGGTGTGTGGACACCTGAGAGCCGAGAATGGGGTACTACGGAGGCTGTCGGCACCGGATTCGGCGATCGGGAATTTTGTGAGCCTGGTTTTTCAAGTTTAGGGCGTGACAAAATCCGATGAATCTGGTAATGTGATCAGGAATAAAGCAAGGCTAGTAGCTCAGGGTATTCACAATAGAAGGCATTGATTTTGATGAAACATTTGCTCATGTAGCTCGTCTCGAGTCTATTAGGATTCTCGTGTCGGTTGCATGTGCAGTGAAATTTAAACTATTTCAAATGGATGTGAAAAGTGCATTTCTTAATGGGGATCTTGATGAAGAAGTTTATGTGGAACAACTTAAGGGATTTTCAGATCCTAAGTATCCTCATCATGTCTATCGTCTAAGCAAAGCACCTTATGGTCTCAAACAAGTACCACGTGCTTGGTATGAACAATCGACAAAATTCCTTTTGGATCATAAATTCTGCAGGGGAAGTGTAGATAAAACACTTTTCACTCAAAATATAAAAGATTCATTTCTCATTCCATAGATCTATGTGGACGATATAGTCTTTAGTTCAACATGTGAAAATACAGCATACAAATTTGCCGATCTCATGAAATCAGAATTTGAAATGAATATGGTTTGCGAATTGAACTTCTTTTTAGGCTTATAGTGAAGCAATTAAATAATGGAATCTTCATATGTCAAACCAAATATGCAAAAGACTTGGTGAAAAGATTTGGGCTCGAATCTGGTCGTACTTACCATACTCCTATGAGCACCCACACTTAAACTCTCCAAGGATGTTAATGGCAAAAGTGTGGATCAACATTTCTATTAAAGTATGATAGGAAGCCTACTGTATCTCACAACCAGTCGTCCAGATATATCTTTTAGTGTGGGAGTGTGTGCTCAATCTCAGGCAGATCCTAAGGAATCCCACCTAACGGCTGTTAAGAAAATCATCAAATACATAGCAGGAACTACCTCTTTAGGGATGTGGTATCCATTTGAAACATCCACCATCATTGCTGGATACTCTGACGCTGACTGGGCTAGAAATTTAGATGATCGAAAATCAAGAAGTGGATGATTTTTTTATATTGAAAATTGTTTGGTCCCCTGGTAGAGCAAGAAACAAAATTCAATATCTTTATCCACTGTCGAGGCTGAATATATTTGCTGCAGGTAGTTGCTGTGCACAACTCCTCTGGATGAAACAAATGTTGTTGGATTATGGGATTGAGAAACCCACAATGAGTCTTTTCTATGACAACACAAGTGCTATCAACATTTCAAAAAATCCTGTTCAACACTCTTGCACCAAACATATTGATATCCATCATCATTTTATCCGAGAACTTGTTGAAGATAAGATTATTGTGTTGGATTATGTGTCTACAGAAAAGAAACTTGCCGATATCCTAACAAAGCCTCTTGATGCAAACAGATTTAGTGATCTTCAAAAATCAATTGGAATATGTGCTCATTGATGATGTCTCAGTAAAAATGGTCCACATAGGCAAATCTTCAAACTGAGATATTCATGGTTAATTATCACAACAAGTCTAAAATTCATGAATTAACCATGTTAACTATGGGAACAAAAATGCTAAATCTTCACATACTCGATGATATCAAGTCTATTTCAATATCATCGATATTCAAATGTCGATGATATCGAGGTTCACTATCGATGAAATCGAAGGCTCTCGGGAATGCAATGCTGTAACTGTCGGTCCTTCCCAATGGTTGGACTGCCTCAATATCTGCTAGATATTTGCGTCTTCCCAACGGTCAGTGGTACAGTCTTCGATATCTTTATGAGAATACTTTCGATAATATCGATGATTTATCTATATCATCGATGACCCTGCTATAAAAGAGAAGCGAGCATCCAATTTGAATAAACTCCTTCCTTCTCTTCTCTGGTTGTTTCTCCCTATCTTTACCTATCTTTTTGGGCTCTTCTCACAGACAAACCATGGTGAAAATCAAAGTTAAGAATCTTATTCAATCGTCCAAATCAAAAAATAAGTAACCAAAATCCAATCAGTCTCATCTCAATCCGATGGAAGGGGGTCCAGTTACAGTAACTGAACGCCTTGTCCTTAACAGTGCCATTGAACCATTTGGGGTGGATCTTCTCTTGGAAGTGATAGGATGGAAAAATATCCTAAATCTTAGTGGGCCTTATCAACTTGGATTAATTCATGAATTCATCAATAGCTGTCATATCATTCATGATAATCGTCCTTGTATTCGAATAGAGCTTGTGCATCCCACAAAACTCATCACTCCCATCATTCTTGCACGTCTACTAAACCTCAAAGTCACTCGAATCCCTATGACAAATCAGAATCTAAATGGGTTGGGTGTCTGGGGTGAGATAACACGCGCATTATGTCATGGCACCACTGTTCCTCGGAATGATGAAAATTCTCTTCACATCAATCACCTTGGACCCTCTTTTAAAGTTCTTCATAACATCCTAGGGACTAATGTGTATCCATGTGATGCAAAGGGTAGTCACATTACTCCCTTTGTGTTAAATATCCTTTATGATGTGTATAAAGAGGTCCAAGTGTGTCTACCAACTCTTCTTTTAGGGCAGCTCATTCATATAATTCGAGGTGATCATCAGGATATGCTACCATTTCCTGCACTCATATGCAAACTTGCTCATTATGTGGGCCTCCCAGCCACATCAGATGTTGTTCATCCAGAAGCATGGTTTGATCTCGATGCAATCTAAGAGGCACAACAACTATGCCTCACTTCCTCTCCTCCAACAAATAGTCCTCCCGTACAGCTGGCCGGCAACAATACTCAACCCTCGTATCCACCTACGCCATGGGAATCCAATCGTACACCTCTGCACATTCCGGAGTCCATCACCAATCGTCGAGATCATCACCTTGAACATCATCTGCTGACTGGGCTAGCTGGTATTGAGGAGCATCTTTACAACTGCGAAAGACGTCTCACAGCAATTGAGGATAAAGTTGACACCCTCCAGCATACCAGTCAACAAGTAGTTAACTTGCTCACCAATAACGACACTCGCGAACGTTAAGTGCCAACAGGGATGTGTGATATCGCTGCGACCATATTTGGACATTGTGGCTAACTTCTTTTTGGTGTCCGCATATAATTCATCTTTTTTTTGTGCTCTTGTTTGGTCCAGAATGGATATGTTTGTTATTTTGGGATGGATGTTATAAGACTGTCAAGCTTGGGCAGTTCTTCTTTTGGATATTTTGTTTATAGCCGTGTGATTATTCATGTATATATATTTGCGGCCATATTATGCTCTGATGTTCTGTGAAATACTGGCATGAATTGTGATTGTCTTCTCTCCTACCTATTCCCTGCTTGGTTTGTGTTGTCTGATCTTTCTCTCCATACTATTATAGTCTGTTCAACATCACAGCTCTTCTTCGACCTAGTATGCATACCCGTACTTATTTGTCTTACATCTTATGCATTTTATTTGGGTCTTGTTTCTCCCTTATGCTTCAACTTTAGTCAACATCTATTTCTATATTGCCCTTTGCCAATGACTGACAAAAAGGGGGAGTACAAATTTCACCCCATAGGAAATTGTGTGTGTTTGCTAATGGTGGTATAGGTGATAGGGGGAGCAGCTGCAAGACAACAGGGGGAGTAGCTACTACTGATGATACAATCGTGTGTATGAACTAGATAGCTTTGTAAAATCCTGTAAGGTTCATGTACACACAATTTAAGGTGTTAGAATAGAAGTTGTTCGAGGGTGTTTTGTCACGTAATTGACAAAGGGGGAGATTAAAAGTGCCGTAGTTTGTCAATTAGCGTGATCGTTGAGTCAGCAAGACAGAGGAGCCCCATAGGAAGACTGATCAAGCGTCTGCTTCAACTGGATGTGTGCCCGAACTCACCAAAGGTAAACCTTAGCCTTACATCCCATGTCCCAAAACACCAGGCAAATAAAACCCTTAAAATTGAATTGAACATCCTAGGGTTTTAGGTGAGAAAACTATTTTACAAAATCTGGAAAATCATTAAGTTTTCCACCTTTGTCGATTTATCGATAAGTGGTTCGATAGAATCGAACCCTGTTATCGATGTCCTCGAAACTCACTCTATATTATCGAATTAAGGACTGCAGATGTCCAACAACCACAAACAACTCTGGACTGAATTATCGATGAATCGATGGACTGTTTGATATCATCGAACTTTGAATCTCGAGTCCATCGAGCCGACTCGATAAAATCGACATCTGGTCAGTTGTGTCTAAAATACTATTAAGGCAATTCATGTGATTCTCGATATATCGAAGGGATCCTCGATATCCTCAAAATTCAAATCTCGATGGAACTTCGATGATATCGGATTGGGACACAAACCTATCTAGCAAGGTTACAGGTTAAAACTTTCATGTATCAGGGATTACTCGATAAAATCGATATTCAAATATCGATCATATCGAGGCGTGATCGATGTCATCGAAATAGGACATAAATTGTCTAGCAAGCCTATAAGAAAATTCCTAGGAATTATCGATGAATCGAACTGTCATCAATATCATCGATATTCAAATTTTGATGATATCGAGTGATGCCCGATCATATCTTATACTTGTTAAGTTTTAAAGGCAAGTGCTCTCACATGTTTCAAATGTCGAGGAATTGAACCCTGTATCGATCAAATCGGAGTTCGAAATTCGATTACATCGATGAGTATTTGATGTCCTCGACCAATTGGCAAAAAGTTTCAAAAGCGTTTGACAATTTGAATTCGTATTATCAAACGATCAGTCGATGCTATCGAGAGTATACGCTCGATGATATCGAACTCTGTAAGAAATGTGACCGTTTTATATCCGTTGGAACCTTTTGTCTATTTAATGAGAGC
Source organism: Magnolia officinalis (assembly GCA_021015155.1). NCBI lineage: Eukaryota > Viridiplantae > Streptophyta > Magnoliopsida > Magnoliales > Magnoliaceae > Magnolia > Magnolia officinalis. The sequence continues at coordinate 42,845,015 of JAJHSJ010000015.1, forward strand.
TTGCCCTTGGTTGTTTGCAGAGAAAATAGAGAGTGGTTTTGAGTGTTTAAACCCAGATCATATATCCTAAGCCTTTTCTCTCATGGGAGTTCATCCTCCAATCCACCCTCATTATTGACATATAGTAGAGTGGATTGGGGAATGAACTTCCGCATTAAAGGATCCTTTAGCTACCATCTTAATGGAAAATCATTAAGCTGGGATGTCTTGAATGCATAGATTATTAGAATCGCTCTGTCTCCTTTATAGGTAAAACATTTAATAGAGTAGGATTCCATCATAACCTTGACCCAACCCGTTGCCTTACATTAGTACATCATTTGAGTTGCAGTTCAAGGGAGCTGAAGATTCTTCGTCATCAAAGGAGGAAATCTTCACCAACTTGCTTAATGGGGCTTATCTACTTATCTATAAGTCATTAGAGTCCAAAGGACCCTTGTGATCATTCCTTTTATAGGATTGGGTCTAAGGTGTTTCTCACCCCTTTCAAGCCCTCGTAAGAGGCCTCTGACGGGGGTGTACGTGGGGGTGCTTTGTGTTGACCCTTGCTCTATGGAGAGCATAAACTCTTAGGTTCTTGTGTAGGTCTTTGACCTGTGTGGTCTAATACTTGGATGTTATGTGTTGACCCTTCTTCATGGGAGTATAAACTGGTAGGTTCTATGTGTAGATCCTTAGCCTGTGTGGCCTAAAAGTTGGGTGTTGTGTATTGACCTTTGCTCCTGTGTGGGGCATAAACTTATGCCGTCGAGACACGTTAGAGTCAGCCTAGAGTAGGTTGTACTGGTTTGAGGTGAACCTGATTTAAAACCTCCGGTTTGAGGTGAGCCTGATTTGAAACCTCCGTTAGTGAGATCTGGTACACTAAGGGTTGAGTGCGTCCGTCGGAAGTGGATTAGACACGTTGTCGAACCACTATAAAAACTACTATGTTTGAGATTGCCATTTACTTCTTCTACTTATGTGATCTCTCTGAATGTTCTCATATTGCATGAACACATGATTATCTGGAACTAAGTAGAATCACACCTCACACACAGCCACATCCATCATGAACTATGTTATGCATCTTGTTTAGCCTTTGAATAGTTTTGTGATTGGATCCTTTATTTGGCTTGGAAGTCATTAAAGTTATTTTGAAGAAATCCTGATACTTGTATATTTATTCAGGATAGGGTTGATAGGATTTTAAATTATCATAAAATATTAAAAAGTCCTATTCACCCCCTCTAGGACATATTGGCGTATTCCTACCTCAGCTTAAGCGGTCATTACCGCAATTTCAAATGAGACACTTACACCATGGTGGCCTCTCGTCCAAGCCCTGGACGGATGGTCTGGATTTGAAGCACATACATCATTGTGGTCCCCACACGATGGCCAGTCATGGATGAAAGACATATATCAGAGGTGGGTCCCACATACACGTGGCCCCCTGATTTAAATCAAACTAATATTGTATTTTCCCTACTCCCATCCAGGCGTCCTGGATGTCTAGTAGACGGATGACCTAGGTGTAATACATCATCAAGGTGGTCCCATGTCCGGCCAAATGGGCAGACAGTCTAGATTTCTGGACACATCAAGTGGGCCACACATCACTACAAAAGAGAGAGAGAGAGAGAGAGGGGGAGAGAGAGAGAGAGAGAGAGAGAGAGAGAGAGAGAGAGAGAGACGTGTGAAAGGGAGGGACCCCGCCACTATGGGCCCTCCCTACACTCAATATGTAACGTCTCGAAATAATCCGTACAAAGACTCGAGTACCACCTCAGCCAAAAGTCCCTAAGGACCGTACTCTGTAGAAATTTAGGCGAAAAGTAATTAAATACTAAACTAAATTAATCGGTGGATTTAGTCGAACCACTATTTATACAAATAGCAAGACCTAAAACCATCAAAATCACTGACTCAACACTACTTAAAAACCTAGGAGAAATCTCAAAATCCGGTTGCTTTTGGGAGCACATTGAAACTCAGTATTAGACCTGGACCACACGGCGAAAGTCCGACGATTGCGAAACTATAAGGTTATAACCGTCTTATTGGGCTTGATAACCATCACGGGAATCGAGCCCGAATGGTATCCAAAAACGCACAACTTGAGCCCTGAGCAAAGTGTGTGAGAAATGCGAATACCTTTGGTAAATGCATTAAAACTTAAGTGAATTCGGCCATTGGCTTATAGGCGAAATTGAATGTTTCAGACCGCCAGTTTCAGACCGAACTTCACCCATGGATCAGGGAAATTTCCCTGCATATATCTGTAAACTTGTGTCCCTGATCGAGTGACAACGACCGTTGATCTGATACAGGTCCTCCACGGTTGATCCGCTAATCCGATCGTACCGAAATCATAACCTGGCTTAGATCCATGGTCAGGGAACTTGCTTCATGCCGTAGGTGAGTAATGGACCTCTAGATGAGCCCCGTTTGCTGAAAACGGACGCCCTTTGGCTATAACCTAAGTATACCATGGCCCTAGGGCCATTGACATCAGTTATGGGCTTATTTAAAGGCCTTAAACCACCTCATTCTCATTCCATACGAATTTCTCTAACCCTAGGAGTGAGAAGAGAGAAAAGAGGAGAAAAGTGTGAGGGAAGGAAGAGAGATCCTTGGAGTTTGCTGCAATGATTCTTTCCTGCTACTCCATGCACTGAATCGCCTTGACATCTATCCAATCGATTCATTTCAACTATGACTTGGGTAAGAAATCATAACCCTAATCTTGGTTTGGAAAGCTGGATTAAGTAATCGATGAAATAACTAACCTATTTCATGATTTAGGTACCTGTTATTCCTTTTTTGGGAACGTAGGACTCGAACCGAATTTGAAACATGTATTCCGATGAAAGGTGTAGACTATAAACATTTAGGTTGTGGTTTTCAAGACATTCAATGTCAGCTAATGATTTATGTCTGACTTGATTGCTGCCATATTGTCTTAGTTACGACGTTTTCGATATATTATACATGTGTGAACTATGTTGAGTATATGATGCATTCCAAGTGTTTGTTGAAATGATTGAATGAATATGAAATGATTTGTACTGGCCATGACTGTAAACTTAGGATTCATGTTTGTCATTGGAATTACGATCACGTTGTGTAAGGATTTGCCATATTATATGTCGTAACTAATCTAGTCTATGTATTTGTTATTGTGTAGGATAAGTGTTTGATTAAATGTCTGAATGAGAAATTGTTGATGATTTGTATTTAATAAGGGTATTGAGATAGGATTCTCAATTACTTATCTATATGCATATCATCCTTCATGTAATCATAACTCCGATTATGCAATTTATGGATGAAATGCAAATACTTGGTAACATGTTCAATGTGTTTAATAAAATGCCCAAATGAGAATAGTATTTGAATTGTTTGTTAAATGTTGTTATGATCATCACATGTGTCTGCCTATTGCACTTGAGTAAGTTTGGGGCCATAACCTGGCCCAGGTAATCGATAACAATTCCCATTTGAGTGGCGGAATTAGTCTTGTCACATTTGATACATTCGGTGAATCCGGGTCATACAACGATTGTCGACAGTAGTTAAGCCACGTGGAGTGCTTATGCGCTCCATGTCTATTAATTCAGCATGCGCTTGTACTGTAACACCTCGTACTTTCTAGTACTCGGGTGTTACTAGGCAACCTAATGTAATATAAATACAAAAATAATATAACATAAGCATATACACTATGGAAGGTTATTTATATATACTTGTAAGATTTAGGAGTTTCATATTGATACGTAACCAAAATCCATACTATGTGTATACACTTACAACATCATAAATATAAATTACAAATTATAGGATTTATAATATATAAAAATAAAATATACTAGAAAGATTTATAGTGGATGACATATTTCAAGCAATTTAACAACTTGTATATGATTTAAAACATAACACACGTATCACCATACAAATGATACACAAATAATATATAATAAGTTTCGCTTACTTACATTCATACATTTTATACATATTAACAATTTGTGAAAATATAAATTAAATATGACAAATTATATAAATGATAATAATAATATAAAATCATAAGTAGGACCCACAACATGACTAAAATGCATGCATTCGTGGGGAAAATAATAATAGAGAATATAATAATAATAAAAATAATAATAATAATAATAATAATAATAATAATAATAATAATATTGTTATTATTATTATTATTAAAGGTATTATAACATAATATTTAGTGTTATAGAAATCATAATAGGCCATATTTCCATAATCTGACTATTGACTCTTAGCTTAAATAGTCCCTTGGACCCTTTTAACCGTTGACGTCCAAATTCAGAATCATCTGACCATTAGATTGATGGGAAACCACCATTAGGACCACAAATCAAGTTGTAGGCCCCACCTGGACATTCATCGGCCTGATATTTGATCCCAGGCCCTGCTTCGGGACTTCCAAATGGAATGGACGGAGTAGATTTTCCACAAACATTACAATGGACCCCACCCCTGCATCGCATGCGCACCACAGGGGATGCACCAGTTGTGCACCCATCCAAAGTGAACCGGTCAAATGTGTTTGACCGAAAATTCCAAAGAAGGAAATTTCCTTCTTTCCTTTTCTATTTCCGCTTGCAACGGTCTGAAACAAACCGTTTCTGTTTGGTTAAGATGGGCTCCACATCCGCTACCTATTACACGATCTGATCTGCCCATCTGGTAGAGGGGCCACCAGAGATCCAAACCTAACAAGGCCACATGCTGGTGGACCTGTTCATGCACACGGCACTAATAGTAAGAGGGCAGACGTGAGACAGATGCGTGCTTTCAGCCCTCCCAAAACCTTTCCATTGTGATTAAGGTGGGCCACTTATGACCAATCCAAACCGTCCACATTGTGGAGCCCTAAAACGTGATCAAAACGATACCACTCATGTCGATTTATGTACACGTGTGTGTGCTCAAACTCAAGCCAAACAGCGCCGCCTGCGGTTGTTTTTTCAGAAATGGGAACCTGTTTTTGCTACTAGCTGGCACGATCCGCGTGCGCTGGCTCCTGCGCCGTTCCAGCCCTCCATTCTTGAGCAATCTCAGCCACCCAATGGCTCTCCACGTGGGAGAGGATTTTTGCCCATAGGAAACCAAGCCGTGGCCGGTTTTGGCTCTATCAGCGGTATTTGAAAACAACTATTACCAGATCATATCTGGTTCTTTCATTACCTATCCAACGACCCTGAGAACATCTAGGGCTTTCTAATAGAAACAAAGGATCGGGCAGCAACAGGATATTTCTGTGGAGAGAGAGAGGATCAGACGTTTCCTTGCAAGTGCGAACCCACCGCTAGCTTCCTCTCTTGAACCCACCACCCAAAATTTCTCTAAGCTTCAATAAATCTTATCTACAATCTTCCTCAGGTCTATTGGGACCGTTCTCAAGGTGTGGATCAATGGAAGAAGCGCTGGAAGGAAAGATGCCATTAATGGCAGCTCCTTCTCCATTCGAGCCGCGTCGGGTCGCACCAATCCAGGGCCATTACTGGTCAGATTCGGAATTTCCCGCTAGCCAGAGTTGGGAGGAGAAAGAAAACAGAAAAAGAAAGAAAGAAGAAGAAAGAAGAAGGAGATGCCGATGTGCGGTTGTTACACCGCACCACCACCCCGAAATGAGCCGAGTTTGGTCTGAGCTAGGGTGTGATTTGGGGTTTACTACGTCCATTGCTGGATGTCCCAGCACTTGCAGAAGAAAGAAAGAGGGAGAGAGAAGAAAGAGAGTAGAAAAGAAAGGAATGGGAAAGGAAGAGAAACGAAAAGAGAGGGTGGTTGGTTGCTCAGTGCGGCAGCAGCTCAACCGAACTGAGTCTGAGCTGGGTTGTTGGCTGACTCATTGCCGAGTCAGTTGGATCGAGTTAGACATGGGCCTAGCCTAGATCTAGCTAGGTGGGTAGAGAAGAAAGGAGAAAGGAAGGGCGGATCAGCGGGAGAGTTGCTGTCGATCCACACCTACCAAGTCAAGGTGAGATTTCTGACTCGCTGGCGAGTCATGAACTCAGTGGACCGAGTCCTGATATGGGTTTGGCTCAATGCTCGAGCTGAGTTGCTGATTCCCTCCCACTGGAGTTCCAGCAAGGAATGCAAAAGGAAAAGTAAGAAAGGAAAAAGAAAGAGAAAGAAGAAGAAAGGAAGATTCTGAGTTAACTCGGTTTGGGACCGAGTTAGACCGCCAACCCATGGCTGGTTGAGTCTAGCAAACTCTACTAGGTGTGAGGTCTTGAATGAGGAGAAAAGAATAGAGAAAGAGGAGAAAGAAGTGAAGGAAAAAGGGAAGAAGAAAGGGAAATGAGAGGGAGTTTCCGGTCGAGTTGACTCGACCGAGTCGACCTAGGTGAGTCCACCTCCTCCTTCCATATTAAATTCAGTTCGATTATAGTTATTCGTGTTACCATGATTATCATTGATAGGGCACTAATATTAAGCATGATTAACTATTAGTGAATTACTTATTAGCTATTACAGTTAAATTAAAATTTGTTAACTATAAGTGTATTTTACTTACCATTCTTAAATATTATTATAATAGTAGATCGTAATATTAATTATCATCATAATGATTACTATTAACATGTTACGCTAATGTTAGTTATTATAATTGAAACGACCATTAGTGATATTAGCATGATATTCATCACTTGAAAATATTATCTCTAATAATAGGTTATACTATTTTATTTCAATTGTAATACTAACAATTACCATGGTCACAAATAATAGTTATATCATTAATGTCAAATTGTAACTAACCATATTATTATTATACTGTACATATATCATAAGTTCTACTCCTAGAACTAAACCCTAGGATGAAAACCCTAAGTCCTACATTAAAACCCTAAAAAATGAACAATCCCACTAGGTTAAAATCCTAACCATAAACAATGTATAAGGCTTGGATCTAATTGTATAACCTTATAATTTGTGGTATGATACAATTCTAAGGGCGCAAGCACTTAGCGACACTAGAAGGCGATTCAAGTATAAGGTGATGATTCTTCCCCTTAAGCTTTCCATCTTCTCATTAGCTTAAGTTATAGTTTTTATTTAAATTCGTAACTGATATCTCCCTTTATTATCACATGTGTTAGCTGGTGGAAATTGAATTGTTGTCTTATATGCTTTATGATTATCCTGTATAATTGTTCATGCTTGTGGATTATTTGTGAATTGCTTACGGAGCTTAAACTGGTACATTAGTAGGAAATTCTCACATATGAATGTACACCCATACTAGGGATGTAAATTGACTAATTGCGATCGTAATGGACCTTCGACTCGGTGGTATTGAGTGGTGGTCTAGATGGATCATTGATGTGGGCCTACCATCCAGGGTTGTTGTGCCCAATGGTTTTTAAGGATGGTCTTTATCGTATAGTTTTGATATTCGCCCTATGTGGCCTATTTTGATGCTCGCCCTATGTGGCTTGTTTTGATATTGCCCTATGTGAATTTGTTCTGGCATTTTCCCTATATGGGTTCGATGTTTTATACCGTATAACCAAGCAATGGTAAGCCCCATATATTGTAATATGATTGGTCACTAGTTGACAGGGTTCCATTAAACATCCTAAGGTGGTAGCCTCATGAGCCAGGGATGGTGGTATGGGACCTATGCCCGAGCTGTCAACCTACGCTGGGCTATGTGCTCCCCGTAGTGACCTTTGAGCTTATTTAAAATGGCTGAGTGTAATTGGATTAATAAGGGACTGGCTAATCATGCATACATAGCACAGACCAGCATCTATTGCTATCGTATGTGGGATACGTATTGTTTTCGACTGGTTGATGTTTCTCAGGTTCGATGATTGCATGGGTGACGACCCACTGTCCGCACGGATGAGTATCACCGGGGCGTGAACGCATTCCATACATCCATGCACTTAATAAGACTGCATTTACTCTGTTTTGGTTGTCTGGATGTTTTATACTATTTCTTACCTAATGCGGCGGTGTGTAATCTCGATGGGAGTTCACACTGAGTTAGCCACTCATCCATCAAATATATAACCGTACAGGTAGCACATGTGGCTTAAGTAACTTTCAGGTTCATGTTGATGAGGAGCCGGGTACAAGTGTCAGGGTTGCATGACTACATCTACCTCAAGGAGCTGCCCGGTCTTGCGGCTTATGTTTACATTCTTATGTTATTTCTCTTGTACTAGATCATGTGGATTCTTATATTTATTATATTCGAGACATTGGTTTATATTAATCATTATGGGCACTCTCTTGTATATTTTAAATGATAATGAGTTTTTCCTTTATGCTTACTTGTCCATTCTACGCTCATCTACTTACTCTGATAAAAGAAGAAAGAAAAAATAATATATTTAACCATCCTTTAAAGTTAACCCTCGGGTTTTTGGGAAATGATTCGTGTACTCGAGTCCTGAAGATTCGGGGCGTTACATATACCAATCAAACTTATCTAACAAAATTGATTGGTCTATTGTGTGTTTACCATGTATGGACATCCCTACTTGAATCTAGGGTACCACTTACTAATGTAAAGACACGTTTCACCCATGGTACCTCGATCCGCTAAGACTCATGAGCCGGGCATGGTGGCATGGGATACCGTGTTCGAGCTGTTGACCTACGCCGAGGTGATCAGCCATCCTGTAGTGACTAGTGGGCAACACAGACTCGTGAGCCGGGCATGGTGGTATGGGACACCGTGTTCGAGTTGTCGGCCTACGCTGAGGTGATTAGCCACCCCGTAGTGACCGCGAGTATAAACTTTGAATTTGCCTATCCTCTAATTTTCATAGGGAGTGATGACCCTACAACTTGCCTATCGTATGTGTTTAACTAGGATTAACGACCCTAGATAGATCTTTCGTTAGGATTAGTGATATTAAGGGAGGTACCTTAGCTTCCCCAACCTGTTGTATGAATAGGTTAATTAAATACTTGGCTAACATAGTCATGCATCACATTGCATTAGTTAGGATTGTGCTTTTGGCGTGGAAGGTGTACTTGAGGGTGATTTTCATATGCGATACGGTGTCGGCTTTGCTTATTAAGGGAGCTTTGGATGTGAGGGCATGCATCATTACTTGCTTTAATTCCTGCATTAAGAAGAGTAGTTAGGAAGTGATTGTCATATTGCTTTATCATTACTGTTTGATTGAATTGATAACATGTTAACCTTTGCCTTATAGTACCACTGAGTTGATCACTCACTCCCACTCTGGGATGGTGTTTTAAAACACCAACCAGACACTGGTTTAAATGCAGATGATGATGAGACCTATGCAATAGAGCAGGATTTCATAGACGAGGAAGAGGAATTCTCCTGCGTACAGTTCTCAGGCGGGTTTATGTAAACCTAGAGCTGCGCCGCCGGGATTACAGGGTTATGGAATAGATGAACACTTTATATTTTGATATTTTGTAAATTTTAGAATAATACATGTAAATATTCAACCCAGTTGCATACTTACACTCTGAAGTTTGTAAATCACTTAGTCGTTCAATCATGCATGTTTCAGTCTTCCGCTCACTTAAACTAATCCCATCCAGAGTATAGTATGATGTTTTGGTATAACCCCACCATGTTTAATACATTAATATGGACAACATTTAAATATCATTATCCATGTTGCATAAGTGATGCGTTGGATCTCGGGAGTTAAGCTTTGCTCGACCCTTTGGATCTTGGGCGTTACAAGTTGGTATCAGAGCATGATTTGGATTAAACTGAACCTGGGTTATGGGAACACAATGCATTCTGACGCACTTGACTTAGGGAGGGGGCAATAAAATTTAGAAACTATTGTAGGATTCCAAAGTTCCGCCGACGGACGAGATTGAATATCGTAATGTAGCAACTGTACAGAATGCATGTACAATGACGGCAGACTTCCGCCTACTCCACCACATATGTAGTACAATGTGTATCCTAGGTGGAGCAACTGTACAGAATGCACTCATTTGATGGTGGACTTCCTGTACAGAGCTAGACGGTGAGACAAGCTGTGTCTGCCTACTTTTGTCCTATCACAGATAATCAGGACCACACACTCTACTAGGGGAGACGCTTCACTCCCATTTGGCCGACTTATCTACAAGATTGCTCGTAACTTCAGTTTCAGGCTTAACATGGATAATCTTGTACCCATCCACTTTATCAGTGAAACTATTCTCAACAATATGGGGATTGGCCCTAGACAATGCCAAACCCGTCTCGATGAGTATGGAGATGAGATAGAAGAAGAAAGTGAAGAGGAAGAAAGTAGCGAAGAAGAGGAAGGAAATGAAATAGAGGAAGGAAGTGAGGAGGAAGGCAGTGGTGAAGAGGGAAGTGAGGAAGAAGAGCAGGAAGAGGAAGAGGAGGCCCAAGATTCTGATAGGGGCCCTCCTTCTGCTGCACATGAGAACCGCCATGATCGGGCTGCCTTAGAAGCCCATATGGCTAAGATAGAAGAAAACCAGGCCGACCTGAAGGAGAACTAGGCCTACTTGAAACAGAAATTCAAGAGAATGTCTCGCACCTTGAAGGCCCTCCTGTGCTGTATGCAGGACAAGGGTGTGCCTCCACCTTCACCTGAGTCGGAGGACTAGTCATATGTTGTAGTCGCCTTTTGGTTTTCTTTGTTTCCTGCTTTTCTATGTAGTAGCCCTTGTTGGCTTACTTGGATGTTAGAATAGTTTGTGTTAAAACTTGTACTAAATTAACTCACATGCATCTTCTGTCATGATTTCTGTAATGTTACATCATATGTATCATGACAATTTTGGTTAAATGAAATACGTGAAGCTTCTTTTGAATTAAAATGTGTAAAATGATTGAAAAAGTGAGTAATATCATTTTGAATCTTACACATTGTTGCACCCTATGTTGTATATAGGGAATGCCTCCTAAAAACACTAGGAATATTGCACGTCTCGCACTTGGCGGATCGATTGACGGGGCACCTCCCCTGAGTGATAGCCATACGGACCCCGGTTTGGGCCCGAATAGTGACACAATGCCGGATTCACAGCCAGCCACTGACCCTACAAATGGACCAACACAAAATGCACCACCGGTTCTGGGACAGAATCGTGCTTCTACATCAACGCCACACATACCTCAGTCGGCTCCTCCTCCTGATAGGACATCAACAACAATAAGTCTTAGCCACCATAGCGGGGGCAATTGCCCAGAACATGAATGTGGCTCCACCTGTGCCACTAGTGCAGCCTGCTATAGCTATGAACACTAGTGGCCTCTCTGAGCACTTCCACCACTTCCGACCTCCCACCTTTGCGGGCACTCACAGCCCCGAGGAAACTAAATACTAGTTAGATCGCATCTCTAAGATGTTGAAGCCACTGTACTGCACTGAGGCATAGCAGGTTGAGTTGGTTACGTATATGTTCGAGAAGGAGGCTATTCTTTGGTGGGACAGCATCCTACGAACCGTTCCCCCAGGATACGTGTGGACATGTGTAACGCCCCGAACTTTTCGATGCTCGGGCATCGAAAGTCCTCGAGAGTTACCATAAAATTCAACGTGACATATACAAGTGTACGATACCAATCCAACTATTCTAACCTTACATCCTTGCCCCAACACTAACTTAACCTTTGGAAATGATTTTCATTCATAAATTAAGCCATCTGATCGTTGAATTTCAAAACAAGCCCATCCATCACATGATTTAACATAAGTACTTTCCCTTAGATGACGTGATGAGTAATTCCTTATCCATAATGATTTAGATATACGTTCTTTTGTAAGAATTGCCTAGAAACATATCTATAACCGTGTGGAGCCATTAGATTTCCCAAAACTCATAGATCGACAGTAATTACGAAATTGCCACTAGCCTAGACCCGTGAACACTGGATCACATGATTCCCATGGTCCGTTTCATGTGAAATTTTATATCATGCCTAATTATCACAAGTTAACCGCACACCTCGAATTTCAACTCTTAGATCATAGTAAATCAGCTACTTGATCTCTACATCCGTTCGTACACTTATCAGATCAAGATTCTGATCTGTCCACCTTGTTCAGACTATATAAATATACTTAATCCACTATTAGAATCAGAATCTGAGAAACTTTCACGTATAAGAAAGTCACTCGAATCTAACGTTATATAATCCCTACCCCTAATCACTCCAGAAACCTATTTTATGTTCATCCGTTTACGAAACTAACCGTACATCAATCCTCGTACATGGCCTGAGTGCATACCATCAAGTTTCCATATTTTTAACAAGTCATCTGACCACTCATCCTGATTGGATCTGCCGAGTGGGCCATCCGAATATCAGGATAAATCGGTCATTACGAAAATCTTTGGGTTTAAGTCCAAAACTGCCCGGTAATTTGTTAATAAGAGGAGTACAAACAGTATTTTAGAATTTTAAAATATATTAACCATTAAAGGAGAATCTTAGTCATCATGGAGAGATCATAGCTCAAATTTAGGCGACAGAAAGAGAGTGAAAGATAAATACCACCTGTCAAATTTTATCACATTTAGATGGTAGACTTATGAGTTACAGACGTCAGAAGTTTTTTTACGAAAAAAGGGGTAAAATTGTAAATATGTTAACAACCACATGCATGGCACTGTTGACGTATGGCATTGTTGACGTAAGAGGATTAACGTTTTAACGTTGGATACGATTCAATACATTAGTAGATCGTGCGACCCACCTGAATTTCGGATCTACTTCAAATTTTGGACCATGGGTTTGCACGACGTGTCAAAGACGGTGAATGGAGTGGATCTTCTGGAAGGTCATCACAGGTGAAACCCCATTTATTTTGAATAACAAAATAGAAAAGGAGCCGTCCATACAGGGGACGTAAAATGGGAAATGACGTAATTATCACCATAAGTTGACTTGTGGTGTGGCTCATCCAAAACTCGGATTCACCCCATATTTTGGCTGCTAGCCTAACATCACATGACAAAACCGATGGAAGGAATGGATTTTCTTAAAACCATACTAGTGGGCCCCGAAAATAAACGAAAGGGAATCAATACATGACCGTCCGTTCTATCATGAATAAGAAGACCCGCGTCGGTTGGAGTTATGCGGAGAGCCGCATCGGTTGGAGTTCCGACGTTCTCTCTCTCAAACCAAAAATAGCCAAACTAGGAGGAATTACAATCCGTATTTATTCGTTGAGAAAAATAGAGGTAGCCAGGTCGTCGCTTGGGGATGGGCAGAACCAATCCCAGCCCTTGAATCTCCATCTCCTTGCTATAAATGGGGAGATCAGCCCCTCAGACTTCACATAGAAAGAGAGTCGAGAGAGGAAAGAGTCGTAGAGAGAAGAAAGAGAGAAAACAGAGAGGGAGATTAAATAGAGGAAGAGAAGAGAGGAAGAAGGAGAAGGTGGTGCGTGCGTGACCACCCAAGTTTGGGTCGGAACCAACCGTGGAAGGTAAGACCTCTCTCTCCATTATTTTCTTCTCTAAAATAAACTCATGCTAAAGCTCACACCTCACCACACATGTATAAAAACACCCGTCAACAGAAAATATGCACATAGTGAAGGACGGACCCTGTTCTGAAGCAAGTAGAAACCTTCCTTCCACTCTGTTTGGAACTCTAAAATGATCTCAAACCATAACCCATCACACCTTGTTAACGCCCCGAGCAGTCTTCTAAAAACTGGCTCTGTTTGTGGCTGATAACCCAATCTAATAACAGTTGGTTCCCAGCATGAAGCAAGGCTAAAAATGTGACTGTGAGTAGTTGTGTATTTAGTAAAAATGATTGGAATCAACCAAAAGATAAGCCTGGAAATGAATAAGCTTGTAGACATGGCAGCAGTGGAAAAATGGCTGGAGACTGTAGCTTGGAACGACTGAGATTTCAACCCACTTGCAGCAGGGAAGAAGGCCCTTGGCTGGACCGTTGGCAGCAGAGGTGCTTAAACAGTTTTGGGCTTCACCAAAATACTGGTGGGCCTGTACAAATGCAGGTGGGCCTCACCTAAAAATCAGAGAACTTCCCTAGTTTCGGGCTCTGTACAAGTGTTGATGGGCCGCACCCTGCGTCAGCAGGTGGGCCTGACTCTACACGGTTGATGGCCCACATGTGTGGACCCCACCTTGGTGACATGGATCACCCAGGCTGTCCGTCAGTGATACCAGCCGGAACGGTTGCTGTATTGACGTTACCAAGTTACGTGGGTCTTACTGAGGTATGTGTTATTCAACACTGTTCATCAATTTTACTTGAAGTAGGACCCCACCTGGATGTATGTTATGCTTCCACCGTCCATCCTATTTCCTACCTCATTTTATACGTTGACCCAAAAAGTGAAGTCAACCCAACTCTCTGATAGGCCACACCATCATAAATACTAATTTAATAGGGGTAGATCATTAGGGCACTTTGTAATATTTCGGTGCGTCAAGACATATCCAAAATTGGACATTGGACCTTTCCTGAGCCCTGGAACCCAATCAACGAAATAGATCCTCTTTAGGCGGGCGCCACCTATCAAAATAAAATAAAAATAAATAATATAAGAAGCATGCACGTAAACGTCCAGAGGACGCTGCCTCCTTTGTTTGATTTTGGCTAGAACCATGGCCCCCACCACAGGCTCTACCATGATGTGTGTTGAACATCGACGCCGTCCATTTGATGGGTTCCCTTTATATATGGGGTGCCCCCAAAAATCAGCCATACATAGAGATAGGTGGCCCACACCATCTACAATCTGGTGAAGACATGTTAAATTACATAAAAGCACTTGCTGGGGTCCATATGAGATTTGGGTGCACCTGAAACTTGGTTTGACCCCTTAACCTAATGGGACACACATGATGGATGGGTTGGATTAGTGAACCACAACTTGGTGGGCCCAACAAATGATTATGAATGCTTTAATGGCCGATTATGGTATTTATTATCATGATTAAATTCACTACTATACTTGATAACTATCACTATTATCATTCGTATTACGATAATAATTACGGTTATTAAACACAACTAACCTCTAGTAGATTGTCCATGCTAATGGTAGTAAGTCCACACAAAGTACCGTTATTAAATATTAATCATTAATTATTATTCTTAGGCACAATCGTTAATAATAAATTATAGTATCATTGACATCATAATGGGTATTATTACTAAGTTGGCAAATGATAATTATAACACTAATGTTAACAATTACTTTTCAAATTAATATTGTAAATTATCATACGCCAACTACAATCCAAATCCTAAACACTTATCCTAGACCTAAACTCATAGATGAAAACCTAGTTCTACATCGAAACCCTAAAACTAAGGTAATCCAAACCTTAGGTTAAGACCTTGACCAAGAATATCGTATAAAGCTTGAATCTAACGATGTAACTTTACAATTGATGGTAGGGTTGGCTCTAAGGAATCATGTATTCTCTAAACAACACTAATAGGTGATCCTAAACATAAGGTGATGATTCTTCACCTTGAGCTTTCCATCTTCTCATTAGCTTAAGTTATAGTTTTTATTTAAATTCATAATTGACATCTCCCTTTATAATCACATGTGTTAACTGGTGGAAATTGAATTGTTATATTACATGCTTTATGATTATTGTTCATGCTTGTGGATTTCTTTTTGTGGATTGCTTATGGAACTTAAACTAGTACATTAGTGGAAAATTCTCACATATGAATATACACCCATACTTGGGATATAACTTGACTAGTTGTGGTCGTAATGGACCTTCGACTTGGTGGTTATTGAGTGGTGGTCTAGATGGATCATTGATGTGGGCCTACCATCCAGGGTTGTTGCGCCCAATGGTTTTAAGGATGGTATTTATCGTATGGCTTTGATATCGGCCCTATGTGGCATATTTTAATACTCGCCCTACGTGGTTTTGTTTTGATACTTGCCCTAAATGAGTTCGATGTTTTATATAATGCAACCATGCGATGGTAAGCCCCACTTGCTGTAATATGATTGGCCACTAGTCGATAGGATTCCATTAAACATCCTAAGATGGTAGCCTCATGAGCCGGGGATGGTGGTAATGGGACACTATGCCGAGCTGTCGGCCTACGCTGGGCTATACGCTCCCCGTAGTGATCTTGAGCTTATTTAAATTAGCTGATTGTAACTGGACTAATAATGGTTTGGCTAATCACGCATTCATAGCATATTGGCGATGACGGGTGGCTATTCTGGATGCTGTAACACGTGCCCTAGAGTTGTTAGGGTATCGTTTCGCTAGCTCCCAGACCACCGACTATCGACCCTTGTTCCGACTGGATGTTTTTCCCAGGTCGATGATTGCATGGCGGCGGCCCTGTCCGCACGGATGAACATTCCCGGGGCGTGAACGCATTGCATGGGCGGCAGCCCTGTCCGCACGGATGAGCATCCCCGGGGCGTGAACGCATTTCATACATCCACGCACCTAATAAGACTGCATTTACTTTGTTTTGGTTATCGGGATGTTTTATAACTATGATTACCTAATGCGGCGGTGTGTAATCTTGAGGGGAATTCACACTGAGTTGGCCACTCATCCATCAAAATATAACCGTACAGGTAGCACAGGTGGCTTAAGTGATATGCAGGTTCAGATTGATGAGGAGCCATTATGGGGGTCAAGGACACGTGGTTGTACCTGTCGAGGAAGCTGCGCGATCTTGCAGTTTTCGTTGTGTTTCATATGTTTTTAAATTTCTCATGTGTGTAATCTTATATTTGTTATTGTGGAGACATTGGTTTGTATAAGTCATATGGGCAGCTTCTTAAATATTTCAATGATAATGAAATTATCCTTTATGTCGATTTGTCCACACTACGCTCACTTGCTTACTCTGATGAAAAAAATAAAAATGTATGTACACTCGGATTTGACCATCCTTTAAGGTTAACACTCGGGTTTTTGGGAAACGAGTCGCATACTCGGGTCCTGAAAACTCGGGTTGTTACAACATGGAACAAATTTGAAACTTGATTCTATGGAAAGTACTTCCCCCTCAATTGCCGTAATGAAAAGAAGGGTGGTTCCTTCGCATCTGACAGGGAGGAATGACCATGTCAGAATATGAGGACAGATTTACGGAGCTAGCCAGATACGCTCCTTTGATCCTAGCAGACGAGCCAATGAAAATGCAGTATTTTTCAGATGGGCTATGGCCTGATATCCGCACTAAGATGTGTTGCGCTAGCATTCCCAAATACGTCGAGCTAATCAACATGTCTCTACGAGCTGAACAGGATGGAGACAGAGTTTCTCAGACACGTATACCAGTGGGCTAGAGGCCTCGGCCCGAATTACATCACCGGCCAGTCCTAGGTAAGAGGTCACATATAGAATCACCTCCCAGGCTCATGGCTCCGCCGACCCAGCGAGGCAAACCAACCGTTAGTGTACGTATTGCAATAAATAGGGACACACTGACCCCTTCTGTTTTACTAAGATGAAAGACAACGGTTTCACGCCACCTCAGAAGATCGACCGTCAGCCACCACGTGTTAAAGCGGCTCCACCTCTGCGGTCTGCACCACCAACACAGCCATTCTACCTACCGCCCGTACCTCGAAATAGGCCACCTCAACGACCTATGTCCGTGCAACCTAATCGTTCTCAACAAGTGCGTGTGCATGCCCTCGTAGCCGAAGCGTCTGAATTTACAGGTACAGTGCCTTTAGCCTTCGAAGTCACTGCCCACATCCAAGGTATACCAGTTTTTCTATTAGTGGACATAGGGTCCACTATTTTAATGATAACATACTCTATGGTCAACCGTTTAAGACTGAGCACTACCCCTATGGTTGGGGTGAGAGTCATCACGGCGTAAGGAACTTTTACTGATGCCACGAACTCTGTAAAGGTTACCTGATAGATTTAGGGAGCAGAGTGGTGTGCATTGACCTGATTGTCACCACGATATATCATTACGACGTCATCCTTGGCATGGATTGACTTACTGAAATGAGGGCAGAGATCGACTACGAAACTAGACTGGTGACGGCACATGGGCCCGAAAACACGACCTTTACTTTTCCCGTTCAGGTCAGTTGCCCCTTCCGGGTCCTTTGTTATACTTCCCTATTGAAAGATCATGATGATCCGTCACTCGGGAACACGCCAGTGGTCTAGGATTTCTAGGAAGTGTTTAAGACTATCCCTGGACTACCTCCTCAGCGTGAGATCGATTTTACTATCGACCTTGTGCCTGGTGCGACGTCCATTTCCTTACCAACATACCGCATGCCTCCATGTGAAATGGAGGAATTGAGGAGACAGATCGATGATCTGTTGGATTTAGGTTTTATACGACCAAGAGTATCTTCTTGGGGAGCGCCTGTATTATTTGTAAAGAATAAAGACGGATCGTTGCAGTTGTGTATTGATTATCGCAGATTGAATCACGTCATGGTAAAAAATAAGTATCTTCTGCCTAGGATAGATGACCTGTTTGACCAATTGAAGGGGGCATAGTATTTCTCAAAAATTGAACTAAAGTCTGGGTATCATCGTTGCGCATCAGGAATGAAGACGTACAGAAAACAACATTTAGAACCAGTTTTGAGCATTACGACTTCCTTGTGATGTCGTTCAGACTTACAAATGCACCAACCGTATTCATGGACCTCATGAATGAGGTATTTCGGCCGTATCTGTACCGATTCGTCATCGTATTTATAGATGACATTTTGATATACTCCAAGAGTCGGAAGGATCATGAAGAACACCTACGAGCAGTCTTCGATACTCTCAGGGAGAATCAATTGTTTGCACAATACTGGAAATGCGATTTCTGGAAAGAAGAAGTCAAGTTTCTGGGACACGTGGTGTCCAAGGAAGGAATTGTCGTAGACCTTGCCAAGGTGGCCGCGGTTCAGGATTGGGAGTAGCCCGATTCGGTTACAAAAGTAAGGAGTTTCCTTAGACTTGCTGGCTACTATCGCCGATTCATTAAAGATTTTTTCGAGATAGCTAGGCCATTGTCTCAACTCACTCGAAAAGATCTTAAGTTTGCTTAGAGTGAGAAAGCAGAAGTAGCTTTTCAAGAATTAAAGGACAAGCTGATGTCCACACCCGTGCTAGTATTGTCAAAGCAAGGGGTCAGATACACTATATACACCGACGCGTCCTGAGTCGGTTTGGGTTGTGTTCTTATGCAAAAAGATAGAGTGATTACCTATGCATCATGATAGTTGAGGAAGCATGAAGAAAACTACCCCACGTATGACCTGGAATTAGCAGCGGTCATTTTCGCATTAAAGCTCTGGAGACATTACCTCTACAAAGAGGAGTTTGAGCTCTTTTGTGACCACAAGAGCCTCAAGTACATATTCACGCAGAGAGACCTGAATATGAGGCAACGACATTGGATGGAGACCTTGAAAGACTTCAAGTTTGAGGTCTCTTACCATCCTGGCAAGGCCAACCTTGTGCCCGATGCGTTGAGCCATAAGAAGACAATAGAATTTGCAGCTCCGCTGATGATAGAAGAGTGGAATATGGTAGAGTTCGTGCGAGACTTCGAAGAGAAGCTTACAGTAAAGGAGCCATTGGAGAGCGTTGCACACTTCCATGTACAACCACTTATTAATGACCGAATCATTGCAGCACAGAAAGAAGATGAACTGTTAATGAAAATGAGAGAGCGAACAAGTGACAATAAAAAATCCGAGTGGAGAGTAGGCTTGGATGGAGGTTTGAGGTATCATGGCAGCCTATGCATCCCGAACCTCCATGATTTGAGGAGAGAGGTTCTGGAAGCCACACACAATTCAAAATTGGCAATGCATCCCGGTAGTACAAAGATGTATCGTGATTTGAAGCGTTCATACTGGTGGGACAACATGAAGGCCCAGATAGAAAATTATGTATTCCGTTGTCTCATATGCCAGCAGGTCAAGGCTAAGTATCGCCGACCCCCTGGTTTACTTCATCCCATGCCCATAACTGAATGGAAATGGGATTTCATATCTATGGATTTCATTTCCAGGTTACCGAAGACGAGGAAGGGACACGACTCCATTTGGGTGATTTTGGATCGATTGACGAAATTTGCCCATTTTCTCCCGATTAGAGTTTCGAACTCAGCAGATGATTTAGCCAAGCTGTACATCAAGGAGATTGTATGTATGCATGGAGTTCCTATGGAGATTGTGTCGGATCGAGACACGTGATTCACGTCTATTTTCTAGACTCGAATCCAAGAAGTAATGGGAGTGAAACTGAAGTTCAGTACCACGTTCCACTTGCAGACTGATGGGCAGACAGAACGGGTAAATCAAATATTAGAAGATATGTTGCGAGCATGTGTGGTTAACTTTAAGGGCAGTTAGGATGACTGTCTCCCCTATGCCGAGTTTGCTTATAACAACAGCTTCCAAGCAAGGATTGACATGGCTCCTTATGAAGCCTTGTACGGGCGCCCTCATCGAGCACCACATTGGTGGGCAGAAATTGGTGAGAAGAGCCTGATTGGCCTAGATTTGGTTCAGGCGACATCAGAGAAGATCGACATTATCAAGCGTCGACTCCTTGCAGCCCAGAGTAGACAGAAGAATTATGCCGATACGAGACGAAGACCATTGGAATTTGAGGTTAGGGACCATGTATTCCTTAAAGTTTCTCCAATGAAGGGAGTCCTTCGTTTTGGCAAGAAAGGGAAGCTCACACCACGATTTATTGGTCCATCCCAGATTCTCGACCAAGTGGGTGTAGTAGCATATTATCTCCCCTTGCCTACAACACTCGTTGGCATGCACAACGTATTTCACGTATCGATGCTGAAGAAATACATTCCTAATCCTACTCATATTATCAAATGGGAGCAAGTACAGTTATGTGAAGATGCTACCTATGTATTGCGACCAACACATATTCTCGATAGGAAGGAATAAGTGCTACACAACAAAGTGATTCCGCTCGTGAAAGTATTGTGGACTCACCACACTAAGGAAGAGGATACTTGGGAAACAGAAGCCGAAGTCCGTAAGAACTACCCTCAGATCCTTGAGGAATATGAAAAGGTAGCAATTTCGGGGACGAAATTTTTCTTTAAGGGGGGTAGATTGTAATGTCTCGAAAAAATCCGTACAAAGACCCGAGTACCACCTCAGGCAGAAGTCCCTAAGGACCGTACTCTGTAAAAATTTAGGCAAAAAGTAATTAAATACTAAACTAAATTAATCGATAGATTTAGCTGAACCACTATTTATACAAATGGCAAGACCTAAAACCATCAAAATCACTGACTCAACACTACTTAAAAACTTAGGAGAAATCTCAAAAGTCGGTTGCTCTTGGGAGCACATTGAAAAATGTATCGGACCTGGACCGCATGTCGAAACTCCGATGACCGCGAAACTATAAGGTTATGACCGTCTTATTGGGCTTGATAACCATCGCGAGAATCAAGCCCGAATGGTATCCAGAAACGCACAAATTGAGTCATAAGCAAAGTGTGTGAGAAACGCGAATACCTTTAGAAAATGCATTAAAACTTAAGTGAATTGGGCCATTGGCTTGCGGGCGAAATTGAAAGTTTCAGACCATCAGTTTCTGATCGAACTTCACCCATGGATCAGGGAAATTTCTCTGAACATATCTATAAACTTGTCGACTTAATCGAGTGACAATGACTGTTGATATGATACAGGTCCTCCACGGTTGATTCACGAATCCAATCGTACCGAAATCATAACCTGGCTTAGATCAAAATCATAATCTGGGTTAGATCCATGGTCAGGGAACTTGCTCCATGTGTAGGCGAGTAATGGACCTCCAAATAAGCCTGGTTTGTCGAAAACGGACGCCCTTTGGCTATAACCAAAGTATACCATGGCCCTGGGGCCATTAACATTAGTTTTGGGCCTATTTAAAGGCCTTAAACCACCCCATTCCCATTCCATACGAATTTCTCTAAACCTAGGAGAGAGAAGAGAGAAAAGAGGAGAAAAGTGTGAGGGAAGGAAGAGAGATCCTTGGAGTTTGCTGCAATGATTCTTTCCTGCTACTCCACGCACTGAATCGCCTTGGCATCTAGCCAACCGATCCGTTTCAACTACAGCTTGGGTAAGAAATCATAACCCAAATCTTGGTTTAGAAAGCCAGGTTGAGTAATTGACGAAATAGCTAACCTATTTCATGATTAAGGTACCCGTTATTCCTTTTTCGGGAACGTAGGATTCGAACCAAATTCAAAACGTGTATTCCGACGAAAAGTGCGGACTATAAACGTTTAGGTTATGGTTTTCAAGGCATTCAATGCCAGCTAATGATTTATGTCTGACTTGATTGCTTCCATATTGTCTTAGTTACAACGTTTTCAATAATTATACATGTGTGAACTATATTGAGTATATGATGCATTCCAACTATTTGTTGAAATGATTGAATGAATATGAAATTATAATTTGTTTTGGCCATGACTGTAAACTTAGGATTCATGTTGGTCATTGAAATTATGATCACTTTGTATAAGGATTTTCCATAATATATGTCGTAATTAATCTAGTATATGTATTTTGGTATTGTGTAGGCTAAGTGTTTGATTAAATGTCTGAATGAGAAATTATTAATGATTTGTATTTAATAAGGGTATTGAGATAGGATTCTCAATTACCTTATCTATATGTATAGCTTCCTTCATGTAATCATAACTCCGATTACGCAATTTATGGATGAAATGCAAATACCTGGTAACATGTTCAATGTGTTTGACAAAATGCCCAAATGAGAATTGTATTTGAATTGTTTGTTAAATGCTATTATGATCATCACATGTTTTTGCCTATTGCACTTGAGTAAGTTTGGGGCCATAACCTGGCCCGGGCAATCGGTAACAATTCTCGTTTGAGTGGCGGAATTAGTCTCGCCACATTTGATATGTTCGGTGAATTCGGGTCGTACGATGATTGTCGACAGTGGTTAGGCCACGTGGAGTGCTTATGCGCTCCATGTCGATTAATTCAGCGTGCGTTTGTACCAATCGAACTTGTCTAACAAAACCGATTGGCCTATTGTGTGTTTATCATGTATGGACATCCCTGATTGAATCTAAGGTACCACTTACCAATGTAAAGACCCGTTTCAACCTTGGTACTTCGATCCGATAAGACTCATAAGTCGGGCATGGTGGTATGGGACACCGTGTTCGAGTTGTCGGCCTACGCCGAGGTGATCAGCCACCCCGTAGTGACCAGTGAGCAACATAGACTCGTGAGCCGGGCATGGTGGTATGGGACATCATGTTCAAGCTGTCGGTCTACGCCGAGGTGATTTGCTACCCCGTAGTGACTGCAAGTATAAACTTTGAATTTTCCTATCCTTTGATTTTCATGGGGAGTGATGACCCTACAACTTGCCTATCGTATGTGTTTGATTGACGACCCTAGATGGATCTTTCGTTAGGGTCAGTGATATAAAGGGTGGTACCCTGGCTTCTGTTGTATGAATAAGTTTAATTAAATACTTGGCTAACATAGTCATGCATCGCATTGCATTACTTAGGATTGTGCTTTTGGCGTGGAAGGTGCACTTGAGGGTGATTGTCATATGTGATACGGTGTTGGCTTCGCTTGTTGAGGGAGTTTTGGATGTGAGGGCATGCATCATTACTTGCTTCCATTCCTACATTAACAAGGGTAGTTAAGAAGTGATTGTCATGTTGCTTTATCATTACTGCTTGATTGAATTGATAACATGTTAACCTTTGCCTTATAGTACCATTGAGTTGATCACTCACGCCCACTCTAGGAAGGTGTTTTAAAACACCAACCAGATACTGGTTTAAATGCAGATGATGATGAGCCCTATGCGGCAGAGCATGATTTCATAGACGAGGAGGAGGAATCCTCCTACGTACAGCTCTCAGGCGGGTTTATGTAAACCTAGAGCTGAGCCGTCGGGATTACAAGGTTATGGAATAGATGAACACTTTATATTTTGATATTTTGTAAATTTTGGAACAATACATGTAAATATTCAGCCCAGTTGCATACTCACACTCTGGAGTTTGTAAATCACTTACTCGTTCAATCGTGCATGTTTCAGTCTTCCGCTCACTTAAACTAATCGCATCCAGAGTATAGTATGCTGTTTTGGTATAACCCCACTCATGTTTAATACATTAATATGGACAATATTTAAACATTATTATCGATGTTGCATAAGTGATGCATTAGATCTCTGGAGTTGATATTTGCTCGACTCTCGAAATCTGGGGCGTTACACAATATAAAGCTCACATCAAGTCGGTCCCAGCATAAGTGGCCCCAAAAATAGAAATCGACGGCAGAAATTTCAAGATTCCCCACCTTTTGCAAATCTTCTAGGCTCCTTGGGATGTTAAGCATCTAAGCTCCCTCTTTGATGGAAGATGATGATGATTGAATGGCTATGATGAAAGATCTTGGGGTAGAAAGTGGGCCACACTAGGCTCTCCTTAACGCTTAGATGGTTCTCACTCTTTGGAATTGCTTAGAATGGAGAGAGAAATGAGAGAGAGAGAGAGAGAGTGATGTAAGGAGAGAGGGATGGGTGTGATGGGTGAGTGATGGGTGTACTTGACTTGAGAGTTGACTTTGGTTGAGAGAGGGATGGGTGAGTAATGGATGTGTACTTGACTTGTACATTGATTGATTGATTTGATGTGTTGTAGAGATTCTCTTGAAATTTGCAATGCATGGCATTTCTTCTAAATATATGCGGGCCCACAACTCCTGGCCTGAGTATCGCATCGGTGCGTAAGACGCAGCGTTGGAACCGCGACGACGGCGCGGTCACTAGGGTACAAATCTCGGGTCGAGTCGACTCAGATATACGGGATGTGACTCAGGGTTACGCGCAAACACCGGTTACAGGTCTCGGTTTGCCAGAATTCAGTATGGAGGATCGCAGAAGTCTACGGAATGGTAGGGTCTAGGATACGGGTCTTACACTACGTCTTGACACTCTTCAACATACTGGGGAGCACATCACTGAATTGCTTCTGACTCGTGTTCTTATATCCCTCCATATGAGGGTGGATCGTCCAGATGATTTTCATTTTGTTATTTCTGAATCATAGTACATTTCTTTTTGGATATTTATGCCCTTAAGGGCTTTTGTGGTTTTTGGATGGTGGTTTATTCTATCTAATCTCGGGGTAGTAATTTTTGTTGAATTTATGGTATTATCTTTTCTGCTCATGTTAGATACACCTTTTATGATTATCTTTTTTTATCTAACATATGGTTTGATTGTGTATGATGATATATTTCATTATTTCGATGATGGTTGATTCTACCCAATCTTGGGGGAGTACTTTTGACAAATTTATGGGAATATCTATTCGGCTTATGATGATATATTTCATTCTCTGCATGAAGATCTTTAAGCTTATTTCATTATATGATTTATTCTTTACCCTCTGAATTATCATCTCTATGTTATTGGTTTACTTCTTGGTAAATCCTTTACAAATAATTGACAAAAAAGGGGAGAAGAAAAACCTACCAAAACTATGTTTGTTTTTACAGAAATTATTTTTTCCCTTGTTACAGGTTATTCTTGGTAGACACTATGGGGGAGCAACATGATTTGTATTACATGTCAAGTCTTGAGTTGTAAATTTATATGTTTGATATGTAATTCTTATTGTTTTAGTATGTCATTGGTATGGACCATGACACGGTCATAGGTTAGGTTGTTTTCATCACGTAATTGATAAAGGGGAGATTGTTAGTGCACTTATTTGCACTCATGTTTGTCAATCACGTGACTAGTTGTGTTTTGTAGTTGGATGAGTTCTTGGGAGATGAAGTCCGCTGACGCAACTGGATTAGAAGCATCGAAGCCATATTGAAGACAAAGGACTGCTTCTATGATCTTAACCTTGCAAATAGATGATCCCAACCCAAATAGGAAAACCTACTTAGGTCATCTATTCAAAGCCAAGTCCAAGTTCGTTTTTTATATATCCTATAGTCTTAGCCAATAGAAAGTCCCAAGTTAGTGAATGATTAAATGGACAAAACAGTAAAATTTGTCCATTTTTGGTAGGAAGAAGGTGCCACCGAATAGCACCTTCGGTATCACCGAAGATACCTTCAGTGGTACCGAATGGGCTTAAAACAGTCCAGCAAGGTTACAACGTTAATCCAGTGTCACCGATGAGATATTTCGGTGACACCAACTACCACCAATGAACAAATTCGGTGCCATCGAAAGGGACTGTTTTCAGTCAGCAACTTGTGGAATTAATTTTATACTACAAAAAGATATTTCGGTACCACTGAAGCAAGCTCAGTGATACCGAAGTTGGCTTCGGTAGCGCCATAAACTAGTTGTTTTCTATCCATTAGAACTTTTTATCTATAAAAGCAGCTTGTAGAAACTTACAAAATTAGTATAAATAGACACCATAGAGTCTCTATATACCCCAAGCTTATCCTAACCCATCTAGACTCTATCCATACGAGTTTCATGCTTTCTTCATTGTGATCTTTCACTTTTATGAGCATTCAAAGCTCTTATTAATGAAGAACATGAACTTGTTCCTTCTCTAGAGTACAAAGACTGAACCAATAGGAAAATCCTTTGTCTTTTGATACTCTAGAGCATCTATAGGTTGAATCCCTTAAGAAATTCACTCATTATCCTAGATAAGAGAATCAACCAACTCCCATTACATTGGTCACCTTTATAGGTACATCTTATATAAGGTTCTTGATCGTGAAGCCAAACCAAATAGGTAAATCCAAGCAACACGATTGGGAGAGCATTGGGGAGCTGATTCAAGTACAAAAGCGTGAAGATTAAGCAACCCAAGACGAGCTACAAAAGAGAACTCTATCCGAGAAGTAAGTGTCATAGTTAAAGATTTCAAAGTTTAGTCTCTTTTCTCGTATAAGATTGATACTAAGAGTTTGATATCAACAAACTCGATTAGGTTCCTAGTGTAGGACCTTGGCCGATGGGCCTAACTGTAGGTGCCTTATGTGGGACCTTGGCCGGTGGGCCTAACCGTAGATGCCTTGTGTGGGACCTTGGTCAGTGGGCCTAAACGAAGGTGCCTTGCGTGGGACCTTGGCCGGTGGGCTTAAACGTGAGTTCTAAGTGTTGGACCTTTCCTCTTGCGGAGAGCATAAATTGGTGTCCTTAGTGTAGGAATATAAAGCTTATTGGTGAACATGTTTTAAAACCATTAATAATGAAATTTTGTGCACTCTAGGATTGAGTGTGGATGTCGGGAGTGGAGTAGGCACGTAGCCAAACCACTATAAATGCTTGTGTTTAGAATTGTCATTTGCGCATTTGTTTAATCATGCTTATATATGCTTGAATGTTTTTAACTTCTCATACATGATTAAATGAATGCTATGAATTGATAGGAAGCACATTCCATACACAAGCTCACAACACTAGGCTAGTTATTATTTTTACATATCTTTAATAACCTTTTTTATTAGAACCTCTAAACATTAAAGTCAAATTAAAGGATTGAGCCAGATGATTGGTCAAATTGATATATCTGAGGATTTCTGCCCTCTAAACATTTCTTGTGATTTCATCATAAACACAATGTATACTAGGAAAATCTGTTATAGCAACTTCTAAGTTCAAGGGATACTTCGGTACTACCAAACTTACCTTTGGTACTACCGAAATCGCTCTACGTCAAATTACTTAAATCCATCACTACTCAGTTTTGTTTCAACTGTCACCTCTCATGTTTCTTCCCAAATTCGATTAAAGGGTTGTGCAACCAAAATCAGCAAAGTCTAAGGTATTTCCTAGTGCTTTCTCTTTAACATCTCAAAAATTAGGATAATTTGTCTTAGGTTTGTCTTCTCTTGATAGGTTATTGTCATTCCACTTCATTTCCCCAAATGGAGTCATCACCACCTAGAGAAAATAGATCCAAGTTGAAGCATGAGAGAGAAGATTCAACCAGAACTAGACAAAAACTCTGCATCCCAAAGTGTGAACAATCTTTTAACAAATCGTCTAGACCCTCATCCTCTTCAAATCCTGAATCTACCTGTCTCATTGCTGCTAGATTCTTGAAGAGAAGGATTGTATGTGAAAGAAGAGTAGATGTGAAATGCCTTGAAAATTTTAAAGTTCAGAAAATTCTTTCACAACAAAGATGGCTGCAAGTTCTGTCTTTTGGAGGGCCAGTTAATGAAACCTTAGTCCGATCATTCTCGTCTCATTGCACTCTATCTACGGGTTTCAAAGTTGACCGTGATGGTTGAATAGTTAAAATCACTCCATATCGCATTTCAACCCTTATAGGAATACCATTGAGCTCCAAACAACCCACTGAATTAAACCTACCCAATGAAGTAAAAAAGGGTTGTTTGGACTAAATTTTTGTACAATGGGAAGAATGTACCTTGGCATCACGGGAACGCATTATGGGCCACAAATATGTCCCATAATTATTGTATACTCCATGTGATTTGTATTTACAACATCTATCCTAGATATAGAAATCATACTGAGCTAACACCATTCATGGTGGAGACCCTATATCACATTGGTAAAGGGGAACCATTATGCCTGCCTACTTTAATATACGATGAAATAGTTTCAGGATTTGAGTCTAACTTCACAGCAATACCTTTTGGACATTTGTTGTGTAAGTTTACCCATTAACGTGGGTTCAAGGTACCTGAAGGTGAGTCGATATCAGCGCTAGAAATCAATATGCACAGTATTAGGAAAATGAATCTCTCTTCTATCCATGAGACCGATAATCCAATAGAAGAAGAATTTCTAGACAAGGAGGATGAGACAGTACAGGAAGACCCAAATACTCATCTACCAACCTTTACTCCTACAGCTCAGAATGATACTCTCGTACAAATTTTAGATGAACAATCGAGACTCGGTGAGATGAAGAAGTCACTGGAAGAAAATCTCCACTCACTCCAACATTTGGCAGAACAGATAACGGCACATCTGACATGCCCCCAAAAAGATACTGTTGATGGACTTTCCTAAATTAACTGTGTATCAGGGCCATTTTTTTTTTTTGTACTAAGATTTTCTTTTGGATACTATACTTTACAGCTGAAATATTTTTTTAGTATATTAATGCATCAATCATCCATTTCCTTGTTAGCTAATTTTTCAAGAAAATTAGAGGACTCCAACCTTTTATTATGTTAGTAAATTTATAGTTGGAACCTTATTTTAGAGATAAGTTTATCTGAAGTTGCATATGCATAACTTAATTCTTCTTGAAATATTACATCTACTTCTCTTGGTATATCTGAAAAATACGCAACTTCATATACATACGGTTGAGATTTGTTAATACTTCCATTAATATTTCTAACATATGATTACATCACAATAGTGGTTAAAGACAAAGGCAAGGCTCCTGCAAAAGGAGAACACTCCATTAGACGAACTAACATTGGTTGTTCTCCTTATTCCAACCCTACTGAAATGACTATGTCAAACAAAACAATCTTTGATAGATTGATCAAATCCCTTCTCATCGAACCATATGAGATTGATCTCTAATTAGGATAAATTGGGTGGGATAACTTACTATAATTTGGAGGAGAGGTTCATCATAACCTCATTCATCAATTCTTAAATTCATGTCATGACACTCATGATGACCCTCCATCCATTAGCATCAACTTCATGAACTAAACCAAGGAGATCACTCCTTTGGTGCTGAGTCAACTATTGCACCTCAGAGTAATACAAATTCCCCCAATTGATCGTCCTCTCAATCATCTCAGAGTTTGGGGTGAATTAACTTGAGCATTGTGTAATGGTGCCACAATCCCCCAGAATAAACGAAACTTCCTCTCATCATAGCATTTGGACTCAACCACCAAAGTATTGCATAACATTCTAAGTACAAATGCATACCCATGTGAAGTTTCTGGAGATATGATCTCTCCATTTGTTCTAAATAACCTGTATGACATCTTTTAAGGGATTGAAATATGCCTACCAACCCTTATCTTGAAACAATTGATCCTAGTCATTGTACTAGCCTTTCCTTTCTAAGTGTTATCTGCAAACTCTCAAAATTCCTTGGTCTGCCCTCTACTCATGATACGGTATATCCTACTGTGTGCTTTACTAAGGAAACTCTAATTCAACTAAAAGTGTTTGCAACTACATTTGAGGAGAATCAGGAATGCAAGATCAGCGAAGAAGCTCAAGACACTCCCATGGCCACTGGCTGGGACTCTTATCGCACACCAGTGCTTGCACCAAGCCCATTATTAGTCAACACTGGCCGTCTTCTTCGGTAAAACAATCCAACTCGTCAACTTCTTGAAAGGCAGTCAAATATAAAAGCTCGCCTCCAGCAATGTGAAAATTGACTCTCCGGGATTGAACTGCGTCTTAATGCTCTTCGACATACTGGGGAAAACATCACTAACTTGCTTTTGACTCGTCGCCCTTATATCCCTCCATATGAGGGTGGATTGTCCAGATGATTTTTTTTATTTTTTATTTTGGTGTTGTTGTTGAATCATAGTACATTTTCTTTTTGGATGATTATTCCCTTAAGGGCTTGTTGTTGTTTGGATGATGGATTATTTTACCCAAGCTTAGGGTAGTAATTTTGATACTATATGATGATATCCATTCTGCTCATCTCTGCTTTTTTTTTTTCATGGTTATATTTCTTCTGGCATGGGTTATATATTTCTTTTGATCACATAATGCTTATTGCTTTCAAAACTCTTCCATTTTAACTTTATGTGATCTACATATTTTCCCTCTCTGTACTGAATTTCATCATATATAGGCTTGCTTCTTGGTAAATCATTCGCCAATAACTAACAAAAAGGGAGAGAAAAAACCTATCCACCCACTACCAAAATACTTTGTTGTTTTCTACAGAATATAGGTTGATCATGGAAAAACTATGGGGGAGCAACGTCTCTATGTTACATATCAAGTCTTATGTTTGAGTTGTAATTTTTAGCACATGATTTGTAATCTTTTATTGTTTTGGTAGGTCATGGTATGGATCATGATAGTGTCATAGGATAGGTTGTTTTTGTCATGTAATTGACAAAGGTGAAGATTGTTAGTGCACTTATTTGCACACATGTTTCTCAATTATGTGACTAGTTGTGTCAAGTAGTTGGATGAGTCCTTTACAAATGAAGACCGACAACGCAACTGGAGCTAAAGTCCGAACTACAAAGTAAGATTCCAAAGAAGCTTATAAGATTAAGATCTTGCATATAGATGACTTTAACCTAAATAGGAAAACTCACTTAGGTCATCTAGTCAAACCAATTCCAAGTCCATTCTTTCCATCCTTTTAGTCTTGGCTTTAGGAAGTTCCAAGTTGTTGAATGATTTAATGGACAAAGAGCTTAAACAGGAAAATCTGTCCACATTCGGTAGGAGAAAGTGCCACCTAATGGCACCTTCGGTAACACCAAAGATATCTATGGTATTACCGAAAGTGCTGAAAATAATCCAGCAGCTTTCAAATAATATTCGGTACCACCAACTCCTACTTGAACAACTTTCGGTACCATCGAAAGTAACAAAAATCATCCAGCAAACTTCAGGATCTACTTCGGTACCACCAAGCGATAATTCAGTACCACCGACTATAATTTCGTATTACCGAAGGTTCACTCAGTAGCACCGATAACTAGCCGTTATAGATTCATTGGGCCCTTTTATCTATAAATATAAGACCCAAAACTTAGTAAAAAGTGTGTATTTAGGCATTTCAGAGTCCTTAGGTTGTCCCGAGCTCAAATCACTCATCCTAGACTCTATCAACATGAGATTCATGTTATTTCCATTATGATTCATTATCTCAATGAGCATTCAAAGTTCACTTTAATGAAGAACATGATCTCAAGCCTTCACTAGAGTATTGAGACCAATCCTATAGGTATATCCTTAGTCTCAACCATACTCAAGTGCATCCATCAATTGAATCTCTTAGGAAATCCATTCATAACCTTTGTTAGAGATTCAACCAACTCCCATTACCTTGGCCACCTTAATAGGAACATCATATGCAAGGTTCTTAATCGTGAAGCTGAAGCAACAGGTAAACTACAGCATTGCATTCGGGGGAGCATCAGGGAGCTGATTCAAGCATTGAAGAGCAAAGATCAAGAAAACCAAGACAAGCTACAAGAGATGACTCAATCTAACAAGTAAATGTCATTCTTAAGAGTCTAAAGTTTAATCTCTATCCTCGTGTAGGATTGAGGCTAAGAGTTTGCTATCAATAAACTCGTATAGGTGCCTTGTGTGGGACCTTGGCCGGTGGGCCTAAACGTAGGTGCCTTGTGTGGGACCTTGGTCTGTAGGCCTAAATGGAGGTGCCTTATATGGGACCTTGGCCGGTGGGCCTAAACGGAGGTGCCTAGTGTGGAACCTTAGCCGATGGGCCTAAATGTAGGTTCTAGGTGTAAGACCTTTGCTAATGTGAAGAGCATAAATTGTTGAGTCCTTTGTGTAGGGCTGTAAAGGTTAATGGTGAACCTGATTTAAAACCATTCATAGTGAAATCCGACACACTCTAGGAGAGAGTGCACTTGTCGGGAGTAGAGTAGGCAAGTAGCCGAACCACTATACATGCTTGTATTTGGAATTGTCATTTGTGCATCTATTTAATCATGTTTATTTAAGTTTGAATGCTTGATTGTTTATACGTGATTAGATGAATGCTTAAGATTGATAGGTATCACATTCCACACACAAGCTTACATTACTATAGGCTAGTTGCTATATTTGTATATCTTTAGTAGCCTTTGTACTTGTATCCTCTATTGGCTTAGAAGCCTTTAGAGTTATATTGCCTTACTTGATTTAAACTGAATGATTGTTTAAGATGGCAGTTAGGAGTTTTTAAATAGGCAAAATATTTAAAAAGTCTTATTCACCCCCTTCCAGGACATTGTCTCATACT
Organism: Magnolia officinalis; assembly: GCA_021015155.1. Classification (NCBI taxonomy): domain Eukaryota; kingdom Viridiplantae; phylum Streptophyta; class Magnoliopsida; order Magnoliales; family Magnoliaceae; genus Magnolia; species Magnolia officinalis. The sequence goes on from JAJHSJ010000015.1 coordinate 42,877,926, forward strand.
CATTCTTCAGTATCAGCGGTCTAAACCGCACTTTCACAAGGATCCAAAAAATTAGGGATTCCCAAGTCCCAGGGGTCTCAGATCCAAGAATTCCAAGTCCAATGGGTTCCCACCCCCATGGATCCTTGTGGTACGGTCCACCTGATATCTAGATCAGCCTGAGTTTGGGCTTGAGGTCAAACATCATCGGTCAAGATGGATGAATGGAGTGGATAGGACACATACATCAAGTAGGGTCCCATGTGTGGCCCCACTTCCATGCCCCTGGCTGGGCCTCCGCCCGGGGCGTTGGAAGATGCCTTTTTTTATATTTTATTTTTGTGAGACCTGTATCTTATCCCATACTATTTCATAAGCTTCCGCAGTCCTCCCGGGCGAATTTCAGTGACCTGCGATCTGTTATTGGCATTTGTGCGCGATCCTGAGTCGTATCCCGTATTCCAAAGTCGGCTCAACCCGAGACTTGTACCTTAGCGACCGCGTCGTTACTGCGGTTCTGATACCGCGTCTCACGTGTCGAGGCGATACTCAGGCCAGGAGATGTGGGCCCGCGTTCAGTTTGAGAAAAATGTTGTGCGTTGTAAAACCCAAGAGAAGTATCCCATCAATCATCCCATCATGTCAAGTACCCATCCCATCCCCAAGTACAACCACCCTCCCCAAAGTCAACACTCTCTTATAACCAAGTACACATCCATCACCCATCACCCATCACTCACCTTTTCACCCATCACCTCTCTCTCTCTCTCTTATCTCTCTCTCATTTTTCAAAAAAGCTCTATCTCTCCAAGTAACCCACGTCCATGGCTTCGAAGAGGAGAAGCTAGTGTGGCCCACCTTCCTAACTCCCATCTCCACCATCCATGATCCAATCTCTACCGTTGAAGTTCGTCCATTGTAGCTCAAGAATGCTTTGGCGAAAGAAGGAGGAAAAGATCATTGGTTGGTGTAGTTTTTTTTTTGAGTTGATTTGTGGATTTAGGGCCGACATGGTGGGACCCATCTTGATGTATGTATTATATAGAGGGGCCCATAGTGGCGGGGCCCCTCCTCCATCCGTCCCTCTCTCTATTTCTCTCTTTCTTTCTCTCTTCCTCCCTTTCTCTATTTTTCCTTTTTGATGAATAGCCCATCTGATGCGTACGATATATCCACGCCATCCGTCACATGGGGCCCACTTTGATGTGTGTGGTGTATCTACACTGTCCAGCAACTTGGACGGTGAGGCCCACCGTTGCACATGTGTATCATCCATACCGTCCATTCACGGTGGAGCCCACTGTGATGTGGATTTCAGCCACATCGTGCATCTATTTTGCTGTAGCAGCAGCAGTTGCTGCTGACGACAGCAAGCCTAAGGGTCTAATCGTGAGATGCATGGATTTGATCCACACTGTCCATGTGTATGGGACGGTGGGCATTGAGGTATGTGGGCCACACTGTGATGTATATGTTTACATCCAGTCCGTCCAACGTGGACCCACCTTTCATCCGCACCATCCATCCCATATGAGGCAGATCTATCAGGTGGACTGCACTGACGGTGGAGGATTGAACATCAACCAGTGAAATCCTTTCACAGAAGTTCTGGATTAATATAATAACATGATTTTATATATATATATATATATATATATATATATATATATATATATATATATATAATATTATGGTGGGCCCCATGTGGGACCCACCATTGACGGAAACTGTTGGATGGTGTACCTACAGCAGCAATATAGCTGTTGTATTGCCGTTGGCTAACCTCGTGGACCCCATCATGTGGTCCGAGTTATATCCCAACCGCATATCCATTTGCTGGTGGGCCCACCTTAGATATGGTATCCACGCCGTCCATCTGCCATGTACGGCTCCACCATGGTTCGGTGTTGTAGCTGCACTGACCATGCAGGGGCCCACTTGGATGTGTGTTTATCACACCATCCATCCAGCTGTGGAAACACTACAACAAAGGGGACCTAAGCCGACCGATGGCCCAACCCATTACCCGCGGCCAGTTTTACCGGCTGCGGGCAATGGGTACACCCTATAAAAGCAAAAAAAAATGAGAACCCTAATCTATTCGAGCGCCGACCCTCCATCTCTCTCGCTCTCCATCCCTGTCGCTCGCCGACCCTCCATCTCTCTCGCTCTCCATCCCTGTCGCTCTCCGTCCCTCTCTCTCTCTCTCTCTCTCTCTCTCTCTCTCTCTCTCTCTCTCTCTCCGTCACGCGATCTAGAGAGCTCCTCTCTCTCGTGTTCTCCGTCTTCCTCTCCCTCTCTCTCGTGCTCTCCCTCCCTCTCTCTGCCTCTCCCTCTCCCCGTCGAACGCTCTCCCTCTGCCTCTGCCTCTGCCTCTGCCTCTCCCTCTCGCTCTCCGCTCGCTCTCCTCTCACTCTCACTCTCCCTATCTATCTCTCTCTTTCTATACTTTGATGGGCTTTCTTTTATTTTGCTTCTCTCTCTCTTCTCTCTCTCTATCATTCTAGAGTTTTCGGAAGCAAAGCAGAGGAAGAAGGGAGGGAAGAAGCACAAGGTGAGATGGATGAAGCGGCCGATGGCGATTCCGGAAATAATCCTCGAGTTCCGAAATGAAGATTTGAGAGAAAATGCGCTTCGATGCCTCAGCAATTTCCTACTCGAGGTCGATTTCTTCTTCTTTTTTTATCCCTTTTTTTTCTTCGGCGATTCTTGGTTTTTCAGTTTTATTGATTTCGGTATTTTTGGATTGGGTTCTTTTATGCAGCGTTTGGACGCATATATTGGGATATTTCATGTTTCGGATTCCATATTCCCATTTTTTGGGAGTGTTTGGCAGTCCCCAAATCGTGTATTTATCACGTCGATTCTGAAAGTTATCATGGATGTTTGTGTGTGTGTGTGTGTGTGTGTGTGTGTGTGAATTCTAACGATTTGGGCCCGATTCTGTTTCTTGGGTTTTAGATATTTCCTTGATTTGGGTATCTTCGGATTTGGGTTCTATTGATTGGGTTGTATTGATTTGAGTTTTTATGATCTAGGTTTGGTTGATTTTCAACAGTGGCATTTGATTGTTGCCTGTGAGGTGATGCTTTCACTAGCAAGAAGTGTTTAGATTGAGTTTTATGAGCTTTCTTGGATTGAGTCTTTGACATTGTGTTTGCACATATCCTCCATTGAGATATTTTGTGAATTATATTCCATATGCCCATGTTTCCGGGTTATTGGGGAGTTTTTGGTGGTCGTCTCTAAATCTGGGCTTTTGCACACACATTCTGGAAGATGATTGTGATGTTTGTATGTATACACACACACACACACACAATGAGTTCTAATTATCTGGCATGATCCCTTTTCTTGGGTTTTCCTCATTTTTAGATTTCTTCTTGATTTGGGGTTTTTTGTTTTTTGTTTTTTTTTTTTTAATTTTTATTTTTTGTAAATCTGGGTTTTACTGATTTTCAATGGTTAGCAGTTGAGTTTAGCCTAGTGTAGTGAGATCTCCCTAACAAGACTGTTTGGGTGTTTGGGGTGCGTTTGGTGGGATGGGATTTTACCGATGTCGTAAATATTACGCATTCTGGTTTGACTACAAACACATACGACTGTGGTATTGGATCCAATTTTCCACCAAACAAAACCTAAATGGATGAGGTTTTCTAGGAGTTTAGAGGTTGTCTAATTTGGGTTTCTCTGTTTTCAAATTTAGTTATCTAGTCTAGAATGATCTTATTTCTTCTTCTAATGGATGTGGTTTTAGGGTTTTCTAGGTTTTTAGATATTTACTTGATTTGAGTCAGTTTTTTTTTTTTTTTTTTTGGATGATTTCATTCTTCCTGAATCAGAAATCTTGGGCTCTATTGATTTGGGGGTATTTTTCCTGGTTCCTATTTTCTTCATTTGAATGATTGGGGTTTTACTATTTCCTTTTTCAATTTTTGCAGTTGGATTTCATGACTTGAGTTTTTATTATTTAGCCTTTTGGTAATACAAACCATCCATATGGTGGGCCACATTACAAATGTGCCATGCCCCGAAATCTCCTCTCGAATAATCAAAACATGATATTGGTGAAACTTTCCCATTTAGTATGACTCAATGGCTGTATCTTTTCTCAACCACTCATTTGCAAGCCCCATGTCTAGGGGGATTGATTTTGGTCGGGCCCATCCTATGATAAAGATCACCATATGAATGATTTAGGTCACCTGATAGAAAAAAGATGCCATTTGGGTTTTTAGTGAATAGGATTTTAGTGATCGGGGTTCTCTCAATTTGGGTTTTTCTTGGTGGCAGAGAAGGGAAGAAGATCCAGACAACTACTACAGGGCTAGATTCTTGTTGTTCAATTCCTGTGTTACAATGACCATCTTGATGCAGGTTCTGTGTATCTTTTGCTTGTCATTTTCATTCTGTATTTGTGTGCAGCATGAATTTTTCTTAAGCAAAGGTTTTTGGTATCTCGGAACAGGAGGTGGTGGAATTCTATAGAAAGATGGTAGACGGGACTCTTAACATAAGAGCTTCCAAACGTGTTGCCAATGTTCTCACCCTTTTCCAGGTAGAACTCCTTCGATTTGTTTTTTTTTTTAATTTGTTCAACTGCCTGTTCTTGGTCTTCGTCTTGGTCTTCGGTGATTTAGTAGTTTCTATGTGGCAAAGTATTGCTGCTAATGGTGAAACCAGGCAGAAATTCGTCAACTGTAAGATGTCATGCCCATTTTTTATTTTTCTTTTTTGAAGTAAATCACGTCATTGAGTTTTTTTAGAAACAAAGTGTAAGTTAGGAAGGAGTTCATAGAAGAGCCAAAATCAAGATTAACTAGGAAAATAAGTCAAATTAGAGGTATCACAACTGCAATTTGGACCCTCAACATGAATGCTAAGGAAGGTAACTACAATCTGGTTATTTCCACTTCATGGGACTGTGTAATTGCAGTTCAATTTGATAGTACATCCAAACATGCACGAAAAAGTTAATATTGTCATGATATATGTCTTTTTTTTTAAAAAAAATAAAAATAAAAATAAAAATTTCTGGCAGTTACTTATATCTCTCAATATCTGTGACTTGTGCAAAGAAATCTAGCTTTTATAGCTTTATTGGCTAGGAATTTTGGATAGTAGGTGTTCACTCATTTTTTCTGGAGGAATTCCTTGGATGGCTATAATCTGAGCTGCATTATAGCTGTCGAAGTGGCATTTTGGTGCTTTGTGCAAGGGGTACTTTCTTTGGCTAAACCATATGCGGCCTCTTCAAGTAGGTCATGAGGTCTTGCATATGTGCCATTTTTCTCTTTAAACTACCCTTTTTTTTTTTTGAAAAATGAGATGAACTATCTGTTTGGACTTCTCGTCTATGCTGTAAGGTAAACTATTCGTTTTTTGAAACTGCCTTTTTCACTTGAGTGACCTTCCCTTTCCCAGTTAAAGAAATGGGACGTCGGCCTAGTCTGGACTTCCATCAAGGAGCTGGTCATTAAATTGTATTTCACATAATAAGACCTTACTTCCTAGTTATGTTGAGTGTTAAAAATGATCTTTCACTACTAGATGTTATCTTTCATCTGTGCAAGGATGAATTGTCTTATGGTAAATCCTACAGACAATTTTTTTTTTTTTTTTTAATGGGAAATCCAAAATTGCATGTTTTGTTTGTTAAAACACTTGTTCTCAATAAAGAGGAAGCTCATCCAATGTATAGATCAATAAAGAGGAAGCTCATCCAATGTACATGTGGCATACATGTATGCCAATCAAATCATGGACTGATCACCAACCGTTGGATCCTAATTATCCTAATAGTCCAACAGATGATCAGCAATTACAATTAGGAAGTGTGCTTGGTCCATTTCCCAGTCATGGACCTCAAATGGGTTTTGATAGGATATGGTATCAAAAGCACCACATTACCACTGGGATGTACTTTCATGCAAGGTTATTTCTAAAATGATCTTATGAACCATTCATGTTCTCATTATTATCTTATACAAGTTATAATCTTTTATTCATGCTTCACGAATGATCATGACATTTGACTTTTTTATATTTGAATACAATCTCAAAAAAAATTACTTTTTCAAAGTCCTAAATTCATCGTCTTATATAATCATCCTTTCAGGTTCTGCGAGGTTTTCTCCAAACTCAGTTTCAGATTTTGGAGATCTAATTTGTGAGTTTTCTCTCCGTTCTGTTCCTTTCTATTTTTCTTTAGCTCTTGATGTTTTGTTTACAGGAAAAATTGAGCTTTGGATCTTAATTCAGATCTTTGTTTCTTTGAGTTGCTTTTCTTTTTCTATTTCCTATTTGTTTTGTTTTGAGATATGTAGGTTTTGTGTGATTATGTATTCAGCATTTTCTAACGGGAATGACATTGAATTGAAAATGTTTGTATATTCCTTTGTAAACGTCACATAATGGAGCAGACATCCAATGTTTGTATATTCCTTTGTAAACGTCACATAAAAATGGTGTCTTAGTGGACAATATTTTAAGAGTATATATTATACATCTAAAATGTAAATATATATTAATATATTTGTATAAGAATGCAATATTTAAATTCTGGTGAGTTTTTCAAAATCTTGTGATTTTATCAGGAGATTTAAAAAAAAATCATATTTATGCACTGACTGAAACCATAAAATCCTTTGTGGCATTTGTTCTTTCCAGCATTTAATTATGCTTTGAGGTCGTATAAAATATTTTTAGTCATGTGATATTAAATCCTGGCTAGAGCTTGACCTTTGTAAGCTTTTAGCTGTCGGCCAGTGATGATATCCGTTTACCAAAATACCATCTTTCGGGACTGAATGGCATTGAAGCCTTGCTGTTATTCTGCAATTCTGAGGCCTATGAATTGATTGATTGTAATGCTTTTCTTAAGTATTTTATTTTCCCAATAAAAGACTTGATTGATCGGTTTGAACACTCTTTAGAGCTTGGTTCTGTTGGCCGGTGATGATATCCAATTACCAAAACACCATCTTTCGGGACTGAATGGCTTTTGAAGCCTTGCTGTTATTCTGCAATTCTGAAGCCTTTGAATTTATTGATTGTAAAGCTCATAATATAGTTTATGTTTCGTTAATTTCCAATATGTTTGATTAGTTGGTTTGAAACATCCAGTCCTTTGTGGATGTTAGTGTGTTAGTAAAACACTATTTTGTTATTTTTTTTCCCCTCATGGTCATCTGATGACACTGGGAAGCTTTTTTGCTTGTGACAGATCTTATTAGGAAACTACTAAGCAATGGGAAGCAGCTTGATGCTGTTAACTATGCATATGCCTTCAATGTTGTGGGGGAGTTCCCTCCTGTGCCTCTTCTTAGGGCCTACTTGAAGGAATCAAGAAGGTAGCCCAAGAGGTCCGGAAAAAGGGAAATGGCTCCCTTCAGGCAAAGACGGGTCTGAAAAACAGCTTACGTGGAAACTGGTGCTGCTGCCAGATCAACTATTTTACTCGAAGCCTTTCTTTTGTTTATTTATATATAATTTTTTTTTAATTTTAATAAAAACATTGTTTCATTCTCTTCTTCGTCACAAAAATCAATTGTTTTGTTAGATTTCATTTTCTTCTGGTTGCAGTCTCCTTACCATAAAACGTCTACGACAGCAGGTGCTGTTATTCGCTGCTTAGGTATAAACCATTGCCAGTGTATCGTTTTTTCTCTTTTTCCAGAAGAAAAAAAAAACTTATCGTTTTTCTTCCTTCCATGCTGTAATTTCTGTGTTGTTTTTCTCTTATCTTTGTGGTAAATGGATGTGGATTTTGGGTACAGCTGCTGTAGCATGGGAAGCAGGGAAGCCTCTGGTGATAGAGGAGGTGGAGGTGGACCCACCCCAGGCCATGGAAGTGAGGATCAAGATCAAGTACACCTCCCTTTGCCACACTGATCTATATTTCTGATAGGCAAAGGTACCAAAAAACATTGTTTTAAAATAATAATAATAAGTTCTTTTGATTTTCATTGAAGTTGGATTTTCTGTCTCTACATGGATATACCCTTTGGTAGACTATTTTTTTTATTTGCACTGAGGTCATAGCTTGAGGATCAAATAGAAAAAGATGTATTATTTCTTAATCTTTTTTGAAAGAAGTGAGAGATTGATAAAACCCACTATTAATTTGAATGCTCTCTCTCTCTCTCTCTCTCTCTCTCTCTCTCTCTCTCTCTCTCTCTCTCTCCACACGTAAAACCCAGTAGTTTTTTTGTAGTTTTCTCATGGGCCTGTTATAATATAAATATATACATATAGATGTTATTGTATTCTTTATCTTTTTGCAATTTTCAGACATGGATTAGTACTCTGTTTGTCTGAATGGATCATAACATATGCATATGTAGGATGGCTAGAGTTGTAAAATTCTGACATTCTGTTTTTTCTTATCTTTGCTTTGTCTTTTTTGTGTTCTTTGGCCTTTGGCATTTCTTTAAATAAATTTTGTTATCATTGTTTAAAAAAAAAACATATCCATATGTAAGATCAATGCATGCGGTTCAGCAGAAGGCCATGCAATGTTTGCAGATGCTCAACAGTTTTTTTTTTTTTTTTTTTTTTGCTTTGGAAGAGCCCTTTGCATGGTTGCAGCATGAAGTCCTACAGCTAGCACACGCAGTTAGCAAGCAGAGCCAATTTGCACTGTTTGGTGTGGGCTATTGCTTGGGAGCACCTGCACATACACCCAATAAAACAGAACAGGTAGCAAAGCTTTGAGAAATGGATGGAACAGCTGGTTGAGCATCCAGCTTCTTTAGTAGTAACCAAGTAGGTTGTGGCAGCGGCCCAAATAATCTAGGAGCTGCTACAAGCCCTTGTGACCTACAATCTCATTTCTGATGACTCTACCGCCCATACATCGCAACTGATGATTTAAGGACAAATGAAAAATATAAATGTCATTCAACATCAGTGGATAAACTATATATGCCGTCCACAGACAAATGTGGGGATACTTACTTGTACACTGAATCTCCGCCAGTGCCCTTTCCAGTAGGGTCACCAGTTTGCACAGTGAAATCCTTTTGAACTGTGTGGAATAGACAGCCATTGAAATACTTAATCCTGCATTTGACCATCCAAGAGGAACATAAAGATACAAAACCCTCGGTTAATAGCTTAATGTTAGATGGCTAAATATTAACACATTCAGCTTTTAATATGGTTTTAATAAAAAACCGACGATTTAGCAGCAGCCAGTACAACCGTCAGTAAAGGTCCCGACCGTCGGTAAAGCCTTTACCGACTGAGGCTTTACCGGCTGTTGCCTGACTGCGGGCAAAGGCTTTGCCGGCGGTTTTCTGGGCCTTTGCCGGCGGTTTTGACTGCCGGTAAAGGCCACTTTTCTTGTAGTGAAATCACCGTGATGCATATCTTGCAATCCACACCATCCGTCCAGACATAGGTCTGGACGGTGGACCTTTTCAATATAATAATAATAATAATAACTATTATATAATATAATATATTATATATATGGTGGGCCGTACGTGCGACCCACCTTGTTTAGAACGGATTGGCTGGTATGCGCTGACAGCAGCAATATAGCTGCTGCCATAACGTCATCAGGTTCTGTGCGACCCACATGTGGTATGTATGTTATCCAACCATTCTTCCATTTTTCATCCACACCGTCCTTACGTGTGGGGCCACCATGCTATATGTTTTGATCCAACACCACCCATCTGTCACACGTGGGGTACACCTTGATGTACGTGCTTTACATGCACCGTCCAGCAGGACAGTGTTGGACGTTGCTAGACGCTGCTGTGGACTCCACCATGATATGTGTTTTTATCCACACTGTCCAGCTGTAGACCCCACTTGCTGCACGTGTGAGATCCACCGTGATCTATGTATTTCATCCATACTGTCCAATGCATGGACAGGTGCTGATCATGTTGGACAATGCTTGGACAGTGCAGATTTACATGCACATTGTTTGGATAGCTGAAACAGATGCCCTTTGGACAAAACCCAAGTATACGTTGACCATAAGTCTATTTTGGAGACTTTTTAGACTATATAAGGACCTTAGAACTCTCTCTCTCTCACAGCCATACGAATTTGAGAGAGAGAAAAAAAAAACAGAGAGAAAGTGTGGGAGATGTGGGAGAATCTCCCTGCCATGTTTTTCCTGCAGTTATGCAAGCACAACCACCTCATTCTCATCGCTTTCCCGGTGATTCCGCTCCGTTTCTAGGTAAGAAACCCTAACCCTAATCTGATTTGGGGTTTTAAGAGTTGTTGGTTATGAAGTAGCTAACCTATTCCGTTCTATAGGTTGCCAAACTCCCGTATACGAAAGCTTAGCAAACCTATCATCTTCGTTACGATTTTACGACAAAAGGTGCGGACTTTAGGTGTATAGGTTATGGTTTGCAATGCTTTCAATGTCAGATAATGATAGATTCATGATCTGCATGCAATTGCACATGTACAAAGTGCTTTCTGTTTTCTGTTTCGATTAAAGATGTAGATTATAGAATTTTATATATTCTAGGTATTCGTAGAAAATACCATATACGTATAAATTTTGGAAATGTGTTTGACATGATTATTTGTTGTATGAATATACGATATATGGATAAAATACTTATTTGGCGAACGGATTCGCCCAAATGCATGTTTTACTAATATACACTATGTATGTAGAAATATTGTATTGTAGAAAGTATTTAGAGATATGTTTGCCATGATTATTTGTTGTATAAATATATTATATATGCATAAAATACTTGCTTGGCGAAAGAACTCGCCCTAATACATGTTTGCTAACATACACTAAGTATGTTGAAATAGGGTATGTTAAGTGTTTGTGAAAATGCTTGTGTGAGTAAGTGTTTGGATGTTGATGTCTTAGGTAGGTGTTGAGACGGGATTCTCAACTACCTCAGAGACATGTATGATTTCCTCCATGTGGTTTTTTACTCTAACCACTCACTTATGCAATATATGTGTTTGTATCCCTATTTGTATAGTGCTCTATAATATGCTTTATAACATGCTTTGTAACATGTTTTATAACATGCTTTATGCCATGTTTGTTAACATGCTTGAGTTGCTTTGTTTATTATGCTTTACACCACATGCTATGATTAAAGATTGATTGAGTTTGGGACTATGTCTATAGTCCAGACATTCGGTACCAGACTTGAGATCGTGGCTGAGATTCATATCGCCACGTAGGATGTGTTTGACGAACTCGAGTCATACATCAGTTGGCGACAGTGGTTAGGCCACGCGAAGTGCTTATACACTTCATGTTGTTCAATTGATTGTGCGCTCGAGCTAGTCAGGCTCGTCAAGTAACCCGATATGTCTAATGTATGTTCACCATGTTTGGTCACCACTGCTTGAACCTAGGGTACCAAACTTACCAATGGAATCCCTTTTAACCATGGTACCTCGATCTGCTAAGATTCATGAGCTGGACATGGTGGTATGGGACACCGTAGTCGAGCTGTCGGCCTACGCTGGGGCCACGTGCCTCCCCGCAGTGACCAGTGAGCAACCAGACTCGTGAGCCGATTATGGTGGTATGAGACACTATATTCGTGCTGTCGACCTACATTGATAAGGTAATGAGGGAGTGGCGTAACGATTCTGTGTAACAACCCTGACAGTCCTTTGTAGTGACCTTGAGCATACTCTGAATTTGCGGTGAGGCGACGAGCTTAGCCGCAGTATATAGAGTATGAGCTAGGCCTATATCTGTATAGTGATGAATCGTTAAAGAGGTGATGGGGGAGTGGTGTAACAGCCTGGCAGCCTCTGCAGTGACGTAGAAACATTTTGTCGTATGAGATTAACTAAGATTGACGACCCGAGAATGGATCATGTTCGGGGAATGATACAAGGGAGGTACCTTAGTTTCCCAATACTGCTGGTTGAAATGGACTAATAACTACTCGGTAATCATGCTCATCATCGCACCGCATGTGCCTAGTAGATGTGGAGCACTGAGGGAGGTATGCATCCGCGAACGTAAGATGATGTTGCATGAGGGTGGTTTGGCAAGGGCATTTATCATGTCATTTCATACTTGTATTAATTAGAGTATTTAGATTGTTTGATTGTACTGTTTTATCATTACTGCTTGACTGAGTTGAAGTACATGTTAACTTATGCCCTATTGTTCCACTGAGTTG
>JAJHSJ010000015.1:42890153-42964661 GCA_021015155.1 Magnolia officinalis
AATGATTAGTATAAAGCTAAAAAAAATACATTCTTCATACGAGCATTTAAAAGAACTGCCCAAGCTTCGCAGTGATCAAGTTTTTGTATCATAAAAAAAGAACTATCATTTAGCCCATCCATGGGCATACTCCAAACTATTACACAAAAAGAACCATCCAACCAATTTGCCCATCCATGGGCACACAACAAACAAACAAACAAAAAAATAATAATAAAAAAAATAAAAAATTGAACAAGCTGACCAACCTAACACCGACTATGGTGCTCGAGTTTCTTCATCTGTCAGCAAGTCAATAACTTGCTGTCGAGAGTGCTGAAGTGCATCTATTTTGTCCTCGATCCCAGTCAAGCGCTTCTCGCAGTTGCAAAGACGTTCGTCAATATTAGCTTGTCCATTCAGCAGATGTCGTTCGAGTTTGTGATGCCGACGATTGGTGACTGATTCTATGCTATGAAGCAGCGTCCGAGTAGAGCCCCATGGCATTGGCGGATTTGGGCACTGACTGTTTTCTGTGCCATGAGTTGGCCGAGGAGGAGGACTATCCAGTTGATAGGAGGTGGTTAGATATAACTGCTGAAGTGCATCATCATCGAACCATACCTTTGGTTGTATTTCATCTGACGTCGGTGGTAGGCCCACAAAATGTGCTAGCTTGCATATGAGATATGAGTGTGGAAGTGTATCAATATGTTCCCCTTTGACTATACGAGTCAACTGCCCTAGAATAAGGGTTAGTAGGCACACTGGAACCTCTTGATATACGACATAGAAGACATTGAGCACGAAAGGGGGGAGATATTCTTCCCTTCGTGTCACATGGATACACATTTGTACAAAGATACTGTGGAGAATCTTGGAGGTGGTCCCAAGATAGTTGACATGTAGAATATTTTCCTCATTCCTAGGGACAAAGGTACCTTGGCACAATGCAACCCGTTATTTCCCCCCCCCTACCCTAACCCATTCAGATTTCGCTCAGTGACAGGGATTTGTGTCCCTTCGATTTTAGGAGATGACCAAATATCACTGGAGTAATGAGTTTTGTGTGATGTATGAACTCTAGGCAAATACATGGTGGATTGTCACGAACAATGTGGCAGCTATTGAAGAACTGATGAATCAGCTCATATTGGTAGGGAACACCAAAATTCAGTATACTCTGCCACCCTATTGTCTCCAACACGAGATCCACTCCGTAAGGATCAATAGCACTGTTGAGGACAATACGCTATGCTATCGTGATTTGCTCCCAATCCGGACGAGTGGGAGGAGAACTATTAGCTGCCTATTTGTCACTCCTATATTTCTTTATTTTTGAAGATTTAGTGCAAGAAAGATCCTTACCTTTGCCTTTCACCATATTTCCTTTCATAGTTGAGAAGTATCTTCAAGGCAGGGGGAATAAAGAAGAGCAAAACCCAGAAAAATAAACTCTTAAAATTTTCATTCTCTCGTTCTCCTTTTATAGCAGAGATTGTCGATGACATTGAAACTGACTTGATGTCATCGAATTCAGGCTCATAATGACATTGAAGATTGTGTCGATGACCATTGGAAAGGACGAGCGATTATTCCCGATATTCAGACCTTATCTTCCCGAGAGCCTTCGATGATATCGAAAATGACTCAATATCGTCGAAAATGTCAAAGTTGGAAATAAAATTTATCTCCCTTGACATACAGAAAATGGTTAGTACATGGGAGTATGCCTATATTGTATATATACTTTTAACCCAAAAAAAAAATAAATTGAGGACCTTAGTCCTGAGATGTGCTTATTCAGTTATTTCTGACTAAGTTTTTTATCAATTTGCGCATAATCCAATTGATTTCTGAAGTTCACTAAACAAACCCATTTGCATCAAGGGGCTTTGTTAGGATATTAGCCAGTAGTTTTTCTTTAGGCACATAGTCCAACACAATGATCTTGTCTTCAACATGTTCACGGATAAAATGATGTCGAATGTCAATATGCTTAGTCTTTGAATGTTGAACAAGATTTTTTTGAAATGTTGATGTCACTAGTGTTGTTACAGAAGAGAGTCATCGTAGATTGCTCAATCCTATAATCCAGCAGCATTTGTTTCATCCAGAGGAGTTGTGAACAACAACTACCTACAATGATGTATTTGGCCTCGGCAGTGGAGAGGGATATCGAATTTTGTTTCTTGCTCTGCCAAGATACCAAACAATTTTCGATATATAAATAGCTGCCATTGGTTGATTTGCGATCATCTAAATTTCCAGCCCAATCGGCGTCTGAATATCCGGCAATGATGGTAGATGTTTCGAATGAATACTATAGTCCGAAAGTGGTTGTTCCAGCCACATATTTTATGATTCTTTTAACTACCGTTAGGTGTGATTCCTTAGGATCAGCCTGATATTGGGCACATGCTCCCATGCTAAATGATATATCTGGACGACTTGCTGTGAGATATAGTAGGCTTCCTATCATGCTTCGGTACAGGTGTTGATTCACACTCTTGTCATTTATATCTTTGGAGAGTTTGAGTGTGGTGCTCATGGGAGTATGATAGGTACGGCCAGATTCAAGTCCAAATCTTTTTACTAAATCTTTTGCATACGTGGTTTGACACACAAAAATCCCATTGTGCAATTGCTTCACTTGTAGTCCTAAAAAGAAGTTCAACTCACTGACCATACTCATTTCAAATTCAGATTTCATGAGTTCGGCGAAGCTATGAGCAGTATCTTCACATGTAAAACCAAAGACTATGTCATCCACATAGATCTGGGCAATGAGTAATGAATTCTCTGTCTTTTATGTGAATAGTGTTTTATCTATACTACCCCTACAAAATTTATGGTCCAAAAGAAATTATGTTAAACATTCATACCAAGCACGTGGTGTTTGTTTGAGGCCATAAAGTGCTTTGCTCAACCGATAAACATGTTGAGGATACTTAGGGTCTGAAAATCCCTTAGGTAGTTCTACATAAACTTCTTCATCAAGTACCCCATTGAGGAGTGCACTTTTGACATCCATTTGAAATAGTTTGAATTTTAACGCATATGCAATAGACATGAGAATCCTAATTGACTCAAGGCGAGCTACAGGGGCAAATGTTTCATCAAAGTCAATGCCTTCTATTTGTGAATATCTTTTTGCTACCAATCTTGCTTTATTTCTAATCACATTGCCAGATTCATCGGATTTACTCTTGAAGATCCATTTGGTTTCGATGATATTTATGTCAAGTGATCTGGGAACCAGTTACCATACCTCATTTCTCTGAAATTGTTGAAGTTCTTCTTGCATAGAATTTATTCAATATTCATCTTGAAGAGCTTCCACAATATTCTTGGGCTCAATCTTTGAGGTGAAGCAAAAATGACTATAAATGCTTTCTATCTGACGTCGAGTTCTTACACCATCATTAGGATCTTCAATGATTTGATTTAGAGGGTGATTCTGGGTATGTTAGACGACGGTTCAGGTTCATTAGATGTGGAAGTTTTGTTATCTGATTTACCTAGAATGCATGAATCCACATCATCTTCTAATTCATTCAAGAGACTTTCTTCTTCATGGGGTTGATCATCAACCACTACATTAACAGATTCTTGAATGGTGAGGGTCCTCAGATTATATACTCTATAAGCACGACTATTCAAGGCATACCCTAGAAAGATGCCTTTGTCACTTTTAGACTCAAACTTTCCTAGGTGTTCTCTGTCTTTCAGAATATAACATTTACTGCCAAAGACACGGAAGTATTTCACACTAGGTTGTTTTCCGTACCATAGCTCATATGGTGTTTTGTTTAGACCTGCTTTCAGATATACTATATTTATTATGTATCAAGCGGTATTGACTAGTTCAGCCCAGAAGCTTTTGGCCATATCCTTTCCATTCAGCATAACTGAGCCCATTTCCTGCCGTACTCGATTTTTTCTTTCAACAACTCTATTTTACTGTGGAGTTTTTGGGGCTAAGAATTCATGTCAAATCCCATTCTCATCATAATATTTTTGAAATCGATCATTCTCAAATTCACCGCCATGATCACTCCTGATACGGTTGATGTAATGTCCTTTCTCATTTTGGATTCGCTTTGCTATAATCACAAATTCGTCATAAGCATCGGATTTTTCTCGAAGGAAAGCGACCCAAGTAAATCTGGAATAATCATCCACTATTACCAGAAAATATCTTTTTCTGCCATGGATTTCAACTTTGGTGGGGCCGACTAAGTCCATGTGTAGCAAGTTTAGTGGCTTAGTTGTTGCTATGGTGGTTGTCTTTTTGTGTCCAACTTTTATCTGTTTGCCCTTAAGAGAATCACCACATACAATCTTCTTTTTCTTCTTAATCTTGGGAAGTCCTCTCACTAACTTCTTTGAGCTTAATTTGGCTAAGTTCCGATAGTGGACATGTCTCAGCCTCTGTTGCCATAGTTTGGACTCGTTGTTCATAGCCATATGACATCTCATAGATAGTACAGTTTCCCTACTACTTTCAATTACGTAGCAGTTGTCATTTGTAAGCAGACCCTTCATGATAAATTTTCTTGTATGGTCTGAGATCTTACACACATCTTTTAAGAGGGTGACCAGGTATTCTCTATCACAAATTTGTGAGATACTAAGAAGATTATGTTTTAATCCATCTACATAAAGAACATTCTTGATTTTAGGAAGACTTAGACTGACATTGTTCCTTGTCCAATTATTTTGGTAGAGCTTACATCTCCAAATGTGACAGACCCACCATCAAATTCTAAGTATTCACAAAAATGGGTTTGGTCACCAGTCATGTGTCTTGAGCACCCATTGTCAAGATACCACCTTGGTGCAAGGTTGGTTCTGAAATTGCGTGGACCGCTATAGTAGAAGTAGGAATAGGTCAAAGTGTCTTAGAGGGGGGTGAATATGACTTTATAGAATTTTATGTCGTATTTTAAATCCTATTACCTTAATCTTGATCCAATAAGAAACTATCAAGATATCCCCAATTTAACTCTAATAGCTTTCAAGCCAAGTAGATGATCCAATCACAAGACTACTCAATATTAAGCATGATTCAACAAATAGTCTAAGATGGATGAGAAGTGTGAATGTGTGTGGGATGTGATTCAAATCAAAGCATTCGTATTATTAAGCTTGCATGTAAAAGATTAACATAGTAAAAGATCAAGCAAGTATCAATCCCAAACACAGTTGTTTATAGTGGTTCGGCTATGTGCCTATTCCACTCCCGGTGGATGCACTCATCCCATGAGTGTACCAAATTTCACTAACGGAGGTTTCAAATCAGGTTTACCTCAAACCGTTACAACCTACGCAAGGTTGACTCTAGGACCTATACAAGGTATCGAAGATGTGCCTACACAAGACACAAGTTTATGCCCTACACAAGAGTAAAAGTCAACACGAAGTACCTAGGTTTTATGCCCTACACAAGAGCAAATGATCCACACAAGGAACTTAAGTTTTATGCCATACACAAGAGCAAATGATCCACACAAGGAACCTAAGTTTTATGCCCTACATAAGAGCAAAGGATCCACATAAGGAACCTAGGTTTTAGACCACACTGGTCAAGGGCCTACACTAAAGACCTAAGTTTATGCACTGCATAAGAGCAATGGTCAACACACAGCACCCAAACGTACTCTCCCATCGGAGGCCTCCTATGAGGACTTGAAGGGGTGAGAAGCACCTGTGACCCAATCTTACACAAAGGAATAATCAACAAGGTCTCTGGACACTAATGACTTATAAGTAGATGAGCCCCGTTAAACATGTTGATGAAGATCTCTTCCTTAATGACGAAGATGCTTCAACTCTCTTAATCCACAACACTTGATGATGTTCTAATAAAGGTGACGGGTTGGGTCAAGGTAATGTTGGAATCCTACTCTAATAAATATTTTCCTATTTTAGAGGAGTGATTCCAAGCATTCATGTCATAGGCAAACTATTTTCCCTCCATTTAACTTTTCGGGAAAGAAAAATCTCTTATTGCCACAAAAACAAATGCAAAGATGTTTGGTTGAACATCTTAGGCCTTTGGAGTCTTTCTACACATAATCATAAAGAATAGAGAGTTGTCGAGATTTTATTGATTCTAACAACACTCTAGTAATGTGATTTTTGTCAAAGTTTCTATTTTGTATCTACATTGTTATGGTGTGATAAGGAGCCGGTTTACTCCAACAGGAAGTAATAGATGTTGCGGCAACGTATTTGTATCTAAATTATGATGCGATTCATATAAAAGTTATTTTTCAACACACATTTTCTAATTTTCACCCCTATGTTAAAGTCCTATGAATATCCTAATTTTTTTTTACAAGTTATTACAAGGTTATATTTGTGACCCATGACAAATTACAAGGTGTCTAAACTTGCAATTTCTTGAATCTAATCAAAATTTTCCAACCTTATGCCGATATTCCAACAGAAGGATATTATTTCTAATAAAAAGGATGTTTTAAATGTTCATATGTTAGATTTAAGAGAACATTATTCAAATGTCTAGTCGGGAGGTGTTCTCATCTAATATACATTATGATAGCCATTTGTTTTCCCATGACACCTAAATTCTATTTTTAAGTTCCATGATTATTCTAGTAATTTTCAAGGGAGCTTAAAATTTAGATTTCTAAATTCATAAAACCATATTGTAATAGGAATTAAACTTAGTTCAAGTCTCTGATTTCATCAATGTAACTTTGGAGTATTTGAATTTATATAAGTTCTTTTTCCCCCCAAGGTCAGATTTATCTAAACACCGATCTAATACCATCTTATAACACCCCAGTTTTCATAACCCGAGTATAATACTTGTTTTGCGAAATTATGAGTGTTAACTTTAAAATTTAAAGTCTAAATTTAAACAATCTTCTCAATATTCATTGTTAGCAATAATTATTAGCGGAGTAAACTGTGCATTGAGTAAAAGTTTTTCATTCATAACAAAAATCCAAATGTAGTGCTTATACAAAACTTATACAACCCAAATACCAAAAGTACCCTAATATGAAATAGAAATTTATCAACTAATGATGAAGATCAATATGCTCCAATGGGATCTCGTCTAGCTCCTCAACTACTTGATCCCTTTTAGCAACTATGTGAACATCGTCGGCTCGCTCTAACCTGCATCAACTGATATGTCATGATAGCGTCAATGGCTATTGCAGTGAGGAATACCCTCTAAGATTACACACCCACATTCATAATTCAGAATAGTTCGTAAAAATAGAAAAAGATATATTAAACAATGAAATTCTAACTCATGATCATATACACAAAGAATATAGTCAACCAACATAATTACTCTATTAAGAATATGTAAAAGGAACCACAATATGAATGAACATATCAAAATAATCAGATAATCAACGTGTGATCTTCTACTTCATCCGGAAATCACATTGTATGTGAACTCCACAGGATGACTAGAAAATCAACAAGTTAACTTCTACTTCACTCGAAAATCATATAAAACTCCGCAAGATGATTAGAAAATCAACAAATGAACTTCAACTTCACTTAAAAATAGCAGCAAAAGTGAACTTCGCAAGGTGAATAGAAATCAACACGTGAACTCCGACGTCACTCAGAAATTATAACGAACTCCGCATAAAATAACCATCAAGCCGCAAAATGACAAATATTCCATCAAAACCACATAAGGTAAATAATCCATCTAAGGATGCAATAAAATTGGATTGTCACCAAAAGCCACATAGGCCCAAATGATCCCTAAGATGGAAAGTCCACAACAATTTTCATTTAATCCATTAGAAAAAAAATGTCCACTAGTTTAAGTAATCAGAAGTCGTAAACATATAATTAATTAACCTAATTTTAACTTGAGATAACATGTGATAATCAAATCACTTATTCTTAATAAAATTAAAGAGGCATGTCAATTATTCAATTTAAGATTTAATTGCATAAAATATTAGCATATTCGTGTACTAAGACAAATAGATTAACCAAGTAACTCAATAAGTTCTAAATATAAGTATTTAAAACATCATTTATAATAAGATTAACGAACTCAAGTGATAAGCTTAAGGGGGGGGGGCTCACTTTGGGATGCAGATACACTTGCTTGGCTTATAAAGCACAAAAGATATGCTCCACTGGGAGTCCAATATCCACACCTGAGTCAACATAAACGAACTCAGCTTCACTAAACTTGGCTACATCACAAACTAAATTGGCTCAACCTGGTTTCGAACGAACTCCATCTGAATAGTGAAATCTGGCACACTCTAGAAGAGAGTGCGTTAGTTGGGAGTAGGCACGTATCCAAACTACTTTATATTTTATGCAATGGGTTGCATGATTTAAATCTCTATCTGTTATGTTTTGTTGAACAATATACTTGATTTATTTACAACAGCAAACATATATGTTTGATAGAATGCCTAAATGATGCTTTCACTAAGTAGACTTTATTTTTGCACTTCTTCTTGTTTGTATTCCTTTACATAAGTATTTAGAAGTAAGTGTATGTTGATTATTTAGTTAAAATTTGAAAAGTCCTATTCACCCCCCTCTAGGACATTAGCCATATCTTAAAGCTTCTCTTATAGCGGTAAAACTGCAATTTCAAGATTGAGCCACATTGTTACGCCTTCTTGGGATACTTCTTCAATGCTCTCTTGTTCTTAAATTAACTTCTCATTTGTTCCCACGATCGTTGATGTGAATGCTTCAGCTCCTACGATCAATCACCTTATATTTGATGCTTTAATGAGATGACCAAGGTAATGAGAGAAAACGAAATTTCCTACAACTAAATAGATAGTTGTTATCCAATGCAGATTCACCTAGATGGGTGTTCTAAAGGTTAATAGACTAAGGATTTTCCTATGAAATTGTGTCTATTCACTAGAAAATGGTAGAGATCAAGTGCATCCTCATAATAGAGGTTGGAATCCTCATTTAAGCGGTAAATCTCAAGGAACATGACTTGAATCTCTTAGGTTTAGAGTCTTAAAAGTGGATTTAAGAGTGGAGAATCACCTAAGCTTTAATGACATTGAAAAAATCATAAAAAATTCCAAGGTCGAAATGCCCTTTATAAAGAAATTGAGTTCTAATGACTATAAACAAGAATAAAATGACACCTTTGATCGATCGATCGATGTGTCAATCGGTCAAACTTGGTTTCACTTTGGCTAGAAATGTTGCTGAATTAATTTTTTGGCCATTCTCAATCAATCGTTTGAGGATTCGTTCAATCGATCGATCGATTGAGGATTCGCTCGATTGATCGAGGATCAATCGAAATCACCCAGAGTTCTGCTGTCTTTGGGGTTACAATTTACAAGAGCTCTGAATCTATAGCCTATCTAAGCATGTCTAAATAGGGATCCTAAGGCCAAGGTATGATCAAATAAAGATTACCTGTTAAGGAATAGATCATCTAGAGTTTAAGGTTGTTTTGAATCTATTTGGGTCTAAGGTTAGGATCACCAAGGCACCTCATGATTTACTTGTTCTTCACTCCTTGATATTTTATGTCCTCTTGTGTCTTCAATCTTTAGTTTCTAAGGGCTCAACCGACTTACCGACACACAGACACATGTGATTGACTAAAAAGTGCACTAATAGGAAGGTGCTAAGACAGTTAGCATGCCACTAGAATGCCACTTTGAGTTATCAACAAAGTTATGTCTAAGTATAGAAAAGGAGATTTCAGATATGTCATGGGTATCATATGCAAGTATAGTGGGGAGTCTCATGTATGTAATGGTTTGCACAAGGCCAAATATCTGATGATAGTTAGTGCGGTCAATAGATATATGGTGAATGTAAGAAATGAGCATTGGAATGTCGTTAAGTAGATTCTAAGGTATCTCAAGTGCACAATCGACACTAGAATCATGTTCGGAGGACATGGAACTTCAGGCGGAGTTTTAGACTATGTGGATTCAGATTATACAAGTGATCTAGACAACAGGAGATTCGCTACAGGATATATTTTCACATTAGTAGGCCGATCGGTATGTTGGAGACCTACGTTATAGTCTATAATAGAGTTCTCTACAACCGATGCATAATATATAGTTGCAACAAAGGCATCAAAGGAGGCACTATGGTTGAAAGGTCTGATAGGAGAACTCAGGTTGAAGCAAGAGGTGATTCGTTTACATTGCGATAGTCAGAGTTCTATCCATCTAGCAATGAATTAGGTGTATTACGCAAGAACCAAGAACATTAACGTGATGTTCCATAAGATACAGGAACTCATTACTTCTAAATAACGTCTATTTTGAAAGATCCACATGGACAAAGATGCCACTAATATGTTGACTAAGCCGATGACCAGAGGGAGTTCAAGCATTAATTGCTTGTGCTTGATCAATCTCTCCATCCGTTATTAAGATTGTGCACCATTGCATAGGGGTATAAATAGATATGCATTCTAGGTGGAGAATGCTGGGAGCAGTCTAAGCTCAAGGTGGAGGTTGTAAGGGAGATCTTTAAGGTGACTTATCATAATGCAAGCCAATGTGGAGATTATTGTGTGGGATGCCTTGGATTCTGCTGTTATGTTGGTGTAGAGAAGCCCTATCTCAATTCGACTGGTGTCTTTCGGTTCAACCAAATTAGGGAAGGTTTCTTAGTTTTCTCACCATGAAGATTTACACATTTTCATTTCGACCAAAATATATGAGTTGGTTTATTTCGATTTGACAGAAGGTCTCATCGGTCCAACTGACAGGTTACACAGATTAGTACAAATCATGGTATTTAAGTCCGTTTTCAATTAGGGCTTAGATTATACGAGTGCTTTCTCTTTAATGGCAAGGGTTTTGTGAGGTGAGTCAATTTTCTACACTTGTAAGGGCATGGGAAGGAATTTTTTCAAGGGGCCAGAGTTTTTCTAGGTGCATATTGTAAGGGTCGATTGGGTTTTTGCTGTAATCGAAGAAGATGAGTGGTGTAAACTCTAATGCTTTTAATTATAGTGGAGTTCTATCGTTTTGTGCCATAGTTGTTTCCTATAAGGATTTTCTACATTAATTATCTTATGCTTTATGTGATTATTTTATTGGTTATTGTTTATTTGATTGTTTTATCTTTGTTGAACATGCTTCCACAAAGTGTATAAATTAACTATGGTATTAGATCCAAATTTCTAATACCTAAGGTTGATCTAAATTTATTGTGGATGGGATTAGATTATAGTGGTGTGAGATAAGTGTCAGAACTCCAATAGGGAGTCCTATGATTTCCTAACCTATAAGCATTATTCTACGATATCTAGCAGACCTTAGATTGTAACCCTCATTTGGCTAGTGGTGACTTTAAATTATATGCATTATCTCATCTAAGTAAAATTGCACCTTAATCACATAAATGCTAAAGGAGAGTAAGAAAAGGCCGAGTAAGTGAGGACACCATGCTCGCATGAAAGCGCTCATTGACTAATAATAAGTTGACAGTCCAACATCAAAACTAATTCCTTACTATTGAAACATCAATTTTAAAACTTTTGCATAAAATATATTAACAATTAAACATCTTAGTTGTAAGACCCGACCCGAGTTCTCATATGTGCATGTGTGTGTGTGAGTATGCATTTCATTTCTTATGGTCCCGCGGTCCTACCGGTCGAATTCCGGTGACCCGTGACCCTCGGATTGTGTTTGCAGTCATCCTTGAGTCCGGTCACGTAGACCCGACTCGGATCGAGCTGAGACTTATGTCATCTTGTTCGCTTCGTCGTTGCGGTTCCAATGTCGCGTCTTGTGCGTCCATCCGACGTGTAGATCATAATATGTAGGCTTTTCATTTCTAGCCCATGATCATGATCATGTGACCCACCTAGTGTGGTGGGCATATTTTTTAAGATGGCCACCCACTTTTATGCAAATTCCAACACACACCACCCACACACTACCTAAACCCCATCCTCTACACCACCCACTACCCACACACTACCCATCCCTACCCCAAGCCTATGAGTCTATGAGCATTGTTTATATCACCCTAGTTTCATGATGGATTTGCCTATCCTAGGAGAGAGAACTCATGATGACTCTCTCTCTCTCTCTCTCTCTCTCTCTCTCTCTCTCTCTCTCTCTCTTTTCTAGCAATTTCTCTTCTCTCCTTTTCATTTCTCTCTACTCTTTTCTCTCTTCTCCTAGCAACACCTCCACATGTCCCCACCTTCTCCTTCTATCCAGCCCCTTCTTCTTCTAATCCCCTCCCATCTAACCTTCAACAATCCATGTCACCCATTGAAACATGTCCCTTGGAGCATGAAGAGTAGATTGATGTAACTTTGGAGTAGATCCATTAAGGTGTGGGTGCACTCTAGAAGACTTTCTTCCTTCTTCTTCTCCCTTTTCTTATCTTGCTTGCATGGAAGCATGTAGGACCCACCGACCCATGGTGGAGGTCCTACATGGCTCATATGATGAAGGTCATGGGCCTAGATCCTACTCATTACCTTCCATGGTGGGCCATTCTCCATGGACCCACCATGATGCCTTCTCCTTTATTCTTGCATCTCATAGGCCATATAGGCCTTTGTATGAATGTAGGGAGGGTGTCCCTACCCTCCAGAAAATTATTTTGATGCATAATAGCTTGTATGTAAGTGTATACATAGTGGATGGTGTGGATTGTGGAGTGGAAGGTCCATTAGTGGCGGGACCTTCCACCAATGGCCGATTTACTTCTTCCTTCTCCCTTTCTCTCTATTTTTCTCCTGTGTACTATGATGATGTGTGGCCCACCAAGGAGAGGTCAGCAATATTTCAGACTCTTAACTAAATGGGAAGTCCAAGCCCACTTTGACTAGATGTCCAAGCCCACCATGCATGCATGGCTTGGGTGGCCTTCAAAATGGTTTTTTCATGGAGGTCTGAGTGAGCTCCTGGGTCTGAAATTTTGTTAACCCATCAAGGTAGACCCCACATGTTGAATCAAGGCCATAAACCCTTTGATTAATTTATATGGACTGAAATATGGACAGCATATGTTGCTGTCCAGATTTCACGCCCAGTTTGAGCATGACTTTTGAGCTAATGTTTGGATCTGTTTTAATGTCTTTTTCTCCCAGATTTCTTTGAAGGTTTTCTAGATTTTGGACCCCACTTTGATGTGGAATGGGGCCCACAATATTTCCCCCATGCTTGAGGCCTATGGGATGGGCCAAAGTAAGCTGACTGTCTAGAAATTTCTGGACAGTCCAGCAACATTGCATGTTAGAAATGATCATTTTCCATCTTGATTTGGGAGTAAGTGGGCCACTCCAATAGACCCCACTTGCTGTCCATATGTGGGTACATAAAACCCACCAATTTTCTAGTAATTTGGGCAAGTATAGGCCCACCCCATGTGGTGCCAAACATGGGACAACAGTATTTTCTGCACCAGCAGATTTTTTTTCTGATATTCATTACTGACCATAATTTGTATGAATTAAATAAAATACTTTTGAGTGTCCAAAAATTATGAAAATTTACAGAGATATGTCCTACCCATTTTAGGACCTACCTGCAAAATTTTAGGACCAATGGACCCCATTTGGTCATCCAAAAGGGTGGGCCACTATACTGGACTGCTAAAAATTTCTATTGTGCAGTACAACAGCATAGTCCCATGAAAAATAAAATTTTAAAAATACTTTCTAAGAAGGTGAGCCATATTTATAGGTCACACATTATTTTAGTCTTGATGAGAGACATTGGGTCCAAATTTCAGGAATTTTGGAGGCCCAGAACCCACCCATTTGGATGGCCCAAATTCAGTACAGTTATTTCCAGCAACATTTCACCCTGGACAGATTGTAACTCTGGAATTTATTAAAATACTTTTGAGTATCCAAAAATTATAAAAATTTATAAGGAGGTGGTCCATCTATGATAGGACCCACCTACAAAATTTTAGTGCCAATAAACACTTGTGTACACCGTGGAAAGGTCCAGACTGGCCCACCACGTTGGGACGTCCAGGTCAATCCGATTTTCTGGACAGACTGTTTTCTAAAAATAAATTAAAATACTTCTAGTTATCCAAAAATTGTGAACTTTTGTGAAGGTGTGGCCCACCCATGGAAGGACCATTCTGCAAAGTTTCAAGGCCATCAGGCCCTTGTATCGACCGTGGTGTGTACTACAATTTGGATCAGTTTTGGGCCAAATACCTAGGCCTGTAGGACTACCCACCATGGGACGCCCCTACCTTAGGCTGTTGCTGGGCCTGTATTCCAGCAGCATGGCCCACTTCTAATGTGTGTTGTGCACTCCCCTTTCATCTACTGAGACCCATAGTGATGTGTGAGGGTCATTAGAAAATAAATATTATAAATTAATTTAATTGCTGGATTCCAACAAACCCGGAAAGCGGGTGGGCTAGAAATTCAGCAATGGGCCCAATATTGCCGCCCCATAAATGTCTGTTTTGGGGCAGTATGGTCCACTAGATTTGAAGAGATTTTAAGTCAGTTATCTTACGATTCTATTTTTTTTGGCTTAATTAGTGCAAGATTAAAGGCCTATTCCAATTGGATCCTTCTTGGGCTTGTCTTCTAGTTAATTAATGGGCCTTAGAGCCTTCGTTGGGCTGAAACTTTTAATAGGCCAGTTGGATCCTTGGGTCCTATATTTACCACGTCATTGTGATGGGTCTTATGGACTAAATACTCAAGTAGTTGGGCCCTTGCTTGCCCACTGTAATAAATTCATACTTGGGCCGAGATGTGAGGCCCAACATACTTGTGTTAAATATAAGGATTTCCCATACGATTGGGATAATGAGCTGCCCATTAGGCCCACCACAATGAGTGAACCCATGACCCTTATGGTTGGGCCCTAACCTGGCTTAAGGGCCCACCATGTTGCCTATGTATTGGGCTTAATGTATGGCTCACTAGGCCATGAATCGATTGTGCCTTGGACCTTTTTTTACATACGTAGTAGGCTACCCTTTTAGGTCCCAGTTGAGGTTAGATGTCCTCCTCGGTGGCCCTAAGGTAGGCCCCTAAGGCCCTTATAGGTGGTTGAAGGCCCACCTTGGACCTTGTTAGGCTCGTTTCCTCCTTGAGGTTTTAGGACTCCCTTAGCTTGTGGGTCATCCCAAATTGTTTGGCCCCCACTAAGAGAACTTCATTTCTCCTTAGAGTACTTATCCATAGATCTTGTTCTTGTCCCTCCTTGGGAAGGAGGAATACATTCTACAGGTAGCACACTGACATCATTATGACCCATATGCATCATCTGTATGAATTGATTGCATTGTATGGTGGTCATTGAAGGATGGAGTTTCTCCCCTTGTGCACATTACGTGCCTGTAGTTAGTGTACGATCTCTGTGTGTGACTCATGCATTGACATTGCATTTCATGATGATACCGCCCTTGCTTCATCAGGGCCTCGCCTCCACAGGGATATTCGTGGATGGCCATATGAGTGGACACCGAAAATATTACTTGAGCATATCGGGTGCATAGGATGCCTATGGGTGAAATTCTCAAAACTTCCATGGTACCAAGGATCTGCTCCAATGCCGTGATCGAGTGGAATATATGAGCGCACGAGGGCCTTATACCATTAGGCCGCGACTCCCACTATCGTGTAGTCGGTTGAATAGGGGTGTGGCCTTACTCGCCTGATGTAAGGAGGCATTGCTAGGCTGAGTCTGACCAGCTCATAAATGAGTCCACTACCTTGCTGGTAATTGGTTGTCTGCAGGCAGGGTAGTGAGGTCTCTTACGCTTGTTTGACTGTGCGGGGTCTGTAGAGCGGCAGTCATTCAGTAGTATAATGGACCCCGGTGATTTCCTATGATTGGAAATGTACTTGACATATGGTTTTGATATAAGTACTAGCATTACTTGCATCGTATTAGCATTGGTTGTATAAGCCCCTTCATGCATTGCCTTGGTATGCCGCCTAGTACTCATTGCATCATATTCATGATAAGGCTTGGAGTGAGACCCGACCCGAGTCCGCATGTGTGCATGTGCGTGTGTGAGTATGCATCTCGTTCATCTTGGTCTCGCGGTCCTACCAGTCAAATTTCGGTGACCCGCGACCATTGGGTAGTGTTTGCATCATCCTTGAGTTCGGTCATGTAAACCCGACTCGGATTGACCCGAGATTTATGCCATTGCGACCGCATCATCGCCGCGTCTCTCACATAAATTCGATATGTAGATCAAAAGTTGTGAGCATTTCATCATGTGGCCCACTTTTTGTACAAAAGCATATGAACCACTCTCATGGCACAAGTTCCCATGCACACCACCCACATACACTACAATTCCCATGGAATAAACACTACCCACCCCACACACACCACCAAGAGACCTAATAAGCACAACACTTTATTATTGTCACCATGGGCCATTATGGTTTCTCTAACCAAGGAGAGAGAGGCCATGATTGCCTCCCTACAATTCTCTCTCTCTCTCTCTCTCTCTCTTTCTTCTCATTCCCTCATTTTTTCTCCCATTTGCAAAAATTCAGCAAATCCTCCATTTTCTCCAGCCACCTTCCTCCTTAATCCCCCACCATCTAACCCTTGAAACCCCATCTCCACCATTGATCCATCTCCCTTGGTGCTAAAGGACCTTAGTGTGGAAGTTTGGTGGTCATCTTTGAGGTGGGTGTTCTTGTATGTCTAATTTCAGATTTCCTTTCATCCCTTCTTATTCTTCATTCCTCTTCCATTGATGGAGCTTGTGGGACCCATCAGGTGGTGATGGTGGCCCCAAGACTCCATGGATATGGCTTGTAGCTTATCCTACATTGCATGCATGTGCATGCAAGGGACCATCCTCCATGGATCCCTTCATGCTCTTTCCTTCCTTAAATCAGGGATCCTTGGGTCATCTAGACCCTTGATTCTTGGTGGAGGATGGATCTCCATCATAGATTCAAAGTTAATAGCCTTTGATCAAATAGATTATGTATGTATCATGTGATAGTAGATAGAGTTGCTTGTGTGACGAGGGGAAGGGCCTCAATGAGGTGGAGACCCTTCCCTTGTGGCTGATCTCCTTTTTTTCTTGCTAATAAGTCTCTGATCATGAGTGTGTGGCCCACCCTGTGGACCAACAATATCCAAACCATTCCAAGTGGGAGGACGTTTTTGGACAGTCCATCCCTTGGACGTGCGGCTCCTAAATGCACCAAAAAGGGGTGCATGCAAGGATGTTTTGGATGGTGAGATGGATGGGATGTTTGTGGGGCCCACTTGGGTGGACCACACCATAATTTTCTGGGGTTAAATCCCCACTTAAATAATGTTTACAATTTATTTTATCAGTCATATGTTGCTGTCCACAAGTTTCTGGACAGATTTTTGGGCCATCTTGGGGCCCAATTTTTGGCCATTTGGTGGGGAGAATTATACCATCTAATACATGATTATGAAAGGTGCATATCCCACCTAAAAGTCTACCAAATTTCAGCCCCAACTTACCCTTTTTGGACCTCCAAAAGAGTGAGCCAACATGGGTGATCAACCAGATTTCTGCTACATATGTTGTTGTCCAAATCTGCCTGGACAGATTTTTGGGCCACCTTGGGGCCTGATTTCTGGATCTTTGGTGGGAATAATGAAACAAAATAATATATGATTCTTGTAGCCTTATGACCCACCTACAACCAGACCAAATTTCGGCCCCATCTGACCTTCATTGGGGTCCCAAAGGTGTGGTCCAAGTGAGGTGGACAGTCTCGATTTTCTGCACTGTTCTAGCAACATTCCACCCTGGAGAGATTGATTTCTTTAAATAAATTAAAATATTTATCCATGTTCAAAAATTATGAAATTTCTTAAGAGTGTGTACAACCCATGGTAAGACCTACCTACCAAATTTTGGAGCCAATGGACGCCTGTACACATTATGGTGGTGGCGGGACCAGCCCACTATAATATGGTGTCCAGATCAGTCCAATTTTTAGGACAGGTTATTTTATTTGAATTAATTAAAATATTTATAGGTGTCTAAAAATTCTAAAATTTTTTGGAGATGTGTTCAACCTATGTTATGACCCACCTACCAAATTTCAGGGCCAATAGACCCCTGTACACACCGCGGCGAGTGCCGGACTGGCCCACCATGTTGGGGTATCCAGGTCAGTCCGATTTTCTGGACAG
The DNA here is from genome assembly GCA_021015155.1 of Magnolia officinalis. Classification (NCBI taxonomy): domain Eukaryota; kingdom Viridiplantae; phylum Streptophyta; class Magnoliopsida; order Magnoliales; family Magnoliaceae; genus Magnolia; species Magnolia officinalis. The sequence continues at coordinate 42,908,270 of JAJHSJ010000015.1, forward strand.
CCTGTTTCATTTGAATTAATAAAAATATTTCTAAGTTTTCAAAAATCTTAAAATTTTGTGGGGGTGTGGGACACCTATGAAAGTCTCACCCAGCAAAATTTTAGCCTCAACGGACCCTTGGACTGCCCGTAGTTCGGCCTGGAGTGGCCCACTACGCAGGGACGCCCAGGCTGGGGCGTCCAACCTTGGTTGGCCGTACAGCCTGCTTTGTGGGCCCACCTAGGCTTGTTGTATTCACTCCGTTCATCTGGTGGGGCCCACTATGATGAGTGTGGGTCACCATGGGTCAGTAACCCATCCAAATTAGATAGATTTCTGGACTCCAGCAGGCCCAGGAAGTGGGTAGGCTGGATTTCCAGCAAGGGGCCCAGAAAAATTGCTATATGATTGATTGTGTTGGAAACTGTTATGACCCACCTACAACCATACCAAATTTCGGCCCCATCTGACCTTCATTGGGGTCCCAAAGGTGTGGTCCAACTGGGGTGGACAGTCTGGATTTTCTGCACTGTTCCAGCAACATTCCACCCTGGACAGATTGATTTCTTTAAATGAATTAAAATATTTATCCATGTTAAAAAATTATGAAATTTCTTAAGAGTATGTCCCACCCATGGTAAGACCTACCTACCAAATTTTGGAGCCAATGGACAGCTGTACACACCATGGTGGTGGCGGGACCAGCCCACTATAATATGGTGTCCAGATCAGTCTGATTTTTAGGACAAGTTATTTTATTTGAATTAATTAAAATACTTATAGGTGTCTAAAAATTCTGAAATTTTTTGGAGATGTGTTCAATCCATGTTAGGACCCACCTGCCAAATTTCAGGGCCAATAGACCACTGTACACACCGCGGTGAGTGCCGGACTGCCCACCATGTTGGGGTATCCAGGTCAGTCCGATTTTCTGGATAGCCTGTTTCATTTGAATTAATTGAAATATTTATAAGTTTCCAAAAATCTTGAAATTTGTAGGGGTGTGGGACACCTATGGAAGTGTCACCCTGCAAAATGTCAGCCCCAACGGACCATTCGACTGCCCATAGTTCGGCCTGGAGTGGTCCACTAGGCAGGGATGCCCAGGCTGGGACGTCCAACCTTGGTTGGCCGTCCAGCCTGCTTTATGGGCCCACCTAGGCTTATTGTATTCACTCCGTTCATCTGGTGGGGCCCACTGTGATGAGTGTGGGTCACCATGGGTCAGTAACCCATCCAAATTAGATAGATTTCGGACTCCAGCAGGCCCAGGAAGTGGGTGGGCTGGATTTTCAGTAAGGGGCCTAAAAAAATTGCTACATGATTGATTGTGTTGGAAACTGTTGTGGCCCACCAGATTTAAGGGAGTGTTGCACACACTCTTTTCCTCCCTTCCTTAAACATTTTGGGCTTAATTAGTGCCCCCTGAGGCCCACCTTTGTGGTGGTTTGTGGGCTAGCCTTAACTAAAAATTTTGATAGCTTTATAGGTCCAATGGGCTGGAAACCTATCCCTTGAGCCCAAGATTGTGCAAGGGCTGACCTTATTGATTCATGGGCCCAATGGGCTGTCTACAAGCTGATCATGTGTATTTATTAGCCTTGATGCCCTCATAAAATGCTTAATTGTTGGCTGACATGCAAGGCCCACATAAATGCATATTGTGGAGGGTCTTGCTAAGTCTTTGGGCTGGTGTGGCAAGGCCCACACTATCAGTATAGGCCTTGCCCATGTGTATTCTTGGACTTATGGGCTGCCCTCAAGTCCACCATAATGTATGAATTGGATGACTTTTATTTTGGGCCATTTCTTTAGGGCCCATTATGTGATATAGTATATGCATGTTTGTGTTAACAAGTAGGCCTTGTGGACTCAGTTCTTTTGGATAGGCCCATTTATCTCGGGCCTATACTCTCCTATCTATTGTGATGGGCTTAGGATCAATAATACACAAGAAGTTGGGCCCTTAGCTGCCCACTAAACTGACCCTGTACTTGGGCCAAAAGTGAGGCCCAACTCACTTGTGTTAAATGGGAAACTTGCCCATGTAAATGAATTACTAGGCTGCCCATGAAGCTCACCACAATATGTGGAATTATGACCTTTGTGGTTGGACTAAACCTTATTTGAGGGCCCACTATATGGCCTATGAGTTGGGCTTGGTGTATGGCCCATTAGGCTATGCATTGCTTGGGCTTTAGACCTTACATTATATGAGTAGTGGCGGGCTACCTTTTGGAAACCAGTTGAGGTTGGATGTCCTCCTGGGTGATCCTAAGGTAGGCCCATAGGTTTCTCTATGGATGGTTAAAGGCCCACCATAGACCCTACACCATTTGTTTAAGGCTCAATGTGTATGTATGTGGAACCTACCTTAACGCATGACTGGTCCAGGCCGTTCAAGCCTTAGATCGCCCGATTATGGAAGCACTTTCTGCCTTGGGTTGCTGCTGGATTCACAATCCAGTAGCAAGCCCACTTGATATTTTCTTGATGTATACACACCCTCCATCAGGTGGGGCCCCCTGTGAATATTGTTGGCCTTCATGAGATCATTCCCACTTATTTGACTAATTTCTGGACTTTAGCAGGCCCAAGAAGCTGAGTGGGCCGAACGTTTATCAAGGGGACTCAAATGTACATTGTTATGGTTAAAACTTTATTTGACATGGGACCCACCATATTGAGAACTTGTGTACGTGTTGCATACTTGGGTTTTCTTATAATCTTTGGGCTTAATCAGTGCATTCTTTTGAGTCACCTTTAGTGATCACACGAGGACCCCATCTTAGATCAGATTTTTGGGACATCCCATGGGCCCAGAGTGGGTTAGGACGTCCCAACTTAGCCCAACCATATATTGGGCCAGCTTCTACCATTTTGATGGACTTGTGGGCTAAGATAAGGATAGTATTGGGCCGTTGGTTGCCCACTTAAATTGCTAGTTATTGGGCTAATGTAGTTGGGCCCATTTCATCATCCAAACTTAAATTTATTTTAGGGCGTATATTGTGTATGCGGGCTGCCCACTAAGTCCAACTTAATGCATGGATTTTATGGTCATTGGAAATTGAGCCTTGGGCCTTAATTTCTCTCTTGGGGCCCATGTTGTTAAAAGTTGTGTTATTTCTTTTTATGGCCTATTATGAGGAATGTATGTATGTGGTTACCTATGTTCTTATCTTGAATGTAGAGCCTTGGGCCTTGTATCAATATAGTTCGTGGTTGAGATGCCTCTTGGGGAATGGTGGTTAAATGTCCCTATTATGGACCCCTATAGGCCCATTTGTATCTAAATGTCATTAGATGCTCATCTTAAACTCTTGCTAGACTCACTTCTGTGTTACTTAGACACGTAGTTGTATGCTTAGTCTTGTGGGCTACCCCAGGTAAATGGGCCCCCACTAGAGGTGAGATTCCTTGTGGATATTGTCTAAATACCTAGTCTTGGTCCCTTCTTGGATAGGAGGAGTGTACTACTTTGTATATCGTCGCATAATGCGTCTAGACCCATCTTCATGACCCATGTGCATCATTGTATGCTTGGATGACACTGTGTGTGTAGTTATGATTGTGCCATTGAGCATTGCATGTTGTATTCCCGAGGGACGTAGTATTCCCTCTTGAGCACGTTAGATGCTTGGAATTGATACATAGTTGATTGTGTGATTCATGCATCTGACATTGCATAACATATGAGCATTATCGCCCTTGCTTCATCAGGGTTGTAATCTCCACAGATACATCATGGATGACCATGTTTGGACACCGAAAATGTTACTTGAGCATACCGGGTGCATTGGATGCCCATGGGTGAAATTCCCAAAACTTCCATGGTACCAAGGATCTGCTCCAACGCCGTGACCAAGTAGAATATATGAGCGCATGAGGGCCTTATACCTTTAGGCCGCGACTCTCACTGTCGTGTAGTCGGTTGGATAGGGGTGTGGCCTTACTCACCTGATGTAAGGGGGCATTGCTAGGCTGAGTCTGACCAGATCGTGAATGGGTCTGCTACCTTCAGGCCTTACTGGTGATTGGCTGTCCGCAGGCAGGGTAGTTAGGTCTCTTACGCTCGTTTGACTGTGCGGGGTCTGTAGAGCGGCGGTTATCCAGCAGTGTAATGGTCCCCGGTGATTTCCTTATGATGGAAATGTACTTGATATGTGGATTGGATATGAGCACTGACATTACTTTGCATTACATTCGCATCGGCTATGTAAGCCTCATAATGCATTACAGTACTCATCGCATTACAATACTCATTGCATTATAGTACTCATTGCATTACAGTACTCATCGCATTACAGTACTCATTGCATTACAGTACTCATTGCATTATATTGCCTTGGTTTGACTTCCTGCATTATCGTACTACCTTGGTATAACTTCTTGCATTCATGATAGCCTTGGTAAGGCTAGTGGTATTGGTATTGATCATGACTCCCTTCTGCATTCTCTATCTTCTTCTGAGCACAATTGTCACACACCTTCACCACCCTCTAAGCTTTCTATAAGCTTATGCACGATTGATGCGTGCAGGAGATCCTATGCAGGTGTCGTAGCAGCAGAGCGTAGAGTAGAGTTGAGCTCGAGGACTCAAGTGTTGCTGACTCTTTTCTCTCTTTTCCCATTATCTTATGTATGTCCTTTCGGACCTGATGTAAGCTTGTAAAAGTTTAAATTCTTAGTGGATTTTGTGATGTGTATCCTTTGTTACTTCCAAATGTACTTGTTGTGATCTTGGGTGTGCTCATATTGGTAATGATTATACTGTTATGAAAATCCTCCTTGTAGGATCCCAGGATCGGAACCTACCTCAGGAGCCGAGAATGGGGTACTATGGAGGCTGTTGCGGCCAGAACCGGCCATCGGGTTCCTTGTGAGTCCGGTTACCGAGTTTGGGGCGTGACAGGAGTTAGTATCAGAGCATAGCAAGTAATTTTGGAATAACTTGGGATAGTATCACATATCTGCTGTAAGCTTAGGACGACTAGTGTTCTAAGTGTGTTTCCCTCGTTCGGTTTGAGCCTTCAAGGATTCTAATTCCTAGGTGTCTATCACCTTTGTTCTTTCTGTAGACCATGCCGTCTAGTCGTGGTGCTCATGGACTTGGTTTTCATTCTGCTCTAATGATCCAAGTGACTTTTGATCCAACATCTGAGATTCTTATTTCCCCTCTAGAGCCTGTCGTACCTATTCCTGAGGATTCCGTCGTACCTGTGCCTACGCCAGAGGCCAGTGCTACCCCCACTTATCTGACGATCCCTGTAGGAGCTGAGCATCTCCAACAATTGATGCAGGTCATCACTGATGTTCTTCAGACCCGTCAGCCCGTTCCTGAGATGCCCGGACAGGCGGAACAGGAGTGCGTGAGTCCCCTTTTGCGAGATTCGACTCTACAGCATGCTCCGTTGGCGGTATTTCTACTTCAGGGTGAGGCCGAGTGGACCAGTTCGCAGAGGGTTCGTGATCAGAGGAGAGGCCGGAAGAGGCAGGCCCCCTCCGGTAGCTCCCGACAGCGACGTCAGTGGCAGAGGTGCGTAGCCTATCGAGCCGCTAGAGCATCAGCATCACATGCAATAGCTTCTTCATCATCATTAGCACTGCAGGTTATTTCATCTTCCACCCGCTTTTCTGGAGTTTGCTTCGGTTGTGGGCAGACAGGACACCGTAGGCACGAGTGTCCCCATCAACAGGATGGACCTTCGCAACGACCGCAGTAGCAGTAGAGACCGCATATGTAGAGTAGACAGACACCTCCCTAGCCACCTTAGGCTTGATTTTGCATGACTCATCAGGACCCTTAGTTATTAGGGGAGTTGTTATGGGTATTCTCCTTGTCTCCATAAGTAAGTCTTGTGTTTTTGTGCATCGTACCCTTTTTGTATCCAAGGGCTTTTGTTCACTCAGATTGCTATTAGAGTCTATCGTAAAGGATTATCAGTATCGACATTTTTGGGAAGATTGTTGTGTTAGGCCGATGATATTATCGTGTTCCGTTTTGGTTGGTGAGATGCTCTTGCCCGCTAAATAGTTTTGTATTACCGATGTCGAGCTTGTTTTGTTGTCAAGGCAGTATTCCTGGTTAGGGATGGTAGGCCAGATTACTAGTTTTTTGGCTGAGCGTGACGCTTGTCAACGTGTCAAGGCTGATCATCTGAGGCCTCCTAGTCCCTTGCAGCTGTTGAGTGTTCCAGAGTGGAAGTGGGGGCACGTATTGATGGATCTCACCGCAGGTTTGCTGAGATTAGGGAGCATTATCCCTATCTGTTCAATGATTGATTGCTTATATTGCCTTATCTTGTGATTGATGATTGTGATATATATATATATATATATATATGATGTTATGCATTTTTGTTGTCTCGATTTTGTCAATTTCGAGGACAAAATTTCTTTGTTCGTGGGGAGGATTGTGAGACCCGACCCGAGTTCGCATGTGTGCATATGCGTGTGTGAGTATGCATCTCGTTCATCTTGGTCTCGCGGTCCTACCAGTCAAATTTCGGTGACCCGCGACCATCGGGTAGTGTTTGCGTCATCCTTGAGTTCGGTCATGTAAACCTAACTTGAATTGACCTAAGATTTATTCCATTACGACCGCATCGTCGCCGCGGTTCCAACGCCACGTCTCGCGCATAAATCCGATATGTAGATCAAAAGTTGTGAGCATTTCATCATGTGGCCCACTTTTTGTACAAAAGCATATGGACTACTATCATGGCACAAGTTCCCATGCACACCGCCCACATACACTACAATTGTCATGGAATAAACACTACCCACCCCACACACACCACCAAGAGACCTACTAAGCATAACACTTTGTTATTGTCACCATAGGCCATTATGGTTTCTCTAACCAAGGAGAGAGAGACCATGATTGCCTCCCTACAATTCTCTCTCTCTCTCTCTCTCTCTCTCTCTCTCTCTCTCTCTCTCTCATTCCCTCATTTCTTCTCCCATTTTCAAAAATCCAACAAATCCCCCATTTTCTCCAGCCACCTTCCTCCTTAATCACCCACCATCTAACCCTTGAAACCCCATCTCCACCATTGATCCATCTCCCTTGGTGCTAAAGGACCTTAGTGTGGAAGTTTGGAGGTCATCTTTGAGGTGGGTGTTCTTGTATGTCTAATTTCAGATTTCCTTTCATCCCTTCTTATTCTTCATTCCTCTTCCATTGATGGAGCTTGTGGGACCCATCAGGTGGTGATGGTGGCCCCAAGACTCCATGGATATGGCTTGTAGCTTATCCTACATTGCATGCATGTGCATGCAAGGGACCATCCTCCATGGATCCCTTCATGCTCTTTCCTTCCTTAAATCAGGGATCCTTAGGTCATCTAGACCCTTGATTCTTGGTGGAGGATGGATCTCCATCATAGATTCAAAGTTAATAGCCTTTGATCATATAGATTATGTATGTATCATGTGATAGTAGATAGAGTTGCTTGTGTGACGAGGGGAAGGGCCTCAATGAGGTGGAGACCCTTCCCTTGTGGCCGATCTCCTTTTTTTTCTTGCTAATAAGTCTCTGATCATGAGTGTGTGGCCCACCCTGTGGACTAACAATATCCAAACCATTCCAAGTGGGAGGACGTTTTTGGACAGTCCATCCCTTGGACGTGTGGCCCCTAAATGCACCAAAAAGGGGTGCATGCAAGGATGTTTTGGATGGTGAGATGGATGGGATGTTTGTGGGGCCCACTTGGGTAGACTACACCATGATTTTCTGGGGTTAAATCCCCACTTAAATAATGTTTACAATTTATTTTATCAGTCATATGTTGCTGTCCAGAACTTTCTGGACAGATTTTTGGGCCATCTTGGGGCCCGATTTTTGGCCATTTGGTGGGAAGATTTATACCATCTAATACATGATTATGAAAGGTGCATATCCCACCTAAAAGTCTAACAAATTTCATCCCCAACTTACCCTTTTTGGACCTCCAAAAGAGTGAGCCAACATGGGTGATCAACCAGATTTCTGCTACATATGTTGCTGTCCAAATCTGCCTAGACAGATTTTTGGGCCACCTTGGGGCCTGATTTCTGGATCTTTGGTGGGAATACTGAAACAAAATAATAAATGATTCTTGTAGCCTTATGACCCACCTACAACCATACCAAATTTCGGCCCCATCTGACCTTCATTGGGGTCCCAAAGGTGTGGTCCAACTGAGGTGGACAGTCTGGATTTTCTGCACTGTTCCAGCAACATTCCACCCTGGACAGATTGATTTCTTTAAATGAATTAAAATATTTATCCATGTTAAAAAATTATGAAATTTCTTAAGAGTGTGTCCCACCCATGGTAAGACCTACCTACCAAATTTTGGAGCCAATGGACAGCTGTACACACCATGGTGGTGGTGGGACCAGCCCACTATAATATGGTGTCTAGATCAGTCCAATTTTTAGGACAGGTTATTTTATTTGAATTAATTAAAATATTTATAGGTGTCTAAAAATTCTGAAATTTTGTGGAGATGTGTTCAACCCATGTTAGGACCCACCTACCAAATTTCACGGCCAATAGACCACTGTACACACCGCGGCGAGTGACGGACTGCCCACCATGTTGGGGTATCCAGGTCAGTCCGATTTTCTGGATAGCCTGTTTCATTTGAATTAATTAAAATATTTATAAGTTTCCAAAAATCTTGAAATTTTTTAGGGGTGTGGGACACCTATGGAAGTGTCACCCTGCAAAATGTCAGCCCAACGGACCCTTCGACTGCCCGTAGTTCGGCCTGGAGTAGTCCACTAGGCAGGGACGCCCAGGCTGGGACGTCCAACCTTGGTTGGCCGTCCAGCCTGCTTTATGGGCCCACCTAGGCTTGTTGTATTCACTCCGTTCATCTGGTGGGGCCCACTGTGATGAGTGTGGGTCACCATGGGTCAGTAACCCATCCAAATTAGATAGATTTCTGGACTCCAGCAGGCCCAGGAAGTGGGTGGGCTGGATTTCCAGCAAGGGGCCCAAAAAAATTGCTACATGATTGATTGTGTTGGAAACTGTTGTGGCCCACCAGATTTAAGGGAGTGTTGCACACACTCTTTAATTTCCTCCCTTCCTTAAACATTTTGGGCTTAATTAGTGCCCCTTGAGGCCCACCTTTGTGGTGGTTTGTGGGCTAGCCTTAACCAGAATTTTTGATAGCTTTATAAGCCCAATGGGCTGGAAACCTATCCCTTGAGCCCAAGATTGTGCAAGGGCTGACCTTATTGATTCATGTGCCCAATGGGCCGTCTACAAGCTGATCATGTGCATTTATTAGCCTTGATGCCCTCATAAAATGCTTAATTGTGGGCTGACTTACAAGGCCCACATAAATGTATATTGTGGAGGGTCTTGCTAAGTCTTTGGGCTGGTGTGGCAAGGCCCACACTGTCAGTATAGGCCTTGCCCATGTGTATTCTTGGACTTATGGGCTGCCCTCAAGTCCATGATAATGTATGAATTGGATGACTTTTATTTTGGGCCATTTCTTTAGGGCCCATTATGTGATATAGTATATGCATGTTTGTGTTAACAAGTAGGCCTTGTGGACTCAGTTCTTTTGGATAGGCCCATTGATCTCGGGCATATACTCTCCTATCTATTGTGACGGGCTTAGGAGCAATAATACACAAGAAGTTGGGCCCTTGGCTGCCCACTAAACTGACCCTATACTTGGGAGAAAAGTGAGGCCCAACTCACTTGTGTTAAATGTGAAACTTGCCCATGTAAATGAATTACTAGGCTGCCCATGAAGCTCACCACAATATGTGGAATTATGACCTTTGTGGTTGGGCCAAACCTTACTTGAGGGCCCACTATATGGCCTATGAGTTGGGCTTGTGTATGGCCTATTAGGCCATGCATTGCTTGGGCTTTAGACCTTACATTATATGAGTAGTGGCGGGCTACCTTTTGGAAACCAGTTTAGGTTGGATGTCCTCCTGGGTGATCCTAAGGTAGGTCCATAGGTTTCTCTATGGATGGTTAAAGGCCCACCATAGACCCTAGGCAATTTGTTTAAGGCTCAATGTGTATGTATGTGGAACCTACCTTAACGCATGATTAGTCCAGGCCGTTCAAGCCTTGGATCGCCCGATTATGGAAGCACTTTCTGTCTTGGGTTGCTGCTGAATTCACAATCCATTAGCAGGCCCACTTGATATTTTCTTGATGTATACACACCATCCATCTGGTGGGGCTCCCTGTGAATATTGTTGGCCTTCATGAGATCATTCCCACTTATTTGACTAATTTCTGGACTTTAGCAGGCCCAAGAAGTTGAGTGGGCCGAACGTTTATCAAGGGGACTCAAATGTACATTGTTATGGTTGAAACTTTATTTGACATGGGACCCACCATATTGAGAACTTATGTACGTGTTGCATGCTTAGGTTTTCTTATAATCTTTGGGCTTAATCAGTGCATTCTTTTGGGTCACTGTTAGTGATCACACGAGGACCCCATCTTAGATCAGATTTTTGGGACATCCCATGGGCCCAGAGTGGGTTGGGACGTCCCAGCTTGGCTCAACCATATATTGGGCTAGCTTCCACCATTTTGATGGACTTGTGGGCTAAGATAAGGATAGTATTGGGCCGTTGGTTGCCCACTTAAATTGCTAGTTATTGGGCTAATGTAGTTGGGCCCATTTCATCATCCAAACTTAAACTTATTTTAGGCCGTATATTGTGTATGCGGGCTGCCCACTAAGTCCAACTTAATGCATAGATTCGATAGCCATTGGGAATTGAGCCTTGGGCCTTAATTTCTCTCTTGGGGCCCATGTTGTTAAAAGTGGTGTTATATCTTTTTATGGCCTATTATGAGGAATGTATGTATGTGGTTACCTGTGTTCTTATCTTGAATGTAGGGCCTTGGGCCTTGTATCAATATAGTTCGTGGTTGAGATGCCTCTTGGAGAATGGTGGTTAAATGTCCCTATTATGGACCCCTATAGGCCCGTTTGTATCTAAATGTTATTAGATGCTCATCTTAAACTCTTTCTAGACTCACTTCTGTGTTACTTAGACACGTAGTTGTATGCTTAGTCTTGTGGGCTACCCCAGGTAAATGGGCCCCCACTAGAGGTGGGATTCCTTGTGGATATTGTCTAAATACCTAGTCTTGATCCCTTCTTGGATAGGAGGAGTGTACTACTTTGTATATCGCCGCATAATGCGTCTAGACCCATCTTCATGGCCCATGTACATCATTGTATGCTTAGATGACACTGTGTGTGTGGTTATGATTGTGCCATTGGGCATTGCATATTGCATTCCTGAGGGACGTAGTATTCCCTCTTGAGCACGTTGGATGCTTGGAATTGATGCATAGTTGATTGTGTGATTCATGCCTCTGGCATTGTATAACATATGAGCATTATCGTCCTTGCTTCATCAAGGTTGTAGCCTCCACAGATACATCGTGGATGGCCATGTTTGGACACCGGAAATGTTACTTGAGCATACCGGGTGTATAGGATGCCCATGGGTGAAATTTTTAAAACTTCCATAGTACCAAGGATCTGCTCCAATGCCGTGACCGAGTGGAATATATGAGCGCACGAGGGCCTTATACCATTAGGCCGCAACTCCCACGGTCATGTAGTCAGTTGGATAGGGGTGTGGCCTTACTCGCCTGATGTAAGGGGGCATTGCTAGGCTGAGTCTGACCAGCTCGTGAATGGGTCCGCTACCTTCAGGCCTTACTGGTGATTGGCTGTCCGCAGACAGAGTAGTGAGGTCTCTTATGCTCGTTTGACTGTGCGGGGTCTGTAGAGCGGCAGTTATCCAGCAGTGTAATGGACCCCGGTGATTTCCTTATGATGGAAATGTACTTGATATGTGGATTAGATATGAGCACTGACATTACTTCACATTGCATTCGCATCGGCTGTGTAAGCCTCATAATGCATTACAGTACTCATCGCATTATAGTACTCATCGCATTACAGTACTCATTGCATTACAATACTCATTGCATTATATAGCCTTGGTATGACTTCCTGCATTATCGTACTACCTTGGTATAACTTCTTGCATTCATGATAGCCTTGGTAAGGCTAGTGGTATTGGTATTGATCATGACTCCCTTCTGCATTCTCTATCTTCTTCTGAGCACAATTGTCACACACCTTCACCACCCTCTAAGCTTTCTATAAGCTTATGCACGATTGATGCATGCAGGAGATCCTAGGCATGTGTCGTAGCAGCAGAGCGTGGAGTAGAGTTGAGCTTGAGGACTCCAAGAGATCCAAGCTTTCTCTCTTTTCCCATTATCTTATGTATGTCCTTTCGGACCTGATGTAAGCTTGTAAAAGTTCAAATTCTTAGTGGATTTTGTGAAGTGTATCCTTTGTTACTTCCAGATGTACTTGTTGTGATCTTGGGTGTGCTCATATTGGTAATGATTATACTGTTATGAAAATTCTTCTTGTAGGATCCCAGGATCGGAACCTGCCTCAGGAGCCGAGAATGGAGTACTACGGAGGCTGTTGCGACCAGAACCGGCCATCGGGTTCCTTGTGAGTCCGGTTACCGAGTCTGGGGCGTGACACTTGGTAAGGCTAGTGATATTCTTATTGAGCATATTCTCTCCTTGTACTTCCTACTATTCTTCTGTGCACCATTGTCACACACTTTCACCACCCTCTAAGTTTCTATAAGCTTATGCACGATTGATGTGTGCAGGTGATCCTAGGCGAGTGTCGTAGCGGTAGAGCTTGGAGTAGTGCCGAACTTGAGGACTCCAGTGTCGCTGACTTTTCTCCCCTTTTCTATCATCTTATGTATGTCCTTTTGGACCTTATGGATACTTGTAAAAGTTCAAATTCTTAGTGGATTTTGTGATGTGTGCTTTTGTTATTGTCAGATATACTTGTTGTGATCTTGGGGGTGCTCGTATTGGAATGATTATATTGTTATAGAAATCCTCCGTGTGGGATCCAAGGATCGAAACCTGCATCAGGAGCCAAGAATGGGGTACTACAAAGGCTGTTGCAGTCAGAACCGGCCATCGGGTTCCTTATGAGTCCGGTTACCGAGTTTGGGGCGTGACATTAGTAACCCAATATTCTTCTTATTATAATATGATGATGGCTTTTTCATATTAAATTCATTGTCTAGCATAATATAAAATAAAGAAAAAGAAACACATCTTCTAATATATCCAATATGAATACAAGTACAATCTAAACCCAAGACTAAATATATCCAGAGCTTGTTTAGAAACATATTCAACAAACTAATTATGTTTGAAAATATTTCTCAACATAACTACCGATAATAACTTAGTAATGACTGAGGTAAGACATACCTCCATCTAACATTTGTGACCTAACTTGTATGTCTCTATGAATCCTGACCCCGAGATACTGGTTCTTGATTGCATGCATTTCTGAAGCTACATCTTTCATGCACATTCGTTCTCTTGGAGACTCTGAAGAGCACAACACACCGATTCTGACCATTAAAATCAAGCATTCATGCATTCTATTTCTTGTATTGATATGATTTTCATTGCCTTGAGTAACTTCAGTGTCTTCTATAAGCAGTTGTGGCTCAACAATCTCCATTACTCGTTCAGGCAAAGCCAACTTAGCGAAATAATGAAGGCTTAGATTGTCCTTAAACATGCCATCAGTTGGCCCCTTTCCAGTGATCATCTCCAATAGAAGGATTCCATAGCTGTAAACATCTCCTTGTGTAGATGCTTTATTGCCCATCGCATATTCTGTAATTTATACATCTCTTATTAGAATGTAAGTGACCATATTGGATACAAATAATATCAAAGGTTAAATTTAGAGAGAGGGAGAATATTCTATTTAAACAAGTAATTAGCATTTTTGCTATTCTAAGGATCTAAATTTCTAACATCAATTGGTGTGCAATGAACTTGTAAGTGCATACAAAGATATTCAAAATTGATCAAGACTCTATTACTAAAGTGAAAGAACTCATCATGTCAATCATCAACTGAACAAAAGACTTATTGTTATGATTTTTGTGTAACACATATCTTAACAAAAGACATTATAAGAAAATAATTCTTTATATCTTGCTATGGTGTGATTAATGTGGGGTGCAAGAGTACAACTTTGGCTATTTAGATCTTGTTGGGTATATCCTTTAAATCTGAGGTCATTCTTTCGAGATCCAAAACCAGATAAAATCAGGTTCAGGTAAGATTTACTAGTGTTTCACATTCAATGTACAAGAGGTGGCCTACTTGATCACAAGAATGATCAGGCTAGAACCCACATAATGAATAGGCATTAGTCATATGTGGGGGCTTATAAAAACCTAAGTCATTCAACAAGTGAGACCCATTATAAAAATACCATGCCAATACAGTAAAATGTTTCATTAATCAACAACACCTATGGGAAAGTTTGGAAGCTTACAAAAACATGACTACTATTTTGTGTTCAAGGTACATGTGGTTGATCAACGTACACAGATCTCCCTATTCAACTCGGAAGCATAATCTTATCCCAAGGCAAATTTGAAATGGTCCCAACTCATGGATGGCTATGATTTTATTGTGTATACCACGATTACATGTGTACTTTTCTGGTACATCTGAGAACCCAAAGAAATGATCGCATGAGTGTGAGATGCTCCAACCACATGTATGCTTTGAATTAGTATATTTGGTATACCTCTTAAAAGTGCCCATATGAGTGGATGAGCCTTACTTTGGCGCAAGATTGTCTTCATGCTGGGATTACCTTGTCCCACACACCCAAGTAGATAAGTGTAAAGATATGCAGGGGGCTAGAATACCTTTTTGTCCATACAATTACTAGGGGTGTGCTCTCACCTTTTGGGGGTGTGTGTAGAGAGAACGTATCACGTCCAATTGGTTGGACCACAAGTTTCGCTCTACCCAATGAATAACCTACAACCTCTTCAGTGAATGCGGCATCCAACCAATCTAATAGGTTAGGCCCACCATGAGGATCATTTGCACTGCAAAAATCAGCTTCATCCACCCATAAGGTGGATCACATCTATAAAAAGCAATGACCATCCATTGATAAATAGACTTGCTCAATTATTTGATTGTTGATTTTTTCACGAGGCAATCTTTGTGATAGGGCCAATCTATTGCATGGATTGGATGCTTATTTGAAATCCACCCGGATCACAAGGTTTGTCACCGTATTTCACACCAGGGCCCAAAAAACATCCCCTTTCATGATTTAGGTAGACCACATAATTGGAAATAATACACAAGGAAACACTCACCTTCTAAATTGTTTCAATTCGTATGGCTCACCTAAATCCCGGGTGGGTCTGATTTTTGAGCCCCGAGCCTTATTTTAGTGTGCAAGCTAATGGTTGGAGTTGATTTCATATTACCATGGTAGTGGACCCTGTAAAAATTAAGGGTTGTCCTCTCTCCTTACTTTTAGTTTGATGTGGCCCACTTGAATCACAGGTAAGCCTAATTTTTGGCCCTGAATCTTACACAGGATGATGTATCTAATGATCCGAGTGGATTTCACAGTGGTGGGCATCCCTCTCCCCAATTATTTCCCTTGGAATGGCTAACCTAAATCAGAAACGGTCGAATTTTTTTATTTATTTATTTTTATTTTACCTTGGGCCTAACATGAGCTAATGCATGTATTGGTTAGAATGGATTTCAGATGCATATATCACAGTGGGCCTACCCAAGCCCACTCTACTTTTCTCACACGTCTAGTCTCCTGGGCAGCGAATAGTCAGACTAGGTGGGTGTGTGTTTGTGTTCATATTCATGGATTCATATACAAGAAAGTAGATATGGTAATAGACAAAATTGTTACCTGGAGCTATGTATCCAACAGATCCCTTGATTCCAACCGAGCTAGTTTGAGCAACCTCAGGTAAGAACCTGGCCAGCCCAAAATCACCCACACGAGCAATCATGTCATCATCATGAAGAATATTGCTTGGCTTTAAATCTCGATGGATGATTGGCGTTTGGCAATGATTATGCAGATAATCCAGTGCAGAAGCCACATCAATAGCTATGTTTAGCATTTGAGTAAACTTCAAGTTCCTTCCAAGCTGGTCATCGCGGTCTCTTTGCAACCACTTGTCTAGACTTTCATTGGGCATGTACTCGTAAACTAGAGCTTTAAAATCATTGCCTATAAAATCAATGCTTACACAGCAAGTTAAGATCTTAACAAGATTCCGATGCCTAATGTTTTTTAAGGCTTCACATTCAGCCATGAAGCTCCTCAGAGCTCCTTGTTGTTGAAGATTGAAGACTTTCACTGCTACCATAGTTCCATCACGATCTAGAGCCCCTTTATATACAGCGCCAAAACTTCCGGTGCCGACCAAATTGGCAGAAGAGAAGCCATCTGTTGCTTTAAAGAGTTCCGCATAAGACATGGTGACGAAAGGATCCTCCGCAGAAGGCACATCAAAAGGTTTCCTTCTTGACTTTCTTACCCAATAAAGAGTGGCAAAGATACATGATACTAACATAAGGCACAGGACAACAACAACAACAACTGAGATTTTTACTTTTGATGCAAGAGACTTTCTCCGTTTCTTGGAAGCTTGGCTAGAGCATTGAGGCAAATTTAATTCTGGAATACCCCCACAAAGCTTATTATTTCCGAGCACTGAAACTTGACTGGCATTTCCAAAGACCCCTTGTTTTGGTACTTCACCCTTGAAATTATTGAAGGAAAGATTTAAAGACTCTAGAGCAAGCTTCTCCAGATATTTTGGAATCTCCCCAGAAAGGTTGTTGCGTGAAAGATCCAGGGATCGAAGGCCTCTTAGAGTACTAAATGTTGGAGGAATTGATTCTTGAAAGAAGTTTCCATCCAACAAGATATACTCTAGGCTGAGACAATTGCCTAGAGAGCTTGGAATTTCTCCTGACAATTTGTTATTTGAAACACTCAATTTTGTGAGAGTTTTCAAGTAACCAACTTCGAGTGGCAAACTATCGGTGAAAGAGTTATTTCCAATGTAAAGTTCAATCAAAGATGGAAGCATGAAAAGCTGTTTGGGTAAGCTACTGCTGAACTTATTACTGTCGAGGTATATGAATTGCAGGTTTATGCAATTACCAAGAGTTGAAGGTATGCTCCCCGATAGATTGTTTTCATATAAACCGAGTACCAACAATTGGGAGATGTTGCCTAAGGAAGACGGAATTTGCCCTGATAATTCATTTGCTTCAAACGAAAGCTTTCTTGCCTGGTTAAGCTTCCCAATACCAATGGGAATAGTACCTGTTAAAAAGTTATTCCCCATACCCAGTACTGTTAAGTTGACAAGATTCTGAATCCCAGATGGGATGCTTCCGAATATCTTGTTATCTCCCAAATCTAGCCAAGTCAGTTGGGTCGAAATATTAGACATGGAGTCGGGCAACGCACCGCTGAGATGATTACTGGATACCTGCAGCACTCGTAAGCTACTGCAATTGGTCAAAGAATCGAGAAAAACCAAGTCTTGAGATTTTCCAATTCCAAGTTTATTACCCCACAAACGTAACTCGGACAGACCCTTGAGGCTTCCAAAATTCGTAGGTACAGATCCGCTAAAGCTATTGCTACCAAGGTCAATATCTACGAGTCCTGAAGCATTGGATAATGAAATTGGTATGGGTCCTGTGAATTGGTTTCTTCCGGCGTAAAGATCCCGGAGATTAGGAAGAGTGAGGCCTAAGTTAGGAGGAAGGTTTCCATGCAATCTGTTAACTCCCACGACCAAACTGTAAATAGAGGAGAGATTGTATAGCTGGGGTGGAATCCTACCTGACAGTTCATTTTCACCAATGTGAAACCTCTCTAAGCTTGCCAACCGACCAAGGTCATCTGGTATGCTGCCATCCAGACTGTTTGTTGTGAGGTAAAGGTTAGTGAGAGACGAAAGGTTTCCAAGTGAAAGCGGGATGCTTCCTGTAAGATTGTTCTCACCAAGAGCCAATACAGTGAGTTTCGATAGAGAGCCAATCTCAGTTGGAATCCTCCCTGCCAATCGATTATGGTGAAGATAAAGGACTTCGAGTTTCGAACAGTGAGTCAGATTTGTTGGAATTTCTCCGGTGAGTGTGTTATTGTCCAGACCGAGATACCACAAGCGGAACAACTGGCCCATCTGTTCAGGAATCGGTCCGCTGAAGATGTTGTTTGCGAGATCGATTCTCTTGAGGAAGGTGAGGTTCCCTATGAAGGGAGAAATGGGGCCTACCAAGTTATTGTTAGTGAGATTCAAGGCAGTGACCCTTTGAGGATGGCGGCGACCATCGCAAATGACTCCTTGCCAGCGACAGAAGTGGAGAGTATGGTTCCAAGAGCTCAAGGAATGGAGAGGATCGTCGGTTATCAGATCTTTAAAGTGGAGCAAAGAAAGGTGATCGGTTTCGTTGGAGAAGTGAGCGGATGATGCGAAGAAGCATGGAAAAGAGACAAGGAGAAATGACCAAAATGCCCATAGGGTCATAGGTGGGAGCTCCATAATAGTGTTTGTGAATGAAGGAAAGCCAAAGCGAGGAGACAAATATGGAGTGGATTCTGAGCCCTGGATGACTTGAGGAGTCTACTTATAACAAAATGATCGAGACGATTTTGGTGGGTCCCAGTTTACCATTTTTTTTCCTTTAATACTGAATCAGCTCCTGTCAAAAGGGACGCCACCAGTACTTAGCTAGAGATGGACGGTCCTGTCAGGCGCTACGTGGAGCCCACCCTGTTGTATACACTTTATCCATACCGTCCATCCATTTTGAAATATCATTTTCGGGTATGAGACCAATAAATATGAAGATTGAAGGCTTAAGTGGACTACACCAAAAGAAGTAATGGGGATTAAAAGCCTACCACTGAAAACTTCTTAGGGTCCACCGTTCATTTCTACGTGATCTTATGAGGTTGGATGTAAAATAAACTTCGCGGTGGACCCTAAGAAGATTTCAACAGTAAAAGTTCAATCCCCACTGCTTCCTGTAGTGTGGTCCACTTCGGCCTTTGATCTTGCTCTTTTTTGGAATAACCTAAAATAATCTATCAAAATAAATGAACAACGTGGATAAATTAAGTATATACATCACAGTGGGCCTCACGGAGTCCTGACAGGACCGTCCGTCTCCAATGGTGGGTAGTACCCAATCCGCGTCAGTGGTGGGGTAGTACCCAATCTGCCTATCCAATCGGTGATGCAGGGGTTTTAACCACGCCCATCGATTTTGGCAAAACGCGCTCAAAAATAGGCGGATCCAATGCTCAAGTAGATCACACAAACGAAATTATATGCTTACCGTTTAAAACTTTCTAAGGCTCACCGTAATCTTTATTTGCCATCCAATCAGTTGATAAGGTTTAAAAAAAAAAAAAAAACGATCACGAGTATCATGTTGATCTAAAAATTTTGAAACCCAAAAGAAGTTTTTTAACGGGGGACACTCAATCTCCACTGCTACAATGGTGTGGTCCACCAGAGATCTGGATCTGCTTCATTTATCCGGCTCATGCTCTAAAATGAGCTGGCAAAACAGACAGTCATATATAACGCATACATTAAATTAGGCTGTAACTGCCTGACCAAGCTCGGCGTTACCTCAACCTAACCCAATCTCCTCCCCGCATCAGTTTAAGTTAATCTGATGAGTGTGCAAGCCAAGTTACATGATTCATCTGATGAGATATACAGAACCCATTGTTAAATATAAGCAAGATTGAGATGCTCATGGTCCTGCATAGATTATGAAACGTTGGATAGGGATCACAAAACAGCACAAAACAGCATGGTCTAATGATCTGAACCACACACGTTCAGGCACTTACCATGTATAGCCCATGATGTAGGAATTATGCCAGTTGATCGTTCTTACCAGCCAGTCAGAGATGATCCGTAGCTCTTTATCTAAAAACTGTACATAAGGGGCCTTAAAGAAAACCTCAGCACCCTAGTAACTTGAAAATAACCTTGAAAACAACTATAAATAAAGGGTCACATGCGCATTTTACTAACAGGCTTTTCAGCCTTTGCCCATTCACACCTGGGGCCGTCTTCGACCGGTCATGAGCTATGCTCGACTGGTCGTAGGAGCCCGCTCGACCGGTCGTGGATCGGTTCGACTCAAACTCCAGCGAGCATCGTTTTTTGGTCCCGAGGTGCTCGACCGGTCGTGGCCCATTCACGACCGGTCGTAGGGGTCGCTCGAAGGGTCGTAGTTACGCAGATTCGTTTCCGAATCCGATGCGGACTACAAATTTTACTTTTTGCAAGGATGCGGAAGGGAAGTTGCCTAACTCTATATAGGTGTTCCTAGGGCTTTTCTAGGTGTATTTGGAATATTGGAAAAATAATTCTAAGGTGTGGGAAAAGGGTTTTCTATGTTCTTCCAAGGGAGAGGTTAATATATTGCCTTGTAATCTTTGTTCTTCATAGTGGAAGTTTGCATTCGTGGTTTTTTACCCTTGTTGGGATTTTTTCACGTATATCTTGTCTTGTGGTTTGTTTGGATTGCTTTAATCTGTTTCTAGTTTATATTTCTTCTTGTTTATCGTTTGTGGGTGAGGCCGGAGATTAGATCTCGGCTCATTGCGTTGTTGGCGTACTATGTAACAACTGGTGTCAGAGCTTTTTGGTTTAGTTCTATTGGGAACGATGACAGAAGAAGGGAAAACTATAATTGAGAAGTTTGATGGTTCAAACTTTGCCTTTTGAAAGATGTAGATGGAGGATTATCTGTATCAGAAGGACCTCTATGTTCCTCTAGGAGGAAAACAGAAGAAACCAGAAAAGATGACAGATGATGAATGATTTTTACTGGATAGGAAGGCTTTAGGAACGATCCGATTCTCTTTGTCTAAAAGCGTCGCCTTCAATATATCCAAGGTGAAAACTACAAAAGCATTAATGGAAGCCCTAGTCACCATGTATGAAAAGCCCTCAGCATTCAACAAGGTTCATTATATGAAACAGCTATTCAACATGAAGATGTCAGATGGTGGGAGCGTGACTGAACATCTAAACGAGTTCAATACAGTCACGAGCCAGTTGGAATCCGTTGGCATTATTTTTTAGGATGAGGTCAGGGCGTTATTGATCTTGTCCAGTCTGGCAGACAGTTGGGAGGGTTTGGTGATTGCCGTGAGCAACTCTTCAGGGTTGACAAAGCTGAAATTTAATGATGTGGCCGGTCTAATTCTCAGCGAAGAATCTATAAGGAAGGCATCAGGAGTTTCAGGGGACTCAGGGAACGCTCTAAACGTTGAAGGAAGAGGAAGATCGCTGAACAAAGGAGGCAATAAACACGGGCGTTCTCAGTCGAGGAAGAAGTCCAAGGGACCGAAAGACAAAGACAGGTGTTGGCATTGCGGCAAGAAGGGGCACATAAAACGTAATTGCAGGGCGCTCAAGAAACAAGAAGGAAACTCTTAAGGCGGGAAGGATTCTATGAATCTGTCTGAGGAGAGCGACACAGAGGCGCTGATCTTGTATCTTGATACGAAGAATGAGTCTTGGGTTATAGACTCGGGTGCTTCGTTTCATGCCACTTCATGTAAGGAAGTTCTGCGTGATTATGTGTCAGGTGACTTTGGGAGAGTCTACCTGGGTGATGATGAGTCGTGCAGTATTGTTGGAAAGGGAGATGTTCATATAAATCAGAAAGACGGAACGACATTGAAATTGAAGGATGTCAGACATGTACCGAGTTTGAAAAGGAATCTAATCTCAGTGGGGCAGTTGACCGATATCGGTTATGTGACGACATTCACTAGTGATTCCTGGAAGATCACAAAAGGTGCCTTGGTAATATCTTGAGGCAAGAAGGAAGGTACTTTGTACGTGACTTCAGGATCGTATAGTTCACTTGCAGTATCATTAACTGGAGTGAATGGACAATTATGGCATCAGAGGCTGGGACAAATGAGTGAGAAAGGGATGAAAGTGTTATTGTCAAAAGGGAAGCTACCAGGGCTGAAGTCTATTGACTTGGAATTCTGCGAGGACTGCATGTATAACAAGCAGAAGAGGGTAAGCTTCAAGAAGATGGGATGCGTTCCAAAGACGCATCTGTTGGAGCTTGTACATACTGATGTGTGGGGACTAGCACAAGTATTATCTCTTAGTGGTTCACAATATTTTATTTCCTTTATTGATGATGCTAGTAGAAAACTATGGGTCTATATCTTAAAACATAAATATGATGTATTTGATGTATTTAAGAAGTGGAAAGTTATGGTAGAAATGAGACAGGTAAAACAGTAAAGTGTCTTAGATCTGATAATGTGAGAGAATATTGTGATAAGTTGTTTGAGGAGTATTGTGCAGCAAGTGGAATCAAACATCAAAAACTATTCCAGGGACACCGCAGCAGAATGGTGTGGCTGAGCGCATTAATAGGACCATCCTTAAGCGCGGCAGGAGCATGAGGCTACATGCAGGGTTGCCCAAGAATTTTTGGGCAGATGCTGTGAATACTGCCGCATATCTCATCAATAGAAGTCCCTCAACACCATTGGATGGTGGACTACCAGAATAAGCATGGACTGGGAAAGAAGTGAACCTTGCACATCTCAAAGTGTTCGGTTGCACTTCATATGTTCACATTGATGCAGAGCAAAGAAACAAGCTGGATGGGAAGTCCAGGAGGTGCACGTTTATAGGCTACGGGCAGCATGATTTTGGCTACAGGTTTTGGGATGCAGAAAATAGAAAAATCATCAGAAGTAAGGACGTAATCTTCAATGAAAAAGTGATGCAAAAGGACAGTGTGGAGGAAAACAAGGCCGAAAAAAAAGAATTTGTAGAGTTGGAAGAGTTACCGAACACGGGTGTTACAGCGCTAAAGGATGATCATGCACAAGAGCATTATGAGGCAGAGTCGCATACACCGGTTGTGAGGAGGTCTACTCAGGAGAGGAGATCCACGGTCCGATACTCACCCTCCTTACATTATCTACTGCTAACAGATAATGGTGAACCAGAATGTTTTGAAGAGGCGTTATAGTTAGATACATGGGTTAAGTGGGAGTAGGCCATGGATGATGAGATGGACTCTCTTGAGTCTAATCATACATGGGAGCTAAGGCCATGGATGATGAGATGGACTCTCTTGAGTCTAATCATACATGGGAGCTAGTCACTCTACCTAAGGGTAAGAAACCTCTTCATAACAAGTGGGTTTACAGACTGAAGGAGGAGCATGATGGTTCGAAATGATACAAGGCTAGATTGGTTGTAAAAAGGTTTCAATAAAAGGCAGGTATCTATTTCACTGAAATATTTTCACCTGTGGTGAAAATGTCTACGATTCGTATGGTCTTGAGTATAATGGCTACAGAGGACTTACATCTAGAGCAGCTAGATATTAAGACAGCCTTTCTTCATGGGGACCTTGAAGAAGAAATATATATGCATCAGCCGACAGGATACGTGGCACAAGGGTGAAAATGTCTAGGTGTATTTGAAATATTGGGAAAATAATTTTAAGGTGTGGGAAAAGGGTTTTCTATGTTCTTCTAAGGGAGAGGTTAGTATATTGCCTTGTAATCTTTGTTCTTCATAGTGGAAGTTTGCATCCATGGTTTTTTACCCTTGTTGGGGTTTTTCCACGTATATCTTGTCTTGTGGTTTGTTTGGATTGCTTTAATCTGTTTCTAGTTTATATTTCTTCTTGTTTATCGTTTGTGGGTGAGGCCTAAGATTAGATCTCGGCTCACTGCGTTGTTGGCGTGCTGTGCAACACTCAATTGGACCAATCCTCCCCCAGCCATAAGCTTATTGTCTTTGGCCACCTCCCTGAACTCTTTCCTACTAGTGGACTGCTAGATCACTTTGAGATCAGCCATAAGGGTCCATAAGCTTATTGTCTTTGACCACCTCCCTGAATTCTTTCCTACTAGTGGACTGCTAGATCACTTTGAGATCAGCCATCTGAGTTCTCTTCTCTTAACTTTTATTTGAAACCAACTAATTGCAAACAAGGAAAAAGTTGAACTCTCCATATCTAATCCAGGTCTTCATGAATCATTTACATTTCTAGGCCTTCCGGGTCAATTACTGGGAATCTCTACTGGATCCAGAAGAAGGTCAAAAACAGTAAATAGTCCGCACTTAATAGGAAAAAGTAAATTCATTGGCTAACTATGATGACCAATCAGCATTAACTTTGATCCTCGGCCCATCTACATTATAGTATCCACCAGATTAAACGGTTGGGATCGATCATCTGAACAAGAACATACAAGGATGTCCAACAGATGGGTTGAGGCAGGGCAAGCCAAATGTTCCCCATTTTTATCTTTGATGCAACACACCTAACTTATGGATCAACTAATTTTAGGATCTAGGCCTGTGTAGAGCAGTGCATCTAATGAAGATCTATCTCACTTAAACGTCACAATAGGCCCCATATAGCTTCAATGTATTGTAACTCAAATCCATTCAAACCATTAAATGTGTAATCTCTTGTTAGGCCCAGGGCTAAAAAACAGGCTAACATTTAATTCAGATGAACCACACACCAAAGTAACAGTTGGGAAAAAAGAGATGCCTTATCTCCTCTGCCATATAGAAAAGTAAATTTGGCCATGGAGAAACCATGCCTTGTTTGAGAAAACAACGACAAACAACACCGACTTGAAACCGACTTCAATTTTCATACTTTTGTTACACTACGGCTACTGCTGACTGTATCCTTCGGTTGTACCAAACATCACTTCGATTGACCGAATTAGTCTCTCAGTTATAGTCAAATTTTCTCAATTTACATCTAAAGTCTCTATCTTTCTTAGGTCGCATCGAACCAGCCTTTGGTCACACTGAAGGTCGAGCGGAATTATGTTTGAAAATCACAATTTATTGCTAAACTATTTTGTGCACTAAATGTCGAACAGAATTATGTATGAAAATCACAGTTTCTTGCTGGGCTATTTTGTGCACTTTCAGTCGGACTGAACCAACTGAACAATCTGTTATTTTTGTGGGACACACTAAAGGAAAAGGTGGGTAGGAAAATTCCTATCGTTGAAACCTCCCTAGGGTTAATAGTGATGTTTAGATGCCATCAGTACCGTTCATACTGTCATTCCTGTTAGTGCACTCATTTTTGCACCATGGTTTGTCAATCATATAAGCCATTGTGTCATATAGTCGATTGAGCCTTTGGAAAGTGAAGACCGAAGACACAAGCAGAGCAAAAGCATCAAGGAGCATTACAGGTAAAAGAGATACCTTGGTGACCATAACCCTTAACCCAAAACAACCATATACCCTCTACATGATCTTGACTTAATAAGAATATTAATTTGATTATCCCTTAGCCTTATGAGACCAAGAAAATCATGATAAAGAAGGTTAGAAGAGGTACGGATTTGCTGTATAAAAGATAACCCAAAACAGCAGATTCGATGGCATGTTCGATGGCATCGAGCTGCCATCGAACAGTATTCGATGGCGTCGAAACCTGGTCAATGGCATCGATTGAGAATCAAGGAAGTCCATCAACCAATCGGGAAATTTGGTTGGAATTCTCAATGGCATCAATTTGAGATCCAGATTTATCCAGCAAGGTTCTTGAAACTTCTCCTGATTTTCTCAATAGCATCGAAGTTATTTCGATGTCATCGAAGATTGTTCTTTGATGGCATCAACAAGACCATTTTCTGCCCGTTTTGTGACCGTTGGAGCTCGAACTTTTTATAAAAGACAGTCGGTTCTTGGGCATTTGTATGGATTTTTAGAGCAATATAAGGTAGGGTGATTCCATATGCAAATCCTTCATCCTGCCATGTCCTTTAATATTACAATCTAATGAGGATTACAACCTCAACATTGAGATGTGCTTGAACTCCTCCATTTTCTAGAGATTAGATTTAAGCATTCTTGGTAAATTATTGTCCAACTCTTCTAAGAGACTCATCTAGTTAAATCCATTAGGATAAACAACTACCCATTAGTTGTAGAAGATTCAACCCACTCCTATCACCTTGGTCATCTTAAAGAACATCATATGCAAGGTGATTGATCGTGGAACTGAAGCCTTGGCGAAGCATTGACAGCATGATAGGGGGAGCATCGGGAAACTGATTGAAGCACAGGAGAGCAGAGATCAAGCGACCCAAGAGGAGCATCAAAAGGGACTCAATCCGACAAGTAAGTGTCAAGTGTAAGAGTCCATTTTGAACACCTTCCTTGTGTAGGTTGGAGTGTAAGAGTTTGTGTTCTAAACTCACTCAGGTTCGGGATTAGGACCTTGGCCTATGTGGCCTAAATTGTCAGGTTCGGGATTAGGACCCTTGTCCCCGTGCAGGACATAAACTTGGGTGCTTATGTAGGACCCTTGGTCTTGTGTAAGGCATAAACTACAGAGTCCTTGTGTAGGGTTGTAAAGGTTAGAGGTTAACCTTATTTAAAACCTCTGATAGTGAAATTCGGTACACTAATGGGTTGAGTGCGTCTGTCGGGAGTAGAGTAGGCATGTAGCCGAACCACTATATATAATTGTGTTTGGGATTACTATTTACGCATTTATTCAACTATGCTTATGTGTCTTGAATGTTTAAATATGATGCATGATTATATGAATGTTTAGGATTGATAGGAATCACATCCCACACACTCTTGCTTAACTTGCATATCTAGTGTAGCCTATGTGATTGGTGTAAGTGCTATGTTGTAATTCTAGCACCCAGTATTGTCAAATTTTGTTGTGTCAAACCACTTGGAGTCAGTATCTTGTTATAATAAAATGGAAAGTTCAAGATCACCATCGTCAACTCTTCTACATTTTCAAGTTGAAGAACATTGACAAAGATCTAACACAAGCTCAAGTACAAGAACAAAAATTCAAAGCTCAAGTTAAAGTTCATGATCACCACCTTATGTCTCAAAAACACAAGCTCTAGCTTATGCTCAAGTTCAAGACTACAAAGGCCAAGCTTCACGTACTTCAAGATAATCGAGTTACCGAAGCGATCGAAGTTTCGATGTTTCAAACTCACATTTAAGATATGAATTACCTTAGACTGATCATAGGTTAGGCCATGTTAATTGCATATTAAATTTGGGTCATTGTATAAGTTTATAGGCCTTTCTTCGACTAGTCCCAACATTTGTTCGACTTGTCCAGGCACTGGCTCGACCAGTCCAGGGATTTTTTCGACCAGTCCACGTTTTGCTGAAGATTTCTCAGATTTTCTATTGGACTCTTGACCAGTCGTGCACACTGCTCGACCAGTCGAGTGAACAGTGCTCGACCAGTCATGCAGTGATCAACTCAAAGTCCAGCAAGCTTTTCTGGTCCCACTCGACCAATCGAGCAGGTCACTCAACTAGTTGAGTAACGGGTTTATCCTATCGCGCCAGAATTTTTGAAAATTGGTTGGTGCTTCGACGAGTCGAACCGAACCTTAGACCAATCGAGGGAACAAAATTTCTGCCTATAAATAGAGGACATTTCTCAGAATTATTCATCAATTCCAAGCATAATCAAGCCATCACTCTGAGTGATAAGTCCCTGCAATTGTGAAGCTATTACTTATTCATTTTAGATTCTTTTATAGCTTTTTTGTATTTGATTTTGAGATCTCTTTATTTAATTCTATTCTATTAAAAAGGGAATTTTGATTTACCCTTTTGATATCAAAATCAAATCAAGCTAGCCCCAGGTTGATTTAATTTAAAAATCATTTAGACTTAGAACCCTTTCATTTGTGAGATTGGACATTGAACATCTAATTCTACATTAAATTGATTCTACCAGGCTACATCGGAAGAAGAATCTTCAAAGAAGTACAATTTCATTTCCTGTATTTTTGGTTTGTGAGATTCAGCTAGGAAAATCTCATTGTGGGGTTTTTGTGATTGTGTAAGCCCATTTGAAAAACACAATTGTGAAGGTTAAAAGGTGAACCTTGAAAAATCTTATTTTTTAGTGAAAGCCAATATCTCGTGAGTGTGGATATTGGGAGTGGCGTAGTTGTGTGGCTGTTTACGAACAGTTGGTGTACACACACAAACCACTATAATTCTTGGAGTTTGGATGATGGTTGTGATCTATATGTGGTGCTGAATGTTGTAATTTTCTTTATGCGCTTGTGGTGAATGTTGTAATAATTTAGTTTATTTCCTTTGCCTCATTCTTAGTTTGAGGTTTTGATACTTACCAACGTTCTAGACATCAGGTTTTCCTACCATAAACCTTGGTTTTTGGTGAAAGGTGTTCCTTAGAACTCAGTTTGTATCAACCTCATAAGACTAGTGCATTCGAGGTTGTTATTTCAATGTGCTATCTGTCTTTGTATTCCGCATTTATTTTTATTTTGCATAGTCCTATTCACCCCCACCCCTCCTAGGACTTTGAGCTCGGCCTTTTCAAGTGGTATCAGAGCCTAATAGCTCATTCATTTGGATTTATTTCCTGAACTAAGCGATCTCGAGCTTTTAATATGTCAAATTTTAATAGCCCCTCTATTACTAGGCCTCCACCTTTTAATGGCTCCAATTATGCTTATTCGAAAGACAGGATGAGGATCTTTTTGAGGTCCATTGATGAAAGCGTGTGGCAAGCCACAGTGACTAGATGGAACCCACCCACGCCTGAAGTTCTAGGCACTGATGAACTAAGTCTGTTAAAGTTACACCTTATTATTCATGGACCACTCTTCAGAAAAATGAGAGTAGTGTCAATGCCAAAGCTTTAAATGCAATCACTTGCGCACTATCACAGATGAATTAAAAAGAATTATATCTTGTGATACTGCAAAGCAAGCCTAAGATATCTTAGAAATGACACACGAGGGTACGACTATCGTCAAAAAGTCAAAACTTCAAATCCTCACCACTAGGTTTGAGGAAATGCATATGGAAGAAAGTGAAACATTCATGGACTTTTATACTAAATTGAAGACATAATCAACCCAATGTGGGGTCTTGGAGATAACATCCTAGAAAGTAAAGTTTGTGCAAAGATACTGCGCTCATTGCCTGAAAGGTTCAATTCTAAGGTGACTGCCATTCAGGAACTTCGTGACACGGATAATATGAGGGTTGAAGAGCTTGTTGGTTCTTTACAAACCTACGAGTTGAATTTCAAGGCTCCTAAAGGTAAGTCCATAGCCCTTAAGTCATCTAAATGTATTTCTCAAGATAATACTAGTAATTCTGATTGTGAAAGTTCAGAGGATGATATGGCACTATTAGCTAAGAAGTTTTATAAGATTTTCGAAAGCAAAAAGAGAGTTGATTTTCAAAAACCCTCTAAGAAGAAAAAGAGTAAATCTAAAAATTGGAAATCTCTTAAAGACAGTCAATGCTTCAACTGCCGTGAATACAGGCATTTGCCAAACAAGTGTCCAAAGAAGGACAAATCAAAGAAGAAAAGTATGTTGGCCACATGGGATGAATCGTCTTGCTCGGAAGTCTCTTCTAAGTCAAATGATTCAGAACCCGAATCTACTAATGAGATCAAGGCCTAAATGACTCTAGCCAGAGTCACTTCCACAGATAGTTGTGATTCAACTTATAATGAAAATCTAAGGAGTGACCCTGAAAACAATGAAGATTTACAAGATGCCTATAATGCCCTATACGGGGAAAGTTGTAAGACAGCTGTAAAACTTAAACTTCAAAAAGAAAAGTTTTTTAAGTTAAAAGAAAATTTTGAAAACTTAATTTTAGAAAAATCACATCTTTTTGATTGTTTTGAAAGACTAAATGTGATTTAGATTTCAAAACGTCCCAAGTTGAAAATCTAAAATCAGAAAATGAAAAACAAAAAAACTAGAAGTCTCTTCTCTCTTAAGTTCAAAGGATACTTGGAGGTACGCCCAGGGTGATCCTAAACTAGAAAATTGCTAACCGGATCAAGGAAATGTGGAGATAGATCTGGTCTGGGCTATGATAAAAATACACCTCTAAAAAATAAGATTACTCCTCCTAAGTTTGTTAAAGGAGAGCCCTTCAACTCAAAAAGGAAAAGTCTGAATCAAAATGGTTTTAAAAATCCTAAAACTTCTCAAGCTACAAAACCTAAAAATAACCATATCAATTTTAGATATCAGAATTATAACCCCTTAGCTGAAAAAATTGTGGATCTACTCAAGGAGCTTGAAAAATCTAACTCTAATGGTAGAATGTATAACAACTATGAGTACAGAAAAACTAATAGTGCTCCAAAACCCAAAATGGTAATGAAATGGGTCCCTAAAGTTACTTGTCTGGTTACCCACACTGCTTTCAAGGCTTCGAGTCAATCAAAGTGGTACCTAAACAGTGGTTGCTCTAGACACATGACAGGTGGTAAAGATTTGTTCACCAACTTCAAAGATATGACTGATGGTGAACAAATCTTTACCACCTTTTGTGATGGTAGCAACTGCAGAATAATTGGCCAAGGTACGGTTCAACTCTTTAATCTTCCTCCTTTTGAGAATGTTTTGTTTATAGAAGGTCTTAAACATAATCTCTTAAGCATTTCTCAAATATGCGAGAATAAACAGTGTAAAATTCACTAATCAAGGATGTGAGATTTCTAATGAGAAAGGTTTTGTGATATTGACTGGTCGTAGAACATCTAAGAATTGCTATATAGTTAGTGACTCTAGCTTATCTAAATTATCGTGTTACATGGTCCAAACCAATGAGACCGAATTATGGCATAAACGCCTTGGGCATGTATACTACCGAAATCTATATAGAGTGAGCAAAGGAGAGTTAATAAGAGGTCTACCCAAATTAAAGAAAATGGACAAAATTTGTGGTGAATGTCAAATTGGGAAGCAAACTAGGAGTAGTCATAAGAAAGTGAACTCTAGTGCCACATTTAAACCCCTTCAACTCCTCCAGATGGATCTCGTTAGACCTACCATAAAGGAGAGTCGAGGTGGAAAGAAATATTTTCTGGTAATTGTGGTGACTTTACCAGATATACATAGGTAGCTTTCATGAGAGAGAAGTCTGAAACTCTCGATGAAGTGAAAAGAATACTCAAGCGTATCCAAACTGAGAAGGATTCAAATGTTTCAAAAATCTGAAGTGACCATGGATTGGAATTTGATAATAGCAATTTTGAGAAGTTCTGTAGCGATCACGGGATATCGCGTGAATTTTCTGCACCTAAGACACCTCAACAAAATGGGGTTGTTGAAAGCAAAAACCATGTGCTTCAAGAAATGGCCAATGTTATTTTAGATAGCATGAAATTACCTAAAAATCTATGGGCTGAAGCTGTGAACACTGCATGCTATATAATAAACTGTGTTTATACTAGAAAACCAAATGATAAGACTGCATATGAACTGTGGTTCAATAATAAGCCCACAGTCAAATACTTTTGAGTTTTTGGCAGCAAGTGCTATTTTTTGTGTGACCACGAAAATTTAGGGAAGTTCGACGCTAAAAGTGACGAAGGAATTTTTCTAGGGTATGCTTTAAATAGTCGAGCGTATCGAGTTCTCAACAAGAGAACCAGTGTTATTCAAGAGTCTATTAATGTGGTTATAGATGATCACCTAAATACACCTGTCTCTAGTTCAGAAGATGATAAAGTCTATATATTTGATAAACCAGACTCTTCATCCAGTCAAAATGACACTGAACTACGGTCAGTTAAAGACCATCCAACTAATCAAATTCTTGGGAACCCTCTCACTGGTGTATACACTCGTAAATAATTAAAAAACATATATAATTATATGTGCTTCACTTTCCGAATTGAGCCAACCAATGTAAAAGAAGCACTTACTGATGAAAACTGGATAGTAGCCATGCAAGATGAACAAAATCAATTTATAATGAATGATGTGTGGTATTTGGTTCCTAGACCTAATGATAAACAGATAATTGGAACTAAGTGGATCTTTAAAAATAAATCTAATGAATTAGAAAATATTATAAGAAAAATAAGGCAAGACTGGTTGTACAAGGGTACACTCAGATAGAAGGCATCAATTATGATGAAACCTTTACCCCAGTAGCTCGTCTTGAATCTATCAGATTATTTATATCTATTGCTTGTTTCAAAAATTTTAAAATCTATCAAATGGATGTCAAGAGTGCTTTCTTGAATGGTGATTTACATGAGGAAGTATATGTAAAACAAACTAAGATTTTTAAGACCCTAAATACACTGATCATGTTTATCGCATGAAAAAGGCACTCTATGGTTTAAAACAAGCTCCAAGGGTACGGTATGAGAAGCTAAATAAGTTATTACTAAGTCATAACTTTATAATGGGGAGTGTTGATAAGACACTGTTTGTAAAGAAACACAATGATCACATGCTCATAGTACAGATATATGTTGATGATATTATTTATGGTTCTACATATTCTAACTTGACTACTGAGTTTGCAAAGTTGATGAAGTCCAAGTTTGAAATGAGCATGGTTGGATAACTGAACTACTTTTTAGGTTTATAAGTGAAATAACTTGAAGACTGGATTTTTATTTCTCAAACCAAGTATGCTCTAAACTTGGTGAAGAAGTTTGGTTTTGAGAGTGGCAAAAACTTTAATACTCTTACGAGTACGACTTTGAAGCTCTCTAAGGATGCAACAGGTAAAAGTGTAGATCCTAGGTTGTATCGTAGTATGATTGGTAGCTTATTATATTTAACTGCGAGAAGACCTGATATAGCATTCAGCATAGGTATTTGTGCTAGATATCAATCAGATCCTAAGAAATCTCACCTGATTGTTGTCAAACAAATTATGAGATATGTCACAAGCTCGGCCAATCTTGGCGTTTAGTATCCATATGATACTGATGTTCAATTAGCTGGTTATACGGATGTTGACTAGGCTGGTAATATGGATAACCGAAAGTCTACAAGCGGTGGATGTTTTTATGTCAGGAACTGTTTAGTTTCATGGCATAGCAAGAAATAGAATTTTGTATCGCTATCCATAGCCGAGGCTGAATATTTTACAGCCGGAAATGCATGCACACAGCTTGTGTGGATGAAAAGAATGTTAAATGACTATGAATTTGTGCAAGATACTATGGTACTGTATTGCGATAACTCTAGCGCAATCAATATCTCTAAGAATCCCATCCAGCACTCACGAACCAAGCATATTGACATTAGATACCATTACATTCATGAATTAGTGGAAGATAAAATTATTTCATTGGATTATGTTCAAACTGAAAATCAACGTGCAAATATTTTCACCAAACCTCTTCACAGAAACAGGTTCTCTAAATTAAAATTGGATATTAGTTTGTGTAATTTGATCTAAAATTATTATGTCGGCTTGTACTATTTTTTGCATATTTTTATTTTTACAAATTTTTGGATTTTAAAAATTAATAAAATTGAGAATTTTTTCTACACGACCAGTCGAGTACACACTCAACCAGTCGTGGCACGACCAGTTGAGTATGTACTCGACCAGTCAAGATGCGTGGTTGGGTTGCTTTTAATGTGAAAAAAAATCACTTTTTCTTCACTTTCTTCATCTTCTCCAACAGCCCCTTTTCCGACCAGTCGAACCCACTTCCGAATACAACTTGGTTAGTGCGTCATTTTCATTTTTGTTTCGGATTTAGGTTCCTTACGTCTCTATTTGCTTGATTCTAAAGCTTATTTCAAGTTTTCTAGTGATTTCCTTGCATTTTTTGAATAAAATCTAATTTGTGTGAAACCCTTAAATCCTTCTTACATTCTATTTTTGCTTCTTGCAATGGAAGGTAAAACTAAGAAGAAAACAACTCGTGGTCCTTCTTCTTCCCATTCCGCACCTATTGCGGTGCGTACTCTTCGACCACCCCAAGAGGACCCGAAATATGTGTTGGACATCCGTCTCCGTAACATCATTGTTGAACGGACTGTTAATTCCAACCATTTGGTTCAGTTTAATATCATTCCCCTCCTTGTGGCTGTAAGATGTGATAACATACTGAATTAGGGTGGACTCACATATCGGTCCATTGCACAAGCTATGTATGCATGTATTAGTGATGTTTCTATTGAAAATTTAACCTTCACTATTATATTTAGAGAAGGTACATTTCCAATAGATCGTCATTTAATCTCTAGCTTGATGGATATACCAGTTAATGATGAAGGGATTCCAATATCCACATTAGCTGAGAGATTGAATGAATCTGAAAAATGTCTTTTAACAAGAAATTTATGCAACATGAACTCAGAATGGAATTCCGGGATTGAGCTCCATGCTAATCAGATGTTACCTGGATATAGAGTACTTCATCGTATCTTTATTTCTAATGTTTACCCTAGATCTGGTAACAAGGCTGAATTAACTTCTTTCATGGTGCACATTCTTCATTCTGTTGTTTCTGGTATTTAAGTGTGTCTTCCTTCATTAATTTGTTATTTTATAATCCAATTTCATTTACACCCGGGGCATAGCGATATTCCTTTCACTTATTTGATGACCGCCTTTGCTACTCATTGTGACGTGGTCATGCCATCTGGAGAAGCTCCTATTTCCCTTCCATTCAACAACTCAAATATCAATAAGATGAAATTGGAGTTGGCTCCTGGTCAAGTTGACAGGGATGTTGGAGGAGCTAGAGAAGAAGTTGGAGAGGAAGAGGCACTACCCACTGACGACGTGAATATGGATGATCTGTTTGATGAGTTAGAATCTGATTGAGGCTGTTCCTGATTTTCAGCCATCTGATTTTGATGAGCGGTTGAGCACCTTAGAAGAGAAGGTGGAAGGTCTACATGTATCCCATGAAACTCAATTTAAATATATGAGCAAATACCTTCGTCACATTAATAAGGGATTACATCAAATTAACCCATCTATTCCTCCACCGTCTTCTTTTGGTTCTGACCAGTGTTTTTATCTATGCCAAGCATGTATTAAAATCTTAAACTTTACTTTTGCTTGGATTATCCTTGAACATGTTTTTATTTGCTACTCTATGGACATGTTTATGCTTGATGATGATTGAACATGATGCTATTCTACTAATATTAACTATCTTAACTCATACTCTTCTTTTACATTTTTACTTCAATCATCTATGAATTTCAGTTACTTTCCTTTGCCATATTGTGACAAAAGGGGGGAGAAATGTGATTGGAATGGTATATGAGTGGTATATGATGATTGTTGGATGTGGGTTGTAGAGACATATGTGTATGAAATGTGTATGGAAATGCATATATATTTTTTTTTGTTTGGATATGTACAGGTACTCTACAAATCACCTTACCTGAATTAAAGGGGAGTAATGGATTGAGGGGGAGTAGTAGTAACATTGCCTTGCGATGTGTATAAACTAGTGCATGATTCTTTAGTTGGTTTTGTCACAAATTTGACAAAGGGGGAGATTGTAAGTGTTATGTTGTAATTCTAACACCTTGTATTGTCAAACTTTGTTTTGTCAAACCACTTGGAGTCAGTATCTTGTTATGATAAGATGGAAAGTTCAAGATCACCATCGTCAACTCTTTGACATTTTCAAGTTGAAGATCATTCCCAAAGATTGAACACAAGCTCAAGTACAAGAACAGAAATTCAAAGCTCAAGTTAAAGTTCATGATCACCATCTTATGTCTCAAGACCACAAGCTCTAGCTCATGCTCAAGTTCAAGACTACGAGGTCAAGCTTCATGTTCTTCAAGATAATCGAGTTACTGAAGTGATCTATGTTTTGATGTTTCAAACTCACATTTAAGGTTGAATGACCCTAGATTGACCATAGGTTATGTCATGTTAATTGCATATTAAATTTGGGTCATTGTATAATTTTATAGGCCTTTCTTCGACTAGTCCTAGCCTTTGTTCGACTAGTCTAGGCACTGGCTCGACCAGTCCAGGGATTTTTACGACTAGTCCAAGTTTTATTGAAGATTTTTTTGGATTTTCTGTTCGACTCTCGACCAGTCGTGCACACTGCTCGACCAATCGAGTGAACAGTGCTCGACCAGTCGTGCAGTACTTGACTCAAAGTCCAGCAAGTTTTTATGGTTCCACTTGACCAGTCGAGTAACGGATTTATCCTATTGTGCCAGAATTTTTGAAAATTGGTTGGTGTTTTGATGAGTCGAACTGAACCTTAGACCTGTCGAGGGAACAAAATTTATGCCTATAAATAGAGGACATTTTTCAGAATTATTCATCAATTCCAAGCCTAATCAAGTCATCACTCTGAGTGATAAGTCCCTGCAATTGTGAAGCTATTACTTATTCATTTTAGATTCTTTTATAGCTTTTTTGTATTTGATTTTGAGATCTCTTTATTCAATTCTATTCTATTAAAAAGAGAATTTTGATTTACCCTTTTAAGATCAAAATCAAACCAAGCTAGCCCCAGATTGATTTAATTTAAAAATCATTTAGACTTAGAACCCTTTCATTTGTGAGATTGGACATTGAACATCTACGTCTACATCGAATTGGTTCTACCGGGCTACATCGGAAGAAGAATCTTCAAAAAATTACAATTTCATTTTCTATATTTTTAGTTTGTGAGATTCAGCCAGGAAAATCTTATTGTGGGGTTTTTGTGATTGTGTAAGCCCATTTGAAAAACACAATTGTGAAGGTTTTAAGGTGAACCTTGGAAAACCTTATTTCTTAGTGAAAGCCAATATCCAGTGGATGTGGATATTAGGAGTGGAGCAGTTGTGTGGCTATTTGTGAACAATTGGTGTACACACACGAACCACTATAATTCTCGGAGTTTGGATGATGGTCGTGATGACTGGTCGAGTAGACTGCTCAACTGGTCGAGTGGGCCGCTCTACCGATCGAGCGGTGCTCGACTCAAAGTCCAGCAAGCTAATGTTTTAGAATTCCGCAGTGCTTGACCAATCGAGTAGGGTGCTCGACCAGTCGAGTGGGCCGCTCGACCAGTTGAGGCCCTTGCTCGACTAGTCGAGGCTACACAGACCCTAGTCCGAATTTGGTACGGACTACGTAAATTTGAGGCAGTTTCACAAAAGTGCAGAAGGCAAGTTGCCTAAACTACTAGGGCTATTCTAGGGTATTCTAAGGTGTATACAAAGGGTTTTTTATATACATCCAAAGAAAAAAAGGGTTATCTCTGTGCAAGGGAGCATTGAGAAAGTTAGTATATTTCTTGTAACTTCATTTTCTTCATAGTGCAAGTTTGCACCCGGGTTTTTTTACCCTTGTTAAGGTTTTTTTCACGTATATTATGTCGTGTGGTTTGTTGGTATCCTTTGATTCTACCTCTAGATTATATTTCTTCTTGTTTATTGTTTGTGGGTGAGACCGGAGATTGGATCTCGATTCACTTGTGTTGTTGGCGTGCTATACAACAGCTGGTATCAAAGCTATTGGTTTAGTTTAAGGAACGATGACAGAAGAAGGGAAGACTAGAATTGAGAAGTTTGATGATTCAAACTTTGCCTTTAAGCAGATGCAGATGGAGGATTATCTATATCAGAAGGACCTCTATATTCCTCTAGGAGGAAAAGAGAAAAAATCAGAGAAGATGACAGATGATGAATGGTGTTTTTTGGATCGGAAGCCTTTTGGAATGATCCACCTCTCTTTGTCTAAGAGCGTCGCCTTCAATATATCCAAGGTGAAGAATACAAAAGAATTAATGCAAGCCCTAACTACGATGTATGAGAAATGTAACGTCTCAAAAAAATCCGTACAAAGACCCAAGTTCTACCTCAGGCAAAAATCGCTCAGGACCAAATCCTTTAGAAATTAAATAAAAATTAATTAAGTGTTAAACTAAATTATCTGTGAAATTAGCTTGAACCACTTTAAATACGACCTGCAAGACCCAAAACGTGTAGAATCGTTGACGCTACATTACCCTGAAACTTAGAATCAATCTCAAAACTTGGTTGCTCTCGGGAGCACACCGAAACTCCGTGTCGGACCTGTACTGCACATCGAAAGTCTGATTACCGCGAGACTATACGAATATGACTGCCTTACTGGGCCTGACGACTATTTCAGAAATCAAGTCCAGATAGTATCCAGAAACGCACAACTTTAGCCCGGAGTGAAGTGTGTGAGAAACACAAATATCTTTAAAAAATGTACTCAGATTTAAGTAAACTGGGTCGTTCACTTGCGGGACAATTCTAAGGTTTCAGACCGTCAGAATCTTACCCAAATACACCCTCGGATTAGGAAAATTTTCATACACAGGTCAGTGCACTTGTGGCCCTGATCGAGTGGCGATGACCATTGAACTGAAACTGGTCCTTTGCGGTCATCTCGTAAATTCGATCAGACCGAAAACTTAACCTGACCTAGATTCAATGTCAAAGAACTTTCCCCAGATCGTATGTAAAAAGGGGCCTCCAGATGTGCTCCGTTAGACCGAAACAGCCACTCTTTGGCTATAACCTGTATATCATGGCCCTAGGGCCATTCCCATTAGTTCTGGGCCTATATAAGGGTCTTTACCCACCCCTCTCTCATTCCATACAAATTATAAACCCTAAGAGAGAAAAGAGAGAGAAAATGAAGGAGAAAGTGGAGAAGTGAGAGAGCGAGTGTGAGATAGTTTCAGGGATTCGATCTCACTACTCCACATACGTAACTACCGCTTCCGTGTCGCTATACCGGAGATTTTGATTCTGTTCTTGGGTAAGAACCCTAACCCTAACCTATTTTAGGAATCCAAATACGTAGATCAGTGAAATAGCTAACCCGTTTTATTGATTAGGTATCCAAAGTCTAGTTTACAAGGCGAGAGTGTTCAAACTGAATCTGTTACGAGTTTACCAGTGAAATGTGCAGACTATAAACGTTTAGGTTATGGTTTTCAAGGCTGTCAATGTCAATTAATGATTTATAACTGACTTGGTTGCCATTTTACATGCTAGATATGATGTTTCCCTCGCTTTACAGACATATATGAACTATGTTGAATATAGTGTAATTCATGTGTTTGTTGAAATATTGAATGAGTATGGAATTTGGATTCGTGCTTGCCATGATTATTCGTCGAGGATATATGATTGTTGTACAGGTGACAACTCCTTGGTGAAAGGATTTGCCCTAATACATGTTATAACCAACATACGTCATGTATGTTAAAGTCTGTAGTCTAAGTGTTTGTAAAAATGTTTGAATGGGTATGGAATTTGGATTCATGCTTGCCATGATTATCCGTCATGGATATATGATTGTTGTATATGTGACAACACCTTAGTGAAAGGATTTGCCCTAATACATGTTATGACCAACATACGTCATATATGTTGAAGTGTGTAGTCTAAGTGTTTGTAAAAATGTTTGAACGGGTATGGAATTTGGATTCGTGCTTGCCATGATTATCCGTCATAGATATATGATTGTTGTATATGTGACAACTCCTTGGTGAAAGGATTTGCCCTAATACATGTTATGACCAACATACGTCATGTATGTTGAAGTGTGTAGTCTAAGTGTTTGTAAAAATGTTTGAATGGGTATGGAATTTGGATTCGTGCTTACCATGATAATCCGTCGTGGATATATGATTATTGTATATGTGACAACTCCTTGGTGAAAGGATTTGCCCTAATACATGCTATGACCAACATACGTCATGTATGTTGAAGTGCGTAGTCTAAGTGTTTGTAGAAATGTCTGAATGAGTAAATATTTGGTAAATTGTATTTTATATGGGTATTGAGATAAGATTCTCAACTACCTTAGCTATGTGTATAAATCCATTCAGGTAACTTAGATTATTTGATGTGATTTACGTATGAAATGTATAGGTGTGAAAGCATGTTTACTTGTACTTCATAAAAATGCTCAAGTGGTTCCTTTGTTTGAATTAATTGTTTATTGCTGATATGCCTATCATATATGCTTTCCTGTTATGTTTAAGTATGTTTGGGACTGCTACATAGTCCAGGCTATCGGTAACAACTCCCGATCGATTGGCGGAGTTAATTTCGCCACCACAGATATGTTCGAGGAATCTGAGTCGTATGGAGATTGCCGGCAGTGGTTGGGCCACACGGAGTGCTTATGCGCTCTATGTCGACCAATTCAACGTACGCTCGTACCAATCGAGCTTGTCAAGCAACCCGATCTGCCCATTGTATGTTTACCATGTATGGACGCAACTGCTTGAATCTAAGGTACTACTTACCGATGAAAACCCGTTTAACCTTAGTACCACGATCCGCTAAGACTCATGAGCCGGGCATGGTGGTATGGGACATCGTGGTCGAGCTGTCGGCCTATGCTGGGATGACGAGCCTCCCTGTAGTGTCTAGTGAGCAAACCAAACTCATGAGCCGGATATGGTGGTATGGGACACTGTATTTGAGTTGCCGGCCTACACTAAGGTGACGAGCCTTCCCCATAGTGACCGCGAGTATAAACAAGGCCTACGTCGTGGTGACGAGCTTCCCGTAGTGATCTGAACTTGCCTGTCCACTGTTTTCAATTAGGGGTGACGTTGCCCTATAACTTGTCTATCATATGTGATGAGCTATGATTG
This sequence comes from Magnolia officinalis, assembly GCA_021015155.1. Lineage (NCBI taxonomy): Eukaryota > Viridiplantae > Streptophyta > Magnoliopsida > Magnoliales > Magnoliaceae > Magnolia > Magnolia officinalis. The sequence continues at coordinate 42,948,654 of JAJHSJ010000015.1, forward strand.
ACGACCCTAGATAGATCATTGTTTGGGTAAGTGATATAAAGGGAGGTACCTTAGTTTTCCGAACCTACTATATGACTAAACCTAATTAAGTATTGGCTAACACGATCATGCACCACACTGCATGTGCTTTGGCGAGGAAGCGCACGTTTCAGGAGGATGTCATGGGCGAACGTGAGATGAAGTCGCTGAGGGAGTATAGGTGAGGGCATGCATCATTATCGCATATCATTCTTGCATTAACAAGATTAATCTAGGACATGATTGTTGTACTGCTTTATCATTATTGCTTGACTAAATTAATAACATGTTAACATTTGCCTTATAGTTCCACCGAGTTGATCACTCACTCCCACTCTGGGACGGTGTTTTAAAACACCACCAGACTCTAACTTAGTTGCAGATGATGGCGCAGCTTATGAAGTGGAGCCTGATTTTTATGACGACGAGGAGGAGTTCTCGTATATGTAGTATTCTGGCAGGTTCATGTAGGCCGCATTCTGATCGTCGGGGCTATATGGATTTCATGATGTAGACGGACCTACACATTTTGATATTTTGTATTTTGAAACGATACATGTAATTGTTTAACCTGGAACATGATTATACTCTGGAGACGCACCACCACTTATATGTTTTATATATATTTATCATGGTCTTCCACTTGCATAATTTAACTGTCTCTGGGATATGATATACTGATTTGGTATAATCCCACTGATGTTTAGTGCGCTAACACAGACAACATTTAATCATCATTATCCATGTTGCATAGGTGATGTGTTGGAACTCGAGAGTTGAACTTCTGCTCGACCCCCGATTTTCAAGGCATTACAGAAACCCTCAGCGTCCAACAAGGTTCATCGGCTATTCAACATGAAAATGTCAGATGGTGGGAGCATGGCTGAACATCTAAACGAATTCAATACAGTCACGAGCCAATTGGAATCCATTGGCATCACTTTTAAGGATGAGGTCAGGACGTTATTGATCTTGTCTAGTTTGCTAGACAGTTAGGATGGTTTGGCGATTGTCATGAGCAATTCTTCAGGGTCAACAAAGCTAAAGTTCGATATGTGGTCGGTCTAATTCTCAGAGAATAATCTAGAAGAAAGACATCAAGAGTTTCAGGGGATCCGAGGAATGCTCTATGTTGAGGGTCAAATATTGCATATTAGATCCCAGTTATTACCTGGATTTGCGAACATGATACTGTTTAACGCCCTATTTTAATCGTTTGTGTTACAAAGTGAATTTAGGAGCCTGGACTGAAAAAGGGTGATAAAGTATGGATTTAATGCTCTAAAAATTACCAAGGCAAGGGACAGACCCCAAAGGACTGAAATCGAACGATTTACACGCCAGAGATCTGAGAAAATCAGGCCACTCATGTTAAACGGGACCGAAAATTTCCAGAATGCAAGATCACAGGGTTCCCACCATCCATTCGGTTCAAAAATTTATATCTGGACTGAGGACCCTAAATTAACCGTACACGTCAAATTTCATCCATTGGATCATTGGGAAAGTGTCCCAACGAATAGATCAGACCATAAATTCTTGATTTGGGGCCCACCTGATATCTAGATATGCTTCAAATTTAGTCTCAACCCCTTAAATTCAATGAGAAAGCAGATGGACGGAGCAGATTTTTCACAAATGTAAGACTTGTATCCTAATACGTACTATACCGCAGGCTTCCGCTGTCCTTCCGGTCGAATTCTAACGTTTACGTGCGATCTTAAGCCGAGTCCTGCATACCAAAGTCGACTCGACCCAAAACTTGTATCTTAACGATCGCGCCATCGCCGTGGTTCCAACGCCGCGACTCGCGTGCCGAACTGATACCCAAGCCAGGAGATGTGGGCCCGCGTTCATTCCGAAGAACGCCGCACGTTGCGAATATCGAGGGAATCTCTATGATATGTCCCATCAATCAATGTCGAATACAAGACATACCCCAAGTACAACAACCCATCCCTACCTTTTCAGAAGTCAACTCTATCTCTGCCCTCACCATTCCTCTTTTTCCCCATTTTCAACCACAACCATACCTCCCATCACCCTTTCCTTACAACCACCACATCACCCCATCCCTTAAGCCACTACTTTTCTTTCTCTCTCTCGTTTCATCTCTTCACTTCCCAAGTAACACACCATCCCACGTCCAAGCATTTCATGTGAGAGAGAAAAGTGAGTTTGTGTATGGCTCACTTTCTCATCTCAAATCCATCATCTTAGCCATTCAAACCTCATCTTCCACCATCAAAGTGAGACACAAGGAGATTGGCTTTCCAACGGACCAAGAAGATTGAAGGTGGGTGCTTCTATAGGCTAGTTTTCATATTTTTATGATTGGCCAAGTGAGGTCTACCGATCGATGGTATGGATCTCACTTTGGACCCTAAGATGTGGCCGATGGCCCAGATGGGGCCATTCTCCATGGACTTCATCATGATGTTTATTTTCCTTACATGAAAAGAGGTCATCTAGACCATCCATTTTGGGTGGAGAAGGAATCTCCACCATTGATCTTTGATTTGGTGGGCCCACGTGTATTAGGACCCACTTGATGTATGATTGAATGCAAGGGAGGGCTCATAGTGGCGGAGCCCTCCATCACACGTGCCTCTCTCTCTCTTTCTATCTCTCTTCCCCTCTCTTTTTCATATTTTTTTGTATGATGTGACCGTGTGGTCCACTTAGATGGACCCCACCATGAAGCATGTATTTGGTCCAAGCCACTTGTATGTGGGGCCCACTTTATATATGTGTTATACACACACCATCCACCATTTGCTGGCCCACCTGAGCAAGGCCCACCTTTCAACCCAAATCATCCAGCGTCCCTTGACGCTGGACATTTACCGGAAACACAAATATTAGCTTTGGATTCAAAGCTTTTGAGAAGGGCCGCTCATGCAGGCCCCATGTTGAAGTATGGACTTAATCCAAGTTGTCCATCCCATTCCCTAGGTCATTTTAAGCATTGAACCGAAAAATAAAGCTAATCCGCTCATCGAGCGGGCCATACCTTTCAAAACAGTGAATCTCACCATTTAAATTCAATTTAATTTTGATACACGTCGAAATATATTCAATATTGGACTTGTTTGGCTTGTCTTGAGCCGTAGAGTGCAATGGGTGGGATGGATTTTATTAATATGGGCCCCACCTGTGAAAAACCTTGAAAAAAAACAACAAATTAAAAAAATAAAATAAAATGAGCAAGAGAGGAAGCCACTTGCTGTCAGACGCTGCTTCCAACGGCTTATTAAACGGGCAGTGACCATGGCCCCCACCACAAGTCCTATCGTAATGTATTTTGCACATCAAAACCATGCATTTTGATGGTGCCCCTTAGAGCAGTGGGCCCTCCAAAAATCGGCCTGATCTGAAATTCAGATGGCCCACATCATAGGAAACAATGGGATTGAACGTTTGCCCTTGAAACCCTTTTGGGTGCCACGGAAGTTTTGGATGATTATGAAATTTGTTTTTCCTATTCAGTCAGGGTCCGTGTGATCTTATTAACAGGCTGGATTGCAAATAAACATAATGGTGGGCCCCACATGGGACCCACAGTGATGTATGTGTTTGTCTCCCACCGTCCAAGCGAACAGTGGAGCCCACTATGATGTATGTGTTTTCTTCACACCGTCCAGGCGGATGATGGAAACCCCCCAGCACATGTGTGCTTTATTCATACTGTCCATCTATATGGGGTCCACCATGATGCATACGTTGCATCCAAACCATCTATCTATTTTGAAAGCTCGTTTTATGACATGAGCTAAAGAATAAGTCAAATCTAAAGTTCAAGTGGACCCCACCATTTAAGGTAGTGGACAATGACGTCCACCGTTCAAAATTTCTAAGGGCCACGGGAGTTTCCTATTAATTAAGCTGATATTTGTTCCACTTCATCTATCATTACGTTAATTTATGAACATGTTAGATGGGAAAAATATGTTATGGTGGGCCTTAGGAGCTTAAATGGTGGAAATCATTATCACCACTTTTATTTGGTGTGGCCCATTTGATATACATGGGGCCCATTGGTGTGGCCCATTTGATGTACGTATGACCCATGTTATGAGGCCCACTTTGATGTATTTTGTGGCCCATTCCACTTTGATGTATTTTGTGGTCCATTCGAGGTGCCCACCTTGATGCATGCACTCTATATTCACATCGTCCAACAGCTACTGGACAGTGGGGCCCTCCTTATTATATGTTATTATATGTGTTGAATAAGCATACCGTCCATATGCAGTGTGGGCCAGCATGATGTATTTATTTATCCACACCGCCCAATCTCTGGCCGTGGGATGTGGAACCCATGTGACATATGTATTTCATTCCATGCAGTCCATCTATGTGAGGCCCACCTTGATGCATCCGTTGTACACATGGATCTCACATGATATATATGTTTTTATATCCATACTGTCCAACTATTTGGATGGGATGCACCATGATGTATTTTCATCCACGCCATCCAGGGCAGGCACCCCATTATGATATATGTTAGGGCCCATGGGTTGAGGCCCATTGTAATGTATTTGGAACCCGTGAGCAGAGCCCACCTCATATGTTCCACCCTAACCGTCCTGGTCATATAGGGCCAGCCTCGATGTATGTTCTATTCACACCGTCCGTGGGATGTGTGACCCACTAGATGTATGCATTCTATATCCACACTAACCATCTGGTGGGGCCCATCTGCTGCATGTGCAGGGCCTACCTATTGTGCATTAGTGCGGCCCATTGATGCAAGGCCCGCTATGATATGTTAGAGGCCCATGGTTGAGGCCCATTAGGATGTGTTTATGGCCCATTTGGTAAGGCCCACTGAGATGTATTTTCAACCCATCGGTCAAGGCCCATTGTGACATATTCCCAGCCCGTATGTCGTGGCCCATTGTGATATGTTTTCAGCCTAGTTATCGAGGCACAACTTAATGTGTATAAGATACATTAGTGCGGCTCGTTGATGCGGCCCACTTGTTGGATATGAGGCCCATTGGTGCGACCCAATGATGCGACCCACCATGATGTGTATATTAGGCCAATGGTGCGGCCCAATGTATCGACTCGCCGTGATGTGTAGGCCCACGTGCTGCATGTGTAAGGCCCACCTGTGATGACTATTTGAGGCCACTTGTTGGATATTTGGGCCCACTTTATGTTTGACTCTATGCGGACCACTGCTTGGGATAGTGTTGATTGAATGCCCACATTTTTGGGTAATGATGGTTAAATGCCCGCATGGTGACCTTCCCTTAGGCCTAGTTAGGCCCATTCTCATCAATACCGATTGTATAGGCCGATCCGTCGAGGCCGATTCTGATTGCTGAGGCCGAGTATCGAGGCCGGTTCTGAGTGTCGAATCCGATTGTTAAGGCCGATTTCAATTGCCAAGGCCTATTGTTGAGACCTATATGATGTATATGCGACCTGTAGTTGAGGCCCATTAAGATGCGTATTCAGCCTGTGTAATGTATGTGCAGCCCGTGTTTAAGACCTAATGTGATGAGTCGGAGGTCTATGTGATGAGGCCCATTGTGATGTACTTGAGGTCCATGGGCAAGGCCCATTGTGATGTATTCGTGGCCTATGGGCGAGGCCCATTGTGATATGTAATAGACCCATGAGGCATGACCCATTTGATGTATTCGAGGCCCATGAGCAGGGCCCACCTGTTGTGTATATGTGGCCTTGAGCAAGGCCCATTGCGTTGTATATTAGGTCCTTGTGTAAGGTCATGAGTCCATTATATGTTTGGCTCTATGTGGGCCATTCCTTGGAGGCGATGTGGGTTAAATGTCCACATTATTGAGGCTGATTGTTGATGTCGGTTGATGATATCGATTATGAGTATGTGACAGCATAGCATCATGATACATGCCATACACATCATCTACATGTTTGTTATGAGATGTGGTTGACCATTACATATGACATTGGACAGGTTGTTATAAGACTCCCCAATAGGCAGAGGTTATCTCACATGAGCGCACGGTATGCGCAGGATTGATGCATGACTGGATTGTATGATTCATGCATCTTGCATTGTGATTACTGTACACCCTAGCAACATCAAGGTCGTAGCCTCCACAGGCATATCGTGGATGGCAAGATGGGACACCGAAAATCTGTTACTAGCATCGGCTACCATAAATGGCCCTGGGTAAAAATCCTTAAACCCACTTGGTACCATAGGACGCCCCAACGTCGAGACCGAGTGGATACATGAGCGCCCGAGTGCCGAATACCAGAAGGCCGCGTCTCCCACTGTGTCGTGGTCGGTTGGGAGGGGGTGTGGCCTTACCCGCTCGAGCACAGGGGGCATTACTAGGCTGAGTTTGACCAGCTCATGAATGGGTCCGCAATCGACGTGCCGAATAGGTATTGGCAGACTATTGGTCAGGCGGATAGTGAGGTTTCTTACGCTCACTTGGACTGTGCGGCTGGGAGAGCGGCAGTGCTATTTGGAGTGTACTAAATCCTGGTGATGATCCCAGAGATGAACCATACTGATATGTGGACTTATTGGGCAGGAGTTGCATATTCATTCATTCATTCATTCACTATCCACTCGGGTTAGTGGTGCGCAACTAGTTGTTACGTGTGCCTTCGCAATGGCCAGGATTTTAGTTGGGGCGCGCGACTAACCTGAGATCAGGAGTTTACCACATTAAGTTTGACTATCCAAATTTAGGTATGGGAGTATGTAACATCCCGAATTTTTGTCAACCTGAAATTAGACGTCCTCAGGCAATAGGTCGCTCCTAACACCTTATTAACCTGTCAGAACTCAATCCCAAAGTCTAAAATCGCTTTTGAACCCATTTCCGTCACAAATCCCACCGTTCACCACCTTGTTCTTTCAATTTTTCTAAGTACTTTCACCCTAGGCACTATCTTAAACTAGCTAAGTATTATAACTTGGATCACTTTATATACAAACTACAAAGGCCCAGGTACCACCTCAGACGGAAATTACTCAGGACTAAATCCTTTAGAAATGAGGCGAGAATTAGCCAGTGTGAAATTAGAGTACTTGTGAAATTAGCACCAATCACTTTAAATATGATCTGCAAGACCCAAAACTTGTAGATTTGTTGACGCTACATTACCCCAAAATCTAGGAACAATCTCATTACCCGTCTGCTCTTGGGAGCATCACGAAATTCCGTATCAGATCTGGACTGCATGTTGAAAGTCCGATTAACACAAAGTTAAGGAATTAGGACCGCCTTGCTGGGCTTGACAACCATCTCAGAAATCAAATCCAGATAGTGTCCCAGTGTAATTCGCTTGAGCCCGGAGTGAAGAGTGTGAGAAATGTGAAATTAATTCAAAATAAAATAAAAATTTATGAAATCTAGCACCTCTCGCTTGCGAATCAGTATTAAGCAACCAGACCGTCAGAATCAGACCAAATTACACCCTCGAATCAGGGATATTTCCCCAAACATATCCATGTACTCGGAATCTCCAATCGAGATCCACTGACCGTTGAACTAAAACTGGTCCGCCTTTTGCGATCTGGAATCCCGACTGAAACGAAAACTTAACTAAACGTAGATCCAGTGTTAGTGAGCTTAAGTCCAACCTTTGGCTCAAGGGGGCCCGCCAGAAGTGCTCCGTCGAGCTGAAACAGGTCCACTTTGAATATAACCTAAGTATACCTTGACCTGAAGTCTATTTCGGTGAAGTTTTAGGCTATATAAGGACCTTTAAACCCTCTCTCATTCAGCCATACGAATTTCAGAAAAACCCTAGGAAAAGAGAGAGAAAGTGTGGGAGATGTGAGAGATTCTTCCTGCCTTGCTTCCCTGCTGCTATACGTGCTTAACCACTTCCTTCGCATCACTTTCCCGGCGATTCCGGCGTCATTTCTAGGTAAGAAACCCTAACCCTAATCTGTTTTGGGGTTTTGATAGTTGTAGGTTATGAAATAGCTAACCTATTTCGTTCTATAGGTTACCAAACTGCCGAATATGAAAGCTTAGCAAACCTATCGGATTCGTTATAATTCTACGACAAAAGGTGTGGACTTTAGATGTATAAGTTATGGTTTTCAATGCTTTCAATGTCAGATAATGATAGATTCATGATCTGCATGCATTGCACATGTACAAAGTGTTGTATGTTTTCCGTTTCGATTAAAGATGAAGAATATAGAATTTTACATACTCTAGATATTTGTAGAAAGTACCATATACGTATAAATTTTGGAAATGTGTTTGCCATGATTATTTGCTGTATGAATATATTATATATGGATAAAATACTTATTTGGCGAAAGGGTTCGCCCTAACACATGTTTTTGCTAATATACACTATGTATGTTAAAATAGTGTATTCTAAGTGTTTGTGAAAATGACTGAATGAGTATAGAATTCTCATTCATACTCGCCATGACTAATTGTCATGGATATATGATTGTTGTATTGGCGATACCTCTTTAACGAAAGAATTTGCCCTAAATCACGTCACGGCCAATATACACTATATATGCTAAAATGTGTAGCCCAAGTGTTTGTGGAAATGACTAAAGGAACATGGAACTTGGATTCCTGCTTGCCATGACTATCCGTCGTGGGTGCGCGCGTGTTATAATTGGGGTAACTCCTTAGTGAAAGGATTTGGCCTAATACCTATGTGATCAACATATGTCATATATGTTGATGTATGTAGTCTAAGTGTTTGTTGAAACGTTTGAATGAGTAGTAGTTAGTAAATTGTAATGTATAAGGGTGTTGAGATATGATTCTCAACTCCTTTAACTATGTGTATGATTTCCTTGGATAGTTGTGTGATTAGGCATTTAATATGTACAAACTCGTGCTTGTGTTGTGCTTCATAACATGCTCAACTAATTGTATGATTTTATCTATGTAATGCATAGGTTTAAATTCATGTTTACGTTGTATGATCCGTCATGGGTGATGGGGGAGTGGAGCAATGAGTGCGTGCAACAGCCCTGACAGCCCTAAACGGATAATATCAGACTTTGATTCTATGATTTGAAATCTTGATCCATTACTGCTTTAACTATTATGTAATTGATTGTGTTTGGGGCTATGATTATAGTCCAGGCAATCAATAATGGGATTGAATTCGTGGTTGAGATTCATTTGCCATGTGTGATGTGTTCGACGAACCCGAGTCATACTTCGGTTGGCGATAGTGGTTGGCCACGCGAAGTACTTATGCGCTTCATATCGTTCAACTTGTTGTGCGCTCGAGCTAGCCGAGCTCATCAAGCAACCCGATCCATCTTATGTATGTTCACTATGTTTGGACGCCACTGCTTGAACTTAGGGTACCAAACTTACCAGTGAAATCCCGTTAACCATGGTACCTCGATCCGCTAAGACTCATGAGCCGGGCATGGTGGTATGGGACACCGTGGTCGAGCTGTCGGCCTACGCTGGGGCCATGTGCCTCCCCGTAGTAACCAGTGAGCAACCAGACTCGTGAGCCGATTATGGTGGTATGGGACACTATATTCGTACTGTCAGCCTACATTGATAAGGTGATGGGGGAGTGGTGCAACGATTGCGAGCAACAGCCCTGGCAGCCCTTTGTAGTGACCTCGAGCATACTCTAAATTTGCGGTGAGGCGACGAGTTTTGCCGCAGTGTATAGAGTATGAACTAGGCCTGTATCAATTTAGTGATGAACCGTTAAAAGGGTGATGGGGGAGAGGTATAACCATTGTGCGTAACACAGCCCTGGCAGCCTTTGCAGTGACCTAGAAACACACCATCATATGAGATTAACTAGGACTGACGACCCTAGAATGGATCATGTTTGGGAATGATATAAGGGAGGTACCTTAGTTTCCCAATACTGCTGTTTGAAATGGACTAATAACAACTCGGTAATCATACTCATCATCGCATTGCATGTGCCTGGAAGATGTGGAGCACTAAGGGATGAAAACATGCCGCGAACGTAAGATGGTGTCTCACGAGGGTGTGTGTGGTGAGGGCATACATCATGACTGCATTTTTCATACTTGCATTAATAAGAGTATTTAGGAGTGTTTGACTTTACTGCTTTATCATTACTGCTTGACTAAATTGATAACATGTTAACCTATACTTTACTGTTCCACTGAGTTAATCACTCACTCCCACGTTACGGGACGGTGTTCCGAACACCCACCAGACTTTGTCTGATTGCAGATGGCGACTCTACTTCTGAGGCAGAGCCGGACCTTTATGATGACAATGATGCTTGTTCGTATATGTTGTATGCTGACGGCTTCATGTGAGCCGTGTCTTCGATCTACGGGGTTACAGGGATGTTGACTAGATGACACCACACATTTGGTATCATTTGAATTGTACTTGTAATTCTTTAACCTGGTAACCTTATCACACTCTGGAGACTTACCTTATTTTTTATATTTTATATATCTATCACAGTCTTCCGCTTGCAATTTAACTGTCTCTGGAGTATGATATGCTGTTTTGGCTTAATCTCACTCATGTTCAATGCACTAATACAGACAACATTCAATCATCATTCATTTTGTTGCATAAGTGATACGTTGGAACTCGGGAGTTGAGTTTATGTTCGACCGCCGATTTTCAGGGCGTTACAGAGTAGTTTAGATAAAAGTCCCTTGTGATGAACCTCATAGCCTGCGATACTACGTACTATCATCCCGACTTCACATTCCAGCATGGTCATTTCATTCGCACCGCATATCACATTGCATCCGCAGTACTTAGTATTTTGGGTTACTATGTTTTTGCACTTATATGGCCTAGATGAGGTTGATGGTATTCGTGGCTCGTCAGGATTTGCATATTGCATTACATCCTCAGCATCTGTTATTGTCTTATTACGTTTTGCATCGCATAGCCTTGGTACGGCTGATAGCACTCATGGACTTACCAGTATATTTTCGCTTACTCTGATATCGTATGATTCATGATCTTGTCAGTGTTTCCGCTTATTCCGATGATGTATGATTTATGGGCTTTATGGTATACTTGACACTTATCTTGTGCACACAGTTTCACCAGTCTCTAAGCTTTTGTAAGCTTATGCACGATAGATGCGTGCAGGTGGCGTTATGTTGCAGCAGCGTTAAGCTTGGAGCGTGCAACTGTCCTCTGGAGCTTTGATTTCGATATATGTATTTCCCTTTCCGCATTGTATTCGAATGATTATATTAGTGGATACGCGATGATGATGTTGCCTTTATGATTTGGGTATACTTGCGGTTATGCTTCTTATGAGACAAATGTACGTTGGAAAATCCTCCTTATAGGATCCCAGGATCGGAACCTGACGTATGTACACTTGGGGCCGAGAATGGGGTACTACGGAGGCTGTCAGCACCGGGTTCGGCGATCGGGATTCCTGTAAATTCGATTTTCGGGTTTGGGGAGTGACAACAAACATCTTCGTGGGACCCAACGTACATTGCGTGTGCAAAGTGTACAAATGCACTGGACGTGCACCAATACATCAAACATCGGCCAGCGCACGCTGACTGACTCTTCTTCTCAAATTTTTTTAAAAAAAAACGTCCAGCATTGGACGCTGGCTCTCCGTTTTTGCGTAGTGGGCCACCATCATCACCCTTCAGGTCAATCTGAACCGTCCAACGTGTTCAGAGGGTGGCCATGCCCCTAGCCATGCTAACCTTTTTCTTCCATAATCGTGGACACGCGTAGATCACCGTCAAACGCAAGATGAACGGTGAGTTGATTTAATATAGTGGACCGCACCAAAACCCGATAAAAACCACTCCTTCCTGAGTGGTTTTTCGCCAGAAATCCAATGAACGGGTCGGATTTCTCTGAAAACACCAATGTGGGGCCCACCGAGCATCTCAGCGTATGAATTCCCCTGTTTTCGTACGTCCGTAAGATCCAGGATTTTCGGGCAGTTCCATGATCATGATCTTGGTCGGATGCATGATCCAGACCGTCCAAACGCATGTAAAGTGGGTCCCGAACCTAGCTATTGAGCCATAACAGTTTTGGGTTGATCTTTTAGCCAAAAGATTCATCCAAACACAAGATATTATTGCGTTTACTTGCTGGGAAACAATATCTCCGCACGCTGCTGCATAAGTTTCCTTCACTGACCGACTCAGCCTGACCGACCTCCAGCTGTTATAAAAGGAGAAGGAGACAGGATGTGTAAGGCATCTTACACACATGAAGAAGAGAAAGAAAGACATGAAGCCAGGTGGTGAGTAGCCATGGAGGCACCAATTCAAGAGTTTTCTTCTTCCTTTCCTATTTTTCTTTGTTTATTTCTTTACTTTAGGGAGTCTTTTAGCCTCATCATGTCTCTGATTGGCTAAATCTCTTAGCTGGGGCTAAGAGGTGAAGCTCGTAAGTGACGGGAATGACTTTGTGGTTTGATTCATGTGTTGAACTTTCCTTGATTTAAGTTTGATTATAAGATAAACTTTTAGTTTTTAATGGTTTGTTGTGACTTAAATTACAATGAATCTGCAATAGCTTGGAGTATGTTATTTTCATTATAAGGATTGTGAACTTGGGAACTCTGTTGTTCACCATCGTTTCCTGGGCATAGTTGGATGATGGAACTCATACTAACGTTCATAACTCCCTTAGAGTGGATGTGGATTGGCTAAATTTTGATGTTTGCCTTGTCTCATGGGCAATGGAATCAATTCTAATTCTCATACCTATTATCTCTTGAAAACTAGATCAAAGGATGTTCAGCTTTGGATTTTAATGTAATATCTTCCAACTGGATGAAGATGGGACTCTGATTCCAGTGGCGTTCGTGAATCAAGCATAGATCTCTCCAATCTTTACATGTGGATCCTTGGAATCCCTAGTTTCCCACCTTTGAATTTCACAAATTTTAGTTAATTAAATTCATAATTATTCCCTTAGTCCTCTCTGATTTAGATTACATCTTCACCTAGTTCTAGTTCAAGTTACTTTCAGATTACGTACAAGGTTCAGTCCCTGTGGATTCGACATCGGTCTTACTGAGATTATTACTACATCGAAACCCTATACTTGGGTAGTGAACACTCTAAACGTTGAAGGAAGAGGAAGATCGTTGAATAAAGGAGGCAATAAATACGGACGTTCCAAGTCGAGGAAAAAGTCTATATGGGTTCGTAAGGCTATTCTAGGGTATTCTAAGGTGTATGGCAAAGGATTTTTATATATATCCAAAGAAAAAAGGGCTATCTCTATGCATAAGAGCATTGAGAATGTTAGTATATTACTTGTAACTTCATTTTCTTCATAGTGGAAGTTTGCACCCATGGTTTTTTACCCTTGTTGGGGTTTTTTCCACATATATTTCGTCTTGTGGTTTGTTGGTATGCTTTGATTCTACTTCTAGATTATATTTCTTCTTGTTTATCATTTGTGGGTGAGACTGGAGATTGGATCTCGGTTCACTTGCGTTGTTGGCATGCTGCGCAACACCATAAACCTTGGTTTTTTGGTGAAAGGTTGTCCTTAGAACTCAGTTTGTATCAACCTCTCAAGACTAGTGCATTTGAGGTTGCTATTTCATTGTGTTATCTGTCTTGTATTTCGCATTTATTTTTATTTGGCATAGTCCTATTCACCCCTCCCCCCCATCTAGGACTTTGAGCTCGGCCTTTTCAATTGGACCATCTATTGGCTTGGAAGCCTTTAGAGTTAGATTGTCTTGCTTAGTTTAATTGAAAATTAGTTCAAGTTAGGAAATTATGATTTTAAATTGGTCCTAATCACCCCCCCCCCCCCTAGGACTTAGTCTACTTTCTTTAGCTCCATCATATTCCGCACTTAAACGCATTGCGTCCTATTACCGCAATTTCAATTCCTAGTGAGATGAACTCAAACTACAAATATTAGCATGATTGAAAACTTCTGTGGCCCCACGAATATTTTAATTACGAACATCCAATCCTCACATTTTCAGCTCATTCGAGTATTGGATACGGCTCATTTTTAGCACTATATCCTAAATGATCTCACAAAATGGATGGACGAGGTGGATTTCAGGCAAACATCACGGTGGGCCCCACCTAGATTTCCAGTAGTGGACTTCCTAGGAAAGGCTTTCCCATGAAATCCATCTCACACCTGGGGACGTGGTTTGGCCAGTGACGGTGCCACTAGCAGGGTGGTTAGTGGTCGGTGCTCTATGGGCCCACCATGATCATGTGTTTCATCTATGCCATTCATCCATCTTTCTAGATCATTTAATAGATCATTGATATAAAAAATGAGGCATATATAAATCTCAGGTGGACCACAACAAAGGAAAACAATAGTGATTAAGCGCTCACCATAAAAAATCTCCTAGTGACTACTATAATGTTTATTTGACTTCAAACCTATTGATTAGGTCGTACAGACCTGGATTGAAGGGAAAAACAAATATCAACTTGATCCAAAACTTTTGTGGGCCCATTACATTTTTAATGGTGGGCAATCAATCAACATTGTTTCCTATGATGTGATCCACTTGATATTTGGATATACCTCATTTTTGGGATCATGTTATAAAATGACCTGTAAACATGAATGGACAGAGCGGATGAAATGAATACATCATGGTGGAGTCCACATAACACTGACCAATAGCCATTGGCTAGTGGTAGGGTAACTAGCCAATCTGCCTCCCCAATATGGGGGAGCGGATTTGGTACGACCCTGGATCCACTGAGGTGGGTGGGACCCTGACTGTGGGGACTACTGTGATATATGTGAATACATCCATACCGTCCATCTATATTGAAAGCTTATTTTAGGGCATGATCCAAAAAATAAATTATCTTCAAATCTTAGATGGACATTTGTATAGGAAACAGTGGTGATGAACCATTTAAAAATTCTTTTGGGCCACAAAAGCTTTGGATCATGTTGATATTTGTGTCATCTCTTCATCTAGCTGTTTGTGACCTTTTCAATAGGTTGGATGATAAATAAACATTTCAGTGAAATTCATGGAGTTTTTAAAGGTAGGAATTCAATCACAATTGTTTCATATGGGTAAATGTGTCAAATTAATATATTTCAAACATTTCAAACGTTAGCTAACAAACAAGTTATTCTATATTCACTATTAGTTTTTCGACTTCAGATTCAGATTTCAGATTCAGACTTCGGATTTCAGATTTAACAAACATGCCCGAAGTCAAGAGTATTGAACATTTTTACCAAATGATGAAAAAGCCCATCGAAGAGTAAAGAAGGGTGGGAAACTTTTTCGCCGTGGGGTGGCCCACCTAAGATCAGCGTTAAAGTGATTATTTTCACGAAGAACAAGCCCGATTGAGGCAATTGATGACCGGATTAGATCTCATGAGTGAAAAAGGTGGAGACATACAATAATTTATAGGATAAGCTTATCATAGCAATGTTTCCAGTCGATCTGGCCTCTTTTTTTTTTTCGTAGGCTCGTCTGTTTCACAGGAAATTTTCAAATAATACGGAATCTGAAAAGCCAATGATCGATGTTTAGAGGCATTTGTTAACACCGAATGAGGAAAGCATTCCATCAGTTATGTTGAAATTTTTCGGTGAATGAGATTTTACTTAATGGTGAATGTAAAAGGCACCTCGGGAACTTTTTTTTTTTATTCCAATATTTCCATGTGCGAATAAAGATATTCTTATTTATGTAATAAACAATCCAACTTTTAATGTGTGACACTTTTTTAGGCCCACCATGATTTATGTGTTACATTCACACCGTCCATTAACTTTTTTATATCATTCTAAAGCATGATCCTAAAAAATATATGCACATCCAAAGTTCAAGTCGCTCACACCACAGAAAGTAGTGGGAATAGAACGACTACCGTTAAAACCTTTCAAAGGTCCACTGTGAGGTTATTTGCTATTTAACCTCTTTATAAGGTCACACAGACCTAGATGAAGGGAAAACACAAAAATCAACTTGATCGGGGCCTTCTGTGGACCCAAGAAGGTTTCAATGGTATGCACCTAATTTCCATTATTCCTTGTAGTGTGGCCC